>CM031243.1:250820461-251369768 GCA_018340775.1 Taxus wallichiana var. yunnanensis
CCTCTATAAATTACAGGCTTACTTTCCTTTCAAATCCTTTTGAATCTGACATACAAAAACTTTGTTGAACTGTATGTCTGTAGCATTTGCATTCAAAGCTTGGAGAGCACTCAAGAGCATCCACAAATCATCTCTGACATCCATCTTGCAAGGTTTCACAGGAGACCCTTATTTGAGGTTTGCACAAAAGGTTACTTTGGAAAGGTTTGCATGTTTTGTTTATTTTTCATTCTCAGGTGATTTTCTCTGCATACATTTTGGCACGCCCGGTGGGACTCGCACCCTCTCCTCTTTCTCACTTTGTTCTTATAGTGTTTCGTTGTCTTTTGTGTTGTTGTGCAGGTTTGGAGGAAAGCAATTGTATAGGTTTAGAAGCAAGCAACAAGTGTCCCAGATCAAAATAAAAAAAATAACATATTGTTGTATTTTGGTGATTAATTTTGAGTGCAAAAGTATTGTTTGTAGTTCTTTCTTTTGATTGTTTTGTTTTACGGTAACTTGTTGTGTTGCACTTTTTGACACACATAGACACAAAAATAAAACATATAGTTTTTCTTTAAATATACTTAATACACTTTTTTTTTTTCTGCATACATATATCATACAAAATCCTATTGTTTTTAAAAATAAAAATAAAAATTTGAAAACATAATTTTTTTGTTAAACCCTAACTACCCTAGCCCTCCTCTCCCCCTTCCTCCCTTCCTCCCTTCTCCTACTCGGCTCGGCCACTCGGCCGAGCCACCTCCTTCCCAACTCACCAACGACTCTGCAGGACCTCGGCCTACTCGGCCCCCACCCCTACCCCCTCCTCCCTACCCAGGCTCAGGCCCGGCTCGGTTGAGCCCCCTCACTTCACACCCCTTTCAAGCTCGGTCCCTAACTACCCTCCCTTCCCCGATCCCGTTGCCCAACTCCCCTGTTCCCTAACTACCTCGTTTCCTCGTCCCCCTTCGCGACCGAGCCCTCGCCCTGTCCCCATTTTCCATCTCTCCCACTCGCGGCACTCCCACTCCCTACTACTCCCGTTCGAACCCGGCCCTCTCTCTCTCTCCTGTCTCAACCCCGATCCGTCCTCACCCGTGCCTTGCTCTCCTAACCCCGTCCCCTGCCTTGCCCTTCCCGCGTCAACCCCCGCCTGCCGAGCTCCTCCCGACTGCGACTCTTGACCTGCCCTCCCTACCCTCGTCCCCCCTTTGCCCGACCGAGCCATCCAAAGCCTCTGCCTCGCACACCCCCCACCCAACTCGCTCCCTCCTCTCGCTCTCCTTGGCTTCACGCCGAGCGAACCCCCTCTCGCTTACACACCGAACTTGTAGAGCTCCCCAGTCGAGCCCTTCCAACCTTCAACTTGCACACACACAAATCCAACCTTTAGGTCTATATTTTTTTATCTTTATAGTTTTAGGTTTAGGTTTACTTTTTTATTATTATTAGTTATTATTTTTATTTATTTATTTATTATTTTTTTACTTTTATTTACCATTTCTTATTTGTAGTTTAAGTTGCAATTAAAATAGTTTCTTTATTTATTTTTATTGGACTAATTGTGCAGGTTGCCAACTTAATGTTATTAGACGTTTCGGTCCAATTTTTCATGCGTTTTCTTTTGTTTTTCTCAACTAACACGAATCACTCACGTGTATGCTCTTCCCTCGTGCTTTTAAAGCGATCTTGGGAATCAGAAACGTGCTTGTTTCTTCTTGTTTTTGGGGAATTAACGTTTCATTTAACCAAAGCCCACCCACACGTATGCTCTTTCCTCGCACTTTTTAAGCGATCTTGGAAATCAGAAACGTGGGTTCGCTTTTGTCTTGTTTATTTGTTTTGTTATTTTTCCCTCAATTCCGGAAAATTTTCTAATTGTTGTTTGCAGGACTCGCTCTCACACAAGGTGGATAAAACATTGAAAACTACTAACTGCAGGTTGCCAAAGGAGTTCAACCAAACCACACCTAAATCAAAAGATAAAAAAACACCACATTCAAAACACTTGATTTGCAGGTTCGGTTAAGAGTTACGGCTCGACCGCTTAACTAGAACATAACCCCCTTGGCATAAGCCTTAAGCTACAACAAAGGGGTGGTTCTAGGAACCCCAAAGTAGTCCACACCTTGAGGGAACTGGTGGACGAAACAGGAACCTTTTCTCCTACCTGACTAGTAAAGCCTTTGTGAGTTAGAGTCACGGATATCCATAGTGGCGACCCCAGTGTGATTCATTCTGAGTAAGATCTTTGCTCAGGGTTTCAAAGGGGGTAAAGTAAAGCCGTCATCTAGCAATAGCGTTGCGCTCGCTCGGATATTTTGTTGACACCTAGTTGAGAGAGCCACCCAGGAAGCCAAACATTTTCCAAGCCAATTTAAGGTAGAGGCCACAAAACACACATTCAAACAAAAACTTCTTTTTCGATTTTTTTCTTTTCTCTTTTTTTAGTAGTGTTCCACACTCGCTTTTCCCCAAATACTCCTTGTTTGGGATCCATCTTTCACTTTTCTTATCTTTTTTGTCTTTTTCCAAACTATCCTTGTTTGGATTCTAGCTTTCATCCTCATTTCATCTGTTCTCGTCTTCTTTTCTTCTCATCATTAGTCATTCACTAACCTTCATTTTACTCTCAATTTTCCCCTTTTCGGAACTTTCATCTCTTTTCATTATTTCAATCTTCTCTTCTTTTCATCCTCATTGTCTTCTCCATTTGATCTTCTTTCATTCATTTGGAGTTTTTATTCACTTATTTGATTCTTCCCCTTTCGCAATTATCAAATTCTTCTATCTTTCGTATTCACCTCATTTTGGTTTTATCTCCCATTCCATTCGACACTTAAACATTTGGATAACCTTCCCAAAGTTTAAGTTTTCATCTTCTTTTCGACATCAAGTCTTGAGTTGCGGATATCCACGTCCTCGCTCAAGCACTTTCATCTTACGACTCACATCTTAACGATGTTGTGTTCTACTTTGTCACAACTCAATTTCATCACATTTTCTCTTCATTCTCCTCTTACATCCTTTAGTTTGACAAACATCACTGTTAAATTGTATACGTTTGCTTTCTTCACGTCTCTAACTTGACAACATATTTGTTACGTTCTAGACACTTCATCATATCTTCTTTTTCAACGCTTACGTTATCAATATCTGAGTCTTATCCCTTCATTAGCCTCTTCCTTCTTAACTAATTCTTGTTAAGGGTTGAGCACATTGCATATGATTCGAATCCTTTTTCATACCCTCTTCCCATTTAGCATTTACTTTTACTAGGTGGTAGAGTGCATTTGCAATCAATCTATCCTCGCTTCTTCACTCTAGCATTCACATTGTTAGAGGTTGAACACATTTGGACTTTTGTCACTATAACCCTCCTCCATTCTAGCATTCACTTTGTTAGAGGACGAGAACCTTCATCACATTGCGCCACTCTTCCATCTTGGCATTCACTTTGTCAAGGGTCGAGTTTATCAAACACTTTCGCATGCTTCCATCTTGACATTCACTTTGTTAAGGGTTGTGTCATTCATATCTTCCAAACCTCTTGCCCATCTTAGCATTCACTTTGTTAAGGGACAAGTTATTATCAAACTTAATTGCACACCTCTCTTCCATCGTCGCATTCACTTTGCTACGGGTTGAGTTATCTTTCGCATATCTCTTTTTCTCCTCCCTCTTTTAAAAATGGTGGGAACACGACACAGAGATTATAGTCCTTTTGGAAGGGGCGAACGAAATCCTTTTGGAAATTTTGATAGTGATAATGACCAAAACTCTGAGGATGATCAGAATGACATCTCACTCGAAGAACAATCCCGCATTGAAAATATTTTACGTATGAATAAAGACCAATTTTTGCTTCGTCTCCTTGAGATGGGAGCAAAATTACCCTTTGATTTCGATGAAGCTAGTTTACAAACATTACTTAGCAAACCACCACCTAACAAGGGTGAACCTTTCATTTCGACAAACAATGACGATGAGGCAGGACCTAGTCACACGAATAATGATGATCGAAACAAGTCCACCTCGAACAACGCCAAAGGCAATGAATCAAACAAAGAAAAATATGACGAAAGGAACAAAGGCAAATCAACTGATTCAGCCACTGATCCTACTCAAGCCCTCATGAATCAAATTAATGACATGGCTAAACAACTTGCTATTTTAAATTCCAAAGTCACCAATGAATCCCATGACAAGGAGGCACCAAAGAAATCTAGTGATGCTTCATTTAAGAGTCATACCGCGCACACCAAAGATAAAAACTCTACAAGTGATGGATCCTTATCTTTCTTTCCATATCTCTTTTTCTCCCTCCCTCTTTTAAAAATGGTGGGAACACGACACAGAGATTATAGTCCTTTTGAAGGGGCGAACGAAATCCTTTTGGAAATTTTGATAGTGATAATGACCAAAACTTTGAGGATGATCGAAATGAAATCTCACTCCAAGAACAATCCCGCATTGAAAATATTTTACGTATGAATAAAGACCAATTTTTGCTTCTCCTTGAGATGGGAGCAAAATTACCCTTTGATTTCGATGAAGCTAGTTTACAAACATTACTTGGCAAACCACCACCTAACAAGGGTGAACCTTTCATTTCAACAAACAATGACGATGAGGCAGGACCTAGTCACACGAATAATGATGATCGAAACAAGTCCACCTCGAACAATGCCAAAGGCAATGAATCAAACAAAGAAAAATATGACGAAAGGAACAAAGGCAAATCAACTGATTCAGCCACTGATCCTACTCAAGCCCTCATGAATCAAATTAATGACATGGCTAAACAACTTGCTATTTTAAATTCCAAAGTCACCAATGAATCCCATGACAAGAAGGCACCAAAGAAATCTAGTGATGCTTCATTTAAGAGTCATACCGCGCACACCAAAGATATCAACTCTACAAGTGATGGATCCTTATCTTTCTTTCGCATATCTCTTTTTCTCCCTCCCTCTTTTAAAAACGGTGGGAACACGACACGAGATTATAGTCCTTTTGGAAGGGGCGAACGAAATCCTTTTGGAAATTTTGATAGTGATAATGACCAAAACTCTGAGGATGATCGAATGATATCTCACTCCAAGAACAATCCCGCATTGAAAATATTTTACGTATGAATAAAGACCAAATTTTGCTTTGTCTCCTTGAGATGGGAGCAAAATTACCTTCTGATTTCGATGAAGCTAGTTTACAAACATTAATTAGCAAACCACCTCCTAACAAGGGTGAACCTTTCATTTCGACAAACAATGACGATGAGGCAGGACCTAGACACACGAATAATGATGATCGAAACAAGTCCACCTCGAACAACGCCAAAGGCAATGAATCAAACAAAGAAAAATATGACGAAAGGAACAAAGGCAAATCAACTGATTCAGCCAATGATCCTACTCAAGCCCTCATGAATCAAATTAATGACATGGCTAAACAACTTGCTATTTTAAATTCCAAAGTCACCAATGAATCCCATGACAAGGAGGCACCAAAGAAATCTAGTGATGCTTCATTTAAGAGTCATACCGCGCACACCAAAGATAACAACTCTACAAGTGATGGTTCCTTATCTTTCTTATAGAACAACTCACCGTTTGCCCAAGAATGGCAAATGATGAAGGACACCATCTCTAGTATGAAACATCAACGCAAACAATTCAGCTTTGAAGAATTGTGTCCTTACCCCTTCGATAAGGACATTTTGCGTGTTCCTTTTCCAAAATCTTTTGAGACGCCCAACTTTGACAAATACAAGGGCAAGAGTGATCCTAGAGAGCATATCGGGAGTTTTATATGGCTTGCCAAGAGGTGGCCTATAGTGATGTCTTCTTAATGCGTCTCTTTCCACGAAGTCTAGGAAGACAAGCCTTGGACTGGTTCCTACTCCTCCCTAAGGGCTCTATACAAACTTTCGCGGACCTCTCAGAGAAGTTCGTCAAACATTTCTCATTCAACCTAGAGTCTAAAATTACAATGATGGACTTGTGTAATGCCAAACAACGAACAAATGAAACCTTCGCACAATTCCTACAAAGATGGTGTGGGATTGCTAGCCGTTTCCCATGCTCCATGCCTGAGAAGCAGCTCGTGAGCATCTTTGTACCCAATCTCAACAATGAGCTATCCTTTCACATGCAAATGCATTGCCTTAATACTTTCAAAGAAGTTATTGAGAAAGGATCGCAGATTGAAAAAGCCCTTATTGCAAAAGGTTTGATTAAACCTCATTCAAAAGACAATGGGCAACATAGTAACCATCCTAATAGCTCTTACTAAGACAAATCTAAACATGTTAGCCGCAATAGTAATATGGTCAATGATGGTATTACAGACAACCACAATGTCCACGACATCCAAAACACTCAGACTAGACCAAACAAAGGTAAACAACCTCTTGTTATTCCTAGCAAAGAGGTTTCCTCCTCTCTTGATTCTAACACTCCTTTGGGAGAACCTCTATCAAATGTCCTTCAACAACTCGTTAATGCAAACATGGTTACTTATCCCATCACCAGACCTTGGGTTGAGGGAGAACCCAAGCCTACTTGGTACAAGGTTGATACTTATTGTGATTTTCATCGCATTGATGGTCACTCGACTGATCGATGCTTTTGCTTACGTCACTTTGTCCAAGACCTCATTGATAGTGGAGATATCACTGTTGAAGAACCATCACCAAATAGAACACCTAACGACAATCTTAAGGTGTTCTCAAACCCATTTCCCAAACATGGCGGTGACAGTAAAAATGCTGACAAAAGTCCCGCCAATAACACTGATTTTAGTTAAATTATCTCATTTATTGAGGAAGTACCATCTCTAATGGTGACCATTAAATTCATACCTTCGAGTAATGTTGTGACCACATGCCAACGGAAGATATGGGTTCTTTGCAAAGAAACCGACCTTCTAGTTTTTCTACAAAACCTCAAACGTCGAAACCATCATTTTGCTTAAACCCTCTATCACGATTTTCGCAGCTCCTAATCACGTTTCTCATAGCTCCTGGTCACGTTTTTCGCAGGGCTTCGTGGTCACGTTTTGCGTGACAGTGAGAGCCACAAGATACAGAAAATCGTTTCAAGAAAGCCACGAAAATCATTGCAGGAAAAGACAGACCACGGAAACAGTTTCCGAGTCCTAAACGAGGGCACAAACAACCACGAACTACGTAGAATACAAAACGCAAAGTGCCTTCTCTGCAACTTCGTGGCTCTCCTGCAATTTCATAGCCCCTGCTCTATCAAAACCGTGGGTTTCTGAGCTTCTGGCAAAATCGTTTGGCTCGGGCTTCCCTCTTTCGTGATTCTTCTGGTCACATTCTGGTTTTCCCAGCATCTTCGGGGGCCACTGGTCACTGTGTCTGCATACTCGTGACTGCCTGCATATTTGTGCTCGTGCATGCACAGTCTTGACTCACTGTCGAGGCCCACAAAATCTTTTTGGTATGCTCTCTGGTTCGCCTCTCAGTCTCTCCCCTCTTCAGGTGGTTTATCCTAGCGGTTTAGCTTCAATCATGGCCCCAAAACTCCTACTGGCAGCGGCATGATTGGTAATCCCTTGGGTAACACATCTAGCAGTACAACATTTTATTGGAACTTCTCACAGAATCCAGAAAGTTGAAAATGCCAATCAACAACTCCAAATTGAGATCTATACACTTATTGGCAGGGTTGCGGAGTTGAGTCTGAGAATGCCATCTTGAGAGAAAAATTAGCCAACAACACGGATAATACTAGCTCCCCTAGGCCCTACACAAAAATCGTTGACCTCCGGTCTCAACAAGAGGAAATCAGAAATAACCAAGCTTCCTTAAAACTGGAGACAGAATCATGGACCAAAGTTGTTAGTGGGAAAGACAACGTTCCCCCTCCTTTGGCTGCGGTTGAGGCCGTTATGCAGGCTAAGTTAATTGAGCGTACTAGGCGTGACAGGGGAACTAAACCTCAAGGTGAGGGGTCTCCCACCCCCCACACCGACACAGGACCCACTAACGGTTGGTAACTCCTTTATCACTGATACTTTGGGGATTTCTGACATTACATTAGAAAGAGCTTGGGTTGGCTATGATTCCACACTTTTCATCCGTTTCAGGACAACTTTTGATAGGTTGCGAGCTCTCAGGGCTAAGAGGATTCTGTTTTCACGCCCAGACAAGGTCTTCCTTGATGAAGATCTCACCAGGACACAAGTTGGGGAGCTCAAATGCTCTAGGGAGCAAGTTATGACAGCGAGGAAAGCAGGTAAATGGGCGGTTATCAGGAATCTCCGGGCTGTTATTAGAGACTCTCCTCTTGGTTGGGAGCCCCGCCAAGGGGCTCCCCAATGACGGGCCAAGTGGGAGAGTAGTCGCCGAGGCTTATCCATCGATTCTTTGGAATGGGAATGGTTCCTTTTGGTCTTCCCCTAGCCTTATGTTAGATGCTCTCGGGGTTGTCGACATTCTCTTCATCACAGAGACACACGAGAGCCCGGTTTGTCCTCTCCTGGTATTACTGGATTTCTTTGGTTATCAGCTTGCAGACATGAGACTCGGGGTTCGGGTGGTGTTAGAGGCTTTGGTGGGCTACTGTCTTTATAGGGACTCCCTCCAGAATAGGATTTCGATGGATGGTTCTGATGAGTCTGCCAGGTACATGTGGATCCGTATTATTGGGGCCGCTCGATTCTCTAGGGATTTCTATATAGCAGTTTGTTACTTTCCTCTGGCTACTTTCCCTTAGGCCATCCACAATGGCCCAGATGGTAATCCTTTTTTTGACTTATACGACAGTATTAGTCAGTATTTTGTCACAGGGGATGTTATCATTTTAGGTGATTTTAATGCCCGTACTAGACACTTACAGGTCCCTCTCCATGACAGATTAGAGGATACGTTCTGCACACAAAGGATTGACCCGGTGTCGGTTGGGCCATATAGGATTTCTGAGGATACAAGATGGCCCTTTCACAACTTATGGATGGTTCCTTCTCAAGCATGGGGAGTCACAGGGGATAGTGATCTTTAATGGGATCGAGCGCTTCCCGGATTCATGTTTCTTCACATGTCGTCCCCATGGCGGGGGCACTAGTGTGGTGGACTATGTCCTCGCCAGCCCGGATATCTCACCCCTCTTCTACTCCTCTGTTTCCCCCATTCCCCTTGCCGACCATGCAGTCCTATCTTTCTCTTTGGTCGCCAGTCCTCCTACCACCACCACCCCTCCTTCCCCTCCCCACTACCCCCTCGCATCTCCTTTCAGTTTGATAAAGGGGATTACGGATCTTACTCATCCCACATCCGCGACCTTCTCCCCTCTGAGCCCCACTTCTCTAACCTTCCTAGTGCGGAGGCCAAGTATACATGCCTTTCCTCTGCCATGTGGGAGGCTGCCCTGAGATCCTTTCCCAACTCCACCACCCATCCCTCGACCACTCGTACTACTAAATCTTGCCCCATGAACCAATGATATGATGTAGAGTGTAAATCCCTTCACTGTCGCCTTCGTCGGGCTTTTACCCATGCCCTCCCCTCCTTCCCCACTCTTAAGGTTGCCTATTGGTGCCTTCTCCGCCGTAAGAAGCGATCCTTCATTTCCCACCGTAGATATATGCTTTCCACTTCCCTTAGGACTAACCCTCAATCCTTCTAGCATACTGTCTTTCCCCGCCACTCCCCCTCCTCCACGACGATCGATCCTATCTCCATTTTTTCCCACACCTCTACCCTTTACGATGTTCCGGGCAACAACTTACCTAAATTGGCATCCCACCGCCTGGTAATCCCTTTACTCACCGTAATATCAAAGAGGCAATAAGGATTTTGAACTATAGCAAGGCAGCTGATGTGGAAGGTTTCTAGGCCGAGTTTTTCAAGCGGGTTTTGAGGTCTTTGGTAACTATTTGACAGATCTTTTCAATCAGGTGGTTAGCATGGGATTCCCTCCTACCTGGTCCCATCACATCATTCACCTGATTCACAAAGTTGGGTCCATTTCTGATCCAAACAACTACAGGACTATCATGGTGGGCCATTCTTTCTCCAAACTCTATGCTACAGTTCTCCACAGGTTGTTCGAGATTTTAGAGCGTAGAAATTCACTCGCGCGAGGTCAGGCTGGTTTTCGTTCTGGTTACCACACCATCGACCACATCTTCACCCTTCGGGCTATTATTGAGGAGGCTCGTCACCGCTCTTCGAAAGTTTATTGTTGTTTTGTAGACTTTCGAAAAGCTTTTGACTCCGTACCTCACATGGCCCTCTTCCAGCGACTCCGGGACATTGGTATTTCTGAGATTCTTATTATCGCTATCATGCGCCTCTATGAGTCCATCCTTGGTCGTCTTTGCACTGCACATGGATTGTTTGATTTCATTAGGAGCACCATTGGGGTTAAACAAGGGTGCCCCTGTCTCCTACCCTCTTTGGCATTTACATTGATGAGTTGGAATCTTTTCTTCGGGATCACATTCAGGAAGGGGATGGTTGCCTTCTTCACCACGTCTTGATTTCTATTCTCCTTTTTGCCGACGATATTGTTTTACTCGCCTCTTCTCCTGAGGGGCTTCAGAGACAACTTGATGCACTTGCTTTATTTTGTGATCTTCGACATTTGACAGTCAACCTGGGTAAGACCAAGGTCATGGTCTTCAACGGGTTGAAGACATCACACCTCCATTTCTTCTTCAAGGGACAGGAGGTTGAAATCACTAATACATACACCTACCTAGGAGTCCAATTCTCAGGGCCAAGATTCAGTATGAGGCATGCTCTTCAGCCGAGGGTGAATAAAGGGTATGGGTCTCTTGCCATTCTCGAGAGACAGTGCTTTTGAAACCACTTCCAGGACATCTCCTCCAAGATGTTTCTTATGAACTCCCTCATCCGCCCCACTGTTCTCTATGGGTCTATTGTCTGGGGGCTCTCCCTTTTAGAGACAGATCGGGCTTTGTTGAAAGGATTCAAACTCTCCTCCTTCGCCGCTTCATCGAGATGCTTTGTGAGACATCCCCCAACATATTATTTTGGCAGAGTTCAGAGCCCAACCTTTTCGTTTGGAAACTATATTTGACATATCAACCTTTCTTCATTGTATCAGGAGGTTTGGCGATCTCTCCGATGAGCGGGCCAGGTATCCGTATCTCATTTATTGTTCCTTTGTGAGTATTTCCCAGGATGTGAGACATTGTTGGTTTTCCGAGACTTCTTCCTTGTTGGATTCAGTTGGTATCTAGATTGATCGTCTCCCCCTTTTTGGTATTCCCTGAATGCTCCCAGTCATCTCTTGCCCACCAAGCAAGTGTTGAACAGGTCCATTCGGGAAGATATCTACAGGAGCTTCATTTAGACAACTTGGGTGAACCCTCCTGGGGATTTGCGCCCTAAGATGTCCTTTTATACAGAGCACTTTCTTGAGATCAGAGATGGACTCATCATCCGCCCTCAGTACACCTTTCGTCACTGGGGCATGCCCTCCGTATACCTCTGGGTCAGTTTTGGGTCGGCTCCCACAGACTTCGGTGTGAGACTGATCACCACATTGATCGGGATGACAAACTTTGTAGGCTCTGTAGCCTTCATGAGGTGGAGACCAAGACTCATTTCATCTTCCGTTGCCTCATATACTATGAGATTAGAGGAGGATTTCACTGCCTCTTTAGAGGGATTCAGACTCTCCCGGTTTTCTTCAGATATATTGACCAGCGGTGTCTTGCCCTCTACATCCGCGAGTCTCTACTGCTCCCCAGGACCAAATTCTTCATCCTTCTTCGAGAGTCATCCCCACGAGATGAATTACAACCTTCTTTCCGGTTCTACCCGTAGGTGGAGGAACTAAACGACAGAGCCTCTCTGACCTAGATACAGTGCATCGATTAGTTCGTCCCCAGTTGGACCTTCACATTTCCCCGATCACCACCAACAGAATCGGATGCACACTTGTACTAGAGGGCAGCCCTACTCCATTTGTTCCCCTATCTCTGCCGTTTCATCTCGGTTCTTAGTAGGGAGGTTTTCGCCCCCCTCTTCGGGTTGCCAGTCCATCAAGAGCTTCTTTTCGTCGGCCTCAAATGTTAGGAGGGATGTGGCTACCATTCCTGAGTAGACCACTAGTCCTCATTTGCCCCCTCCTCCATTCCCTTCTTTGCTTCTCCCGTCTTTCTCCCCGCTTGCTCCATTGCCCCCACCTGTGGGAGTATTTGGCTTCGGGCTTCCTCTCTACTTGTCTCTTTTCTTTCTTCTATTTTTGGGAACTCGTTTGAGTTGTCCCCGCTCGCACTTTGTATATTTTTGGACTGTAGTCCCATTGACGTACTTTTGTGGTCATTTGTTGGACACTAATATATTTATCTTATCTTATCTTATCTTATCTTATGACTTCAACAAACAATTAGCAACCACGCCAAAACATATCTCTCTCATGGAACTACTAAAAGAGTCACCTAGCTTTCAGGATATTCTCACTCGTGCTCTAAATGAATCGCATGTTCCTCATACTCTCAATGTTCAACAGTTTCAGGCTATGATCGCGAACCTTACGCTTGAAACTCCTATCCTATCTTTTGGCCCTCAAGATATGTTGAACCCAAATCTGATTAACAACTCCTTGTACATCAAATCCTATGTTACCGATCATAAAGTCAAGAGAGTTCTTATCGACAATGGAGCGGCTCTTAACATTTGTTCTATAAAAATGCTCCGTTGCCTTGGTCATACAATAGATGACTTAGATGCTAATATCATTACCATTCATGGTTATGATAATATTGAGCGCCAATCTTGTGGTACCATCACTCTTCCCATACAAGTAGGCCCACAGCTCCTTGACACTATGTGTCATGTAGTTGACGCAGACACATCATATAACCTTCTTTTGGGTAGACCTTGGATACATGCGATGCACGCAATACCTTCCACTTTCCATCAATGCATAAAGTTTCCACATAATGGCAAAGAGTTCACCTTGCGTGGCGATACTGACCCCTTTGAATACTGTAAGTTTTTTTGAAGCAAGGTACAAAAAGGCAAACTATTGTCCATCTGCTGATAGCACAACTAGATCTAGCGCAACTTCTATTGTTACCAACTGTATTAATCCTGATGTAATATTGCGCCCTCATGCTTCTGCGTCTTCTTCTGAAGAATCTACGTCTAAAGTGTCACTTGAGGATATTCCTCATGCCTCCATGTCTTCCTCTGGAGCATCTACATCTAAGGTGTCACCTGAAGTTACATTCTCTCATAAAGGCTTAGGCGAGTACATTAAATGTCATTATTACCTACTTATCCTAACACATTTTATTTCTTGGATTCATTACCTTTTACATTAAATGTCATTTTTACATACTTATTTCTAACACATCTTTTGATTTACTAGATTTTCCTACTTATTTTACATTGGATGTTTTATCTTTACCTACTTTACCATTTGCCTTTTCATTTTTAATCATAAGTATTATCACATTTGTGCTTTATAGAAATGAAAATATAAATCAGCATGCAATTCAAGTACAAGCATCCAATAATACCATATGCCATGTACTTTGAGTAAAAAATATTGTCATATATACATATATGGTATCTCAAAGATATATCAAAATATACATCATGTCTACACATCAAACATCTCCTTAACCCCCAAGAGGGTGAGGAGGAGCAATGCTTTGAGAAGCCCCAGCTTGCCCAAATGACTGCAGAGAGTGAGATAAGGAAGATGCCCTATAATTTGTATCCAAAACTTCGCCCTTTGCTGTAGCTGGCCGAATCCCTAACTCTCGTATCTGCGCATTAGTTGTCTACTGCCTCGCTGCAAGCACTTGAGTATCGCCTATTCTAGCTGCCTGCTGCCTAGACAAAGCATGTTGCACACATAATAGCCTGTGCAATAAGTCACCATTACCTCCTCCAACCATAGTTGTGGAAGTAATAAGACCAACCTCCTTTGTGTGTCTCTGTAATGCCTAGGACGCCTCTCCAACAAGTCTGAAAGATCCAACATGATCACATGTTGAGGGTGCCACTGGATCAGGCATCATCATCATATCACGATGGTCAAGAATTCCGTCTAGAATCTTGTGGCGGGTGCTCTAGCAGAAAATGCCACACCATGTCAAGGCTCTCTACAACAACCAATACATTTTAACACACATTAGATAGAAAATTAAAACATAACTTCCCAACGTATATCTCTACTGTAGGAAAATAAATAACTTAAATACCTTTACACTTTTCTAACTTGGATGCCTTGGATGGTCCTTGAAGACTGTCCTATCTGCCCAACCACTTAGTGTGACATCATTGTTGTCATCAATTTCCCTTACAACTATTAATTGCTGCCATCTCTCCCTCTAAATAACTATAACTAGAGGCCTCCTATGCGCATGTTGTACTTCTCTCTTTGGATCATTGGCCAAAATGACCGTAATATGGACTCTATATGTCCCAAGTAGCTGCCATTAGGTCGTCTCAACCTCCACTCCTCATCCCAAGAGTGAGCTCTCTGCACTACATGTTGCCCAACATGTGGGGCAAAATCTGGTGTTGGGGCATCATGAATTGAGCTATACCCCATAACCTGTGTTGCTTGTGCCTCTGCATTAGGTGTCTTCACCTCTATTTGTTGTATTTGGCATTTTTCGCGGTGTTGAGATAACTTCCGTTACCCTCGTGGTCTCGAAGGTGGGACTATGGCCTTTTGTTCCTCACTCTCTCCCTCATCCCTTTAACATGTCTTGACCTACATGGAGGTAGGGGCAATGGAGCTATGTGACGTGGCAAATCAACTTGACCATGGACCTTGTCTACAACATGTGACTATGTCCACGACAAATAATGACCTGTAATATCTCTAATCTCTTGTTTTGCTATAATAGATAGCCATGACGACCATGCATTTACTATTCCCATGTATGGGGTCCAAACAATCTAATCTCGCCTCGCAGTCCTTAGTTTCAGAAAACCAAATTGAGATCGCACTGCACATCCTCTCTCCCATTGCTACACTTGTGATGTTGCAATCTACAAAGAAGTCCCAACTGGGCAGTACATGGGAAACCTCTCACGAATCCAATCTAATAGAAAAATCACTGGTCCCATTGCTAGATGTTATTTGGTATGATATGAAATAAGCCATGGGCTAGTTAAACCCATATCCCAGTACCCCAACTATATAAGCGTGCCTTGCTCTAAGGCTTCCCGAAATACTATAGATGCATTTAGTGGTATCCCCCATCTGTTGTGGCACAAGATGCGTTCCACACCAAGCCTATAACTGCCTTCTGGATGGCCAGAGTAGGCGCCTTGTAAAATGCTCTGTGTTTAATAACTAATGACTGCAACTCCTAATAATCGTCTAGTGTGGTCCACTGAGCTAGCGCCTATGCTTGACATCTGACTCTGGCACATCAAGAAACATCCATGCCCCCGCACTAGTAGTTCGAGAATGATGTGCATGTGCTCAAAGGTAAAGATGGTCTCAATCACATCTCCCTGTATTTCCCTCCTGAAAGTGTCAAACCGATATGACCAGGCCCTTAAGAACATTTGTAATGAGTCCCCATCGAATGGGATATGACACATTCATAATACCTCTAAAACCAAAGGCATGTAACTGTGCTATATCCCGAGCCAATAAATCCGTCATCAAATCAACAACTATAAGGCATCCACTGTTTGCCACAATCGGATTGGTCTTTGAACTTGAAAATATCAAACAACATTCACTGAATCAGTTTCAGTTAGAGAAACATCCAAATCCAATAATCAAAGCATTAAAATATTAGTAAAACATCATTTTATATTGCATTGGCCATAAATAACTAATTGCATTGGCCATAAATAACTAATTGCATCGCCATGTAAACATTCCCGATTCCATTCTACTACATCATCCATACACATCCAACTACATTAGCATGTAAAAGTTTCCTATCTAATCCAACTACATTGGCCCTATACATGCATAATTGGATCGGCCATATAGAGATCCTAATACTTCCATATTGCATTAGCCATGTTGTGCATAACACCATCAGCCATGTGGGAAACTCGTAACTGCATCGATGCTTGTGCGACTTTTTCGGCACAAAATGTCGCCAATTTCTTTAGTTGGTTGACCACACGACTTTTCTGGCATTAAAATCATTTTACCTTACCAAATGACAACAAAATGCAAAAATAGCCCTAAGCCACCTAGAGTTCATCTAGACCTTTGTTTGAACGTAACTTGGTGCAAATTTTGCCTTGTGAATTTGCCCTAGGGTCTATTTTTCCTTTTTTTTACCTAGCTACCCATTCGCTACAAAATAACAAAAACTACCGGTGTATCTTTTGGCTTGCACCGTTGTTCGTGTCTCCGCACATCTCTGCTTGATTGCCTTCTCGTATCCTTTCCATAGCCTCTCGATTTTCTCCAAAATGGTTAACTCATGGCTCCAGAATCTTGAAATCTCTAATAGCTAAGTGGAAAATAAATGGTTTCAACTTCTATTTGTAGATTTCAAATCATATTTGAAAATTTTGATTATTTACTCTTAGATTTTGCAAAAATGGCATATCTTTGTAACCATAACTCGTAGAGACAAATGGAAGAAGTATCATGACTATTACGTCGCAAGGAATTTTATGGAATATTACAAATAATTTTTTAAAAATCTACAAAAATAGCTATTTTTCTAGGCTTGCGAGATCGAATTCATCTCTCGTCTTCACACTTTACATCCTTCTTATGTAATGCCTAAAAACTTGAACCAAATGGGCAATTTTTTTTTTTGATGTAAAGGAATATAGTCAAACACACATAGAATAATAAATAAAAGAAGTATTAAGTTCAAGTTTCAATTACAATTTTCTAGAAGACCTGCAATCTATCAAGTTTTCAATTTTTGTTTCACAAGATACTTACAAGACAACCCATGATTTGCTCAAAACCCAAAACTTGGCTCGCGACCTCTCGGACCTCATGGGCTCACTCGCAATAGCATACACACCTTGCATGAGTTTGCCAAGGACCTCCATGCACCTCATACACCCTTGCCTTATGTAGCTATAACAACCATCAAAGAAGATCTCAAGGGGAATAATGAACCCCTTACACCCTCAGCCATCTCAACTCATCAGTAATAAAACTTACCTCCAAAGGCTTGAACAAGGCCTACCATCTAACTTGTCAAGCCCTAAAGGCTCCCTCAACTCGCTCACCTTGTCAAGTCCTACGAAGAACATATATAGAGGGAGAGCCTGAAATACTGTAGTGTCCCCTTTTTCGAAATAATATAAATTGAAGGCTTCTTGCTCATCTTCCTTTCCGTGGGCAAGAAGAAGTTGAACAAGGGAAGAACTTGAGCTATATTTCAGTTTTCTTTATTCACATTTAAGCTTTTATTTTGTGTTTTCCCCTCTAAGGCAGGTCGGCTGGGTTGGAGAGCTCCCAAAAGTGAAATTAGAAATTAAGACAAGCTTTTAAAGAGGTCGGTCTTGGGGGGAATTCTCCTCTAAGGCTTTTGGCACCACCACTAAGCTATAAAAGGGGTCGCATAGGCTCTATTTGTGCATCTTTTTGGCATATATACTTTTATCTACTTTGGTTCTAGAGCGGTGCTCTAATCCAATTCCACTAAAGGGCGACAATCCATTAGTGTGGCAAGCAAGGGAGACGGAAACCTTCCTTGTTGAAGATTGGAGGACGGAAACCCTCCAATTTGGTGGTGTTGAAGACATTCTTTGAAGACTATCTTGCTGGTTTGCAGCTAGGGCATCAAGAAGAAGACATATCAAGGGTTTTGACATTGTTTGGAGCCCCTCTCCTAGGGAGCGACTTGTATAGGAGTGTGATTGGGTGTCTTCTAGGGCACGAATTAACATTCCAAGTTGATATTTGGACTTCTCATATTTTATAAGGCTGATATATTGCATATTTGTTAATTGTTGGGGTTTGGAGACCTCATTTCCAGCCACTTCTATTAGCTGTACTTCTGCTGTTCATTATTTAAATTCCAGCTTGGTTTGTGGTTGAGTTTCATGGTGGAAATTGCCCTAGAATATTGCTGAAGTGTTTGTATATGTTGTAGATGATTTCTATGGTGATTTTGGGTTGAAATGCTACTCTTTGCAACCTGCTATCCATAAAAATCAGATTACTGTACATTCTTGGTTTATTTTCAGTTTGCCGGTATAAATATCCTAGTCTACTTCACTTGGGGTTTGTGCGGATTCCTTGTGTGTGTAGTTCAGCCTTAGAAAGGGACATTACAAATATTAATTTGAGGAGTGTTATTTTGTCTTCTAGATTGAGCCATTGTCCTTGCGAGGCATTCAAGCATTTCTAGAGGGGGTCAATCAAATCCTGCCGCATTAAGTCTAACCTGGCCGAAAGAAATAGTGGGATGCCCAGGTATTTACTAGGAAAACTTTGAAAGGGTTTTATAAACATTGCGTTTGTGGAATTAACATTGCGAGGCCTGCAAGCTCTGCATTTAGTTTTATTATTGTATGGCCTTGTACAGCTTTATGAGGATATAACCAAACTGTATCATGAGTTCTATTTATTGTTAATAAGTTAATGCCAATTTAGAATGATTCCGAGAGAAAATATGATTTTGTGACGATTTTCTGAAACAACTGCGTAGTAATTATTTGGTCCGATGAAAGGTTAAAGCCAATGCCCAAATAGAGGGTATTTTAGATGAGCATCTTTGTGAGTGGAAAAACTGACCCTCTTAATAAATGATTTTATTATTCATCTCTTGCGTAGGAGGGCCTCAAGGCCATATGATGGTATTTAGTACTTTGAAGGCTATTTCTTAGGGTTTTAAATGGTTTAAAACAGTTTTTATGCCTTTCTTTTTTAGAATCTGGCTAATTTTTCTGTAGTGCTGTGTATATAAGGTAAAACAACTTTCATATTCATATTTCCTTCTTCAGTCCTGGGGCTTCTTTAAAAACTATAAAATACACTCTATTTGTGCAAGCACTAGCTTCGACCTTTTCCCCGATGATGGGTTCGGTAAAGAGATTTGAAATGTTGCACTAAAAATTACTAAGCAGTCGTTTCCAGAAAATTTTCACAATGTTAGTTAATGCAATTTGTCACTCAAAGTAAAAATATGATTGGACTAACATTCACTAGAATCTCTTCAAAATTCCAGGGATTGGTTTTCTTAGGGATTTGCCAAGATTCTTTTTCTTCTGATTGTATGCAGTATGAGGTTCAATGAAAACATGAAATCTAACATGAAATTAATCAAATATTGCCCCTCTTGTAAGAGAACTAGGATAGAAATTCATTGGCTCTTAAATGAGTGTCTTGTCTAAAAGATGAGCATTGCATAAAATAAAAATCCTTGATTAGTCTAGGTGGTGCGTAGATGTATGAAAAATGTTTTGTAAGAGGTTTGAGACTATATTGCTGGAGGCTGTAGTCCCGATTAAAAATCGAAGCATTTGGTAGTGAGGCATGGACAGATTGCAAATTAACTATGTTCCACGGGGACGTGTCCCCTATGTTTTTTAGCTCGCCTCGTCATCGGGACATTTCGAATCTCGGGACGGGTAGGAAACGTCCCCTTCCCATCCCCAAACTCTTCGAAAAATAGGAAATGTCTCGGGGATGTCAAAAAGCAACAGGGGCGACCGGACGTCCTCGGTGCGTTTAGGGACTTCTAGAAGTCCCTCGACCGTATCGGGGACGTCCAGCCGTCCCCTGCTGTCCTCCTCGCGCATAAAGTTTTAAAAAAAAGCGTTTTTTTTTTTAAACACACTTTTAATTAAAAGTAAAGCAATGTGGGCCCCCACTTGCATTTCTAAGTGCCCTAAACCTAAAACAAACATCAAAACAAAAAAAAAGAAACTCATTTGACTCATTTTTCATTTTGTGAAGGAGAAGACAAAGAAAGAAAAGAGCATAGAGAAGAATAGAGAGCAACAGTGAGAAGAAGGCAAGAGAGCAATATTCTACTCCATTAGAGGTATGTTTATCATCCTTTGTTCATTTTACAAATTTGCACAAACTATTTCTTCATTGTTTCATTTTTTTTTATCATAGTTTCAAGCTTCACAAACTTGGGAAGTTTTTTTTTTTTTGTTTTTTGTTTTCACTTGCAGTTGCAGGGTTGTTGCATTTCCAATACAAAACAATGAGCAGCAGTGAGGGTAGTGAGGGTGAAGAGATTCAATTGGCAATGCAACATAGAGGTAGAACCAGAAATAGGGTTTCTTCAGGGAGTGAGAGTGTTGCACCAACAATGGGTTCAAATAATCCGTTTGATTGCCTTTAACAGCTCCTCAAAATCTATGCAAAAGGACTATTCAATGCTAAAAAGCCTCTTTCACAATTTGTAATAGCCATTGTGAGGAAAAAAAGAATTTAGGGGGAGTAGAGTGTGGTCATGCCATATTTGCAACAAAGAATTTAGGGGCAGCTACATGCGGGTTTATTCACATCTTTTGGGCATAATTGGACAAGGGGTAAAAGGTTGTGAAAGAATATCATTAGTGGAGAAGACCGAGGTGACTAAGTTGCACATGGAGGGTGAGACAAAGAAAAAGGGATGCCATTGGAGACTACACAAGTGCCTACCCAATGCGTGGATGTTGAAAATCGGGAGGGGATTATGCAAAGGGAAAAAGAAAGACTTCTCTTTATTATGGGTATGTTTAATGTGCAATCAAGGGAAGTAGTTAACTCTTCTATTGCCAAATTCTTCTTTTCTTGCTAATGCTACTCGTGTGTCACGTTCCCCTTTCTTCAAACAAATGTTCAAAGATGTAATTGTTGCTAGTTCCTCATATGTCCCTCCTGGAGAACACAAACTACGAACCAGCCTCCTTGATAAAGAATATTCTAAGGTGAGTGTGGTGATGGAGGAGATGAGGCAAACTTGGATACGGGTGGGTTGTTCTATCATCATGGATGGGTGGACCGATATTAAACATCGACCACTCATCAATATCATTGTCACATGTCTTGTTGGCCCTTATTTTCTTAGAGCTATTGATTGTACTGGGAAGAGGAAGGATGCAACCTTCCAATTTCAAATTTTGAAGGATGCCATAGAGGAGATTGGGCCCTCTAATGTTGTACAAGTAGTGACTGATTCAGCCCGCGTATGTAAGTTAGCTGGCATGATGGTTGAGGGTGCTTACAAGCACATTTTCTGGACTCCATGTTGTGTTCATGTGTTGAACAACGCATTGAAAGACATTGGAAAGATAGATTGGGTGAAGGTAGTGGTGGCAGAGGCTAGACGCATACAGATGTTCATTTGCAACCATCACACCTCACTTGCTTTACTCAAGTTTTTTTCGAGGAAGGAATTCCTCAAGCCCGTGGACACTAGATATGCCAACTATTTCATTTTGTTAGAGGATGCTTGAGGTGCAGGAGGCTTTGCAATTAATGATGGTTAATCAGAGTGGGGTAGATGGCCAAAGGCAAACACTTCTGAAGGAAAAGGTGTGAAGCAAAAGATCCTCGACGATGATTGGTGGACCACAGTGTAAAGCTATTGCTGATTTTATATATGTAAGTTTAGTTTTTAATTTTTAAATATTTTTATCCATGTTTATAACTTGTAAATTAGTTTAGTTTTTCATTCTTGAATCTTAATGTTTTCTAATTTTTTTGTAAATTGTTTGCAGATATGTTTGCTCCTTCATCTCACCTGTAGTGGGGGTCATAAGATATGCTGATACAGACTCTCCTAGTCTTGGAGAGATTTATGAGACATTTGACAACATGCTTGGACAGATGAAGCAAACCATTCATAAGCAGGATCCTACTTTGGGATTTTATGAGGAGCATATTAGGCCCATTGTGACACGGTGGTGGAACACAATGAACACCCCGCTTCATATGGCAACCTATGCTCTAAATCCCAAATGGTATGCAACACGACTTGGGAGAGTGCCTCCATTTGATGATGAAGAGGTGAAAGAAGGGCTCATGAAGGCCTTTCGAAAGATGTACACTGATGAGGAGTCCACTTTATTGTGGACCCAATGGCTATCCTTTGTCAATCTCCGTGGACCAACATTTAGCAAGCCAGAGGCGAGGACAGATAGAGCTACATTAGCTCAAGTAGACCCTATTGGATGGTGGACATGGCATGGCAAGGATGCACCAGACTTGAGGATTCTTGCCACTCGCCTCCTTTCACAGGTTGCTAGTTCCTCTGCTGCAGAGAGGAATTGGTCCACATATGGCCTCATCCACACAGTTAAGAGGAACCACCTTACCTCTCGACGAGTAGAGAAGTTAGTAGCCGTGCATAGTGCCTTGAGACTTCAGGATTGACAGACTCCTGAGTATCGTCAGACTCCAGCCACACGTTGGGATGTTGATCCCGAAGATGTTTCACAGATTGATGAGGAGGCACAGGTGGGATTGGTTGGGGTTCCATTGGATGAGGCAGCCCCTCATAGTTCCAATGACTTAAGAGTCTGATTTTGATGCCACTTTAGTGGAGTTTGATTAGGGGCAGCTATATATTTTCATTTTGATTTTCTATGTTTCAGACATTTTGTTGCCCTTGGGCATTTCATTGTAATTGAAACTTGAATCTTATGTGCAATCTCAATTCAGCTCCAATTTTATGTATTAAAGTCTAAAGTTTTATGATGTGTGTGATGAATGTTTTATTAAGTTTATCAATGTGTTATACTTATCATTATATGATTATTCATATGAATATTTGAAATTTCCTATATTTTTAAGGTTAAATCTTATGTGAAATCTCAATTCAACTCTAATTTTATTTATTAAGGTTCTATATTGTGTGTGATGAATGCTTTAGCAATGTTATCATATGAATATTAGAAATTTCCTATATTTTTAAAATTTTCCCTTATTTTTTAATAGCCGTCCCCTGCCGTCCCCTAAAAAAGGCCTAAAAAAAAATCCGTCCCGGAAACACGTCCCCCTGTCCCCTGCCATCCCTGTCCCAGAAACTTGGTGGAACATAGCAAATTAATTAAACATTGCACATCCCTTCGCTATATTAAGGAAGGAACTGATTCACTCAATTATATCTCGTCTCTTGTGGGTCCATGACTCCATGATGTACTCAGCTCTCTAAAATTATATATTCTGCACTGCTGAAAATCCTCGATGATTGCGGTCATGGAGTGAATGATAGATAACATGTACCTTCTTATATTCTCTGTACAATTTCAAGAAACTCTTGCTACTTAACATGACTTGATTCCAGATCCTTGTTTCCGATTTCTTATTTTATCAATCTGCTCTAATACTAATCCAGTACAGTATTTCAAAGCATATCCCAGACACTGTTATTTTAAGGGAATTGCGTAGATAATCTGATCATTTTTAAAGGAGACTGTTCTCATTTTTAATGTGTACGCATAGATGCTTTTGCAGGTTGAAGAAGAAACTGGCATACATATAAGTTCAAAAGATCTAGTTAACCTCACTACATTTCTGGATCCTTCAACTGGCAACAAGATGTTTCCTTCTCCGGTAAATATCATTTACATGTTAGGGTCTCAGTTTATGCAAAATAATTTTACCTTTCTCATAAGTAATAAAACAGATGCCTTAGAACTCAATATATTTTAATGAAAATCTGGGAAACTATGTATTCTAACAAACACAGTTATTAAAATAGAAATTTTACGATTGTAGTTTGATGTCTTGTTTAAGATCACAGTTGCCGGGCCATTAAACATTTTCAATTATCAATGTTCAATGCTTTAGTGCGAATAGAATGAATCTTCAAGTTTGAAGCTATCAAAGGTGAACCTTATATGTTCCAATAGTACTCATTACATTGTCTTGTCAATGCTTCTCACGATGCCCTTTCAATGCTTCTCATGATTCATGAGTCATAACATTGTCTTTTCAATGCTTCTCATTATGCATTATTCAGGGTGGATGTGATGAAGAAATCTCTCTTTTATTGCATAGGAGCCATGTAAAAAAAGAGGTTAGTACACCTTTCTAATGAACTCTTTATATACTATCTAGTCTATCACACTATGCTTTGCTTTAATCCCGGTTTATTCTGCTGCTTTTTCCGTTGGTGAGATAATCCTTCTGATTTAAAATAATGGCAAACCGTGCATTGACGCTGCACAGGTCTATCAGCTAATCTTTATTGTCATGATAATTTGTCAGGTTATAGATGCTTTGCATGGGCAAGAAACAGGCCTCTGCGATCATGGTGAATTAATCAAATTGCATATAGTACCTTATACAAAACTTTGGCGTGTAACTGCAGACTCGAAGGCTCTTGCTGCAATTACATTATATGAAATGGCCAAGAAGGAGGGTCTTTTGCCTCCTGAATAGAATAGACACGAGTTGTTCCTACCATGATAGAGAATTGGGCCACACAAATACTCTATACATGTATTAATTTTCTTCCTCATGTAGCTGTTGATACAATATGGTGCATACTTGGAGTAACATATTTGATTGAGGTGATTACCAAGGTGAAGGGTGGTTGGTCTCTAACAATGAGCTGGTCAAAGTATAGTAGTAAAAAGCCATAATAATATCCCTTAGTTGTATTTCATTTTTGCTTCAGTAAGCATATTAATGCTTTTCATCAAATCATGCTACTCAAAATACATGTTAACCTTGTTAAAGTGCAATTAGAAAGCAGACAGTAGGGTACTTAAGTCCGTAAAGACATATTTGTAATGTCCCAATGGACATTTTTCTATCCTCAAAGGGATTATCCGCAAACCCCAACCAAAAATACAAATTATAGAAAATATATAAAATTTTTCTAATGAAGATCTGAATTTTACCAGTGAATAGCGACTTGCATGTAGGAAGAAAATCACTCAAAACTGAAATAAAACCACTCTTTTATTGCTAAAAACAAATCAGCTGATTTGATTAAGGCAAAAACACTTGAGTAATACCGAATTGGGTCAAAATAGAAGGTTGAAATATTTATCATAAATATGCAATTGCATCACTTACAAACACAACTGAAAATACCAATTCCTTCATGGAAGAAATTACACCAAGCCGCGGATTTGATCTCTAAAAATCAAAAGTTGGAACAACAGTACGGATCTGATCCAAAATAGCTCTAGAACATACCAAAATAGATCTCTATATAGGTCACTCCACCTTTAGTAAGCTGGAAATGAAGAGGAATCTCAGCAACAAATATTCTTCTTCAAACCCTTGCCCAAATCTACAAAATACAGCCTTCATACATTGTTGGAAAACACAAATAAATACTTAATCTTCAATGGAAATCCTTGGATGGAAAATCTTCTCAAGATAAAGAAGATTCGATCCTCTCTCTAAGTTTAAAGAGGGTTTTCGTTCTCTAAAGCCAACTTCAAAGGGTTTTTGTCATTTGAAATTTATGGAAAGCATGCAAGCTTACACCACAAATATGAAAATTATCATAAACAAAAGAGATGTCTTTCCTCTTGCAAGTCGACTTGCTTTTATAGCAATTCTTGGCCTTTTTGCCACCCAAGACCACCAATCACATTTCTTTTCCTGCATTTAATTTTTTCTTTGGCCCTTTTTCCCTCTTCACATGGGTCGCCATTTTCCTTAGGGAAAATAATAAAATAAAGTGACTTTATCATTTTATTTCTTTTTATTTTATCACTTTATTTATTTATTTATTGTTTTAACTCTATCATTAATTAATTTTATATTACACTTTATAATTAATTCATTATGACTAAGTTTCCCTTTTATTCCTCCCTTAGCCGTCGGGAAACAATGAATGGGCTAAGGGTCTTTGATTAGTTGCTTCCGAGAAAAGAGATATTACAATCCTCCTTCCCCAAATTGCTTGCCCTCAAGCAATTATAACTCATATATCCAATAGCCATGTGTAAGAGACAAAACATGTTATATTGCACCAAGATTCGAGATCCCGTACTTCAAGTGAGAGAGCTCTTGCCACAATACATAGCTCTCATGATGATCATACACACAAATTTGCATAAAGAGTATCACATACTTTATATTGTAGATTTGATCCTCTAACTCATCATTCTTCTCAAGAGGAAAATTAATCTGAATATGCAGCAATAAATATGACATTATTTCACTCATTCCATACCTTGCAATGTCACCACGATCTATAATGGGCTGAATATTTCCATGATATAATTGCTGCAATAAACAAAAGGATGCAACTCTTTCCACAATCCACGTCCCGTGCAATCTGCTTTATTTGGAAGGAACTTCCCATGGTTTTGATGTCACATCTTGAGGATTTCCATTCCTCATACCTTGCAAAACAACTTCCGGATCAACATTCTTTTCTTCTTCTTCTTCTTCATCTGGAACTACCTCAATATAATGGGATGCCTCTTGCTGCCCAAAATTTGGTGTTTTTTGCTCATTTTTGAAGTAGTTTTTGGCTGTCCAAAAGGCCTCTTTGGCTACCCCAAAAGTGTTGTTCATCGATGTAATAACATAATATGAAGATGATGCAATAAATCATTGCTACTACTAACCTCCTTATAAAGAAGATCATCAAAATGTTTACCTTCTAATGCTGATTTAGAATCCTCCAAAAGAGTTAAAACAACATTACCCCTATTGTGGCTCATGAAAATTTATGCTCATCAACATTACCGCTTGGTAAATCCATCCCATATGACAATGACTTATTCTTTGGAGGATTGATAGGTACCTTTTGGACAAAAATATCTAATCTAATTTTGCATCTAACAAACAATGTTTGTTTTCTTTGCCTTCCTACTAATACAAATATTTTTCTCATTATAAGTCGTACTTTTTTCCATTGAAGATTCTTCTCTTTCAAATTGCATGGTGGAATACTCTATGGGCTATTTCCTCTCAAATTTTTGCATGGTGGGTTTCTCTTGTTGAGATCTTCTATTCTTCTTGGTGCCCTTACTATCTTGCAACTCGCAAAAATATCTGAAGAACAACAACTCTCTCACCTTGGAACCGAGGGTTGCATACTCTTTTACCCCATACTTTGCTATGTCATCAACATCACCTGAGATTTCCTCCTCAATTGGTTGTTCCTCTTTTTGGAAAAACTTGGCTTTGAAAATTTGATGTGGAGGCTTGGTGGATGTCCTAACTGGTCCAGTTGAGCTTCCTTCACCATTGTTGGTTGCTCCTTGATTTCCGAATATATTGTGTCCTTGTATAGATCGATTCAAATCAACAAAATCTCCCATAACGAAGTCTCTTAGATCCGTCTCGAGCATCCAACAAACAGTTTTGCAATTCTCTTCCTCGTTACTCAATATTTTATTCACATATCTCAACTTCTCTCGATGGTGGAGCCATGCAATCCCGATTTTTTTCTTCACAGATCGGGAGAATCACTACTCTAATATCACTGTAATTTCTTGTAATGGACATTTTTCTATCCCCAAACAGTTATCCACACACCCGAACAAAAATGCAAGTTATAGAAAATATATAATTAATTTCTATTGTAGATCTAAATTTTACTAGTGAATGATGACTTGAACAAAGGAAGAAAAACACTCAAAACTGAAATAAAACCACTCTTGTATTGCTAAAAACAGATCAACTGATTTGATTAAGGTAAAAACACTTGAGAAATACCGAATTGGATCAAAATAGAAGGCTGAAATATTTATTATAAATCTGCAGTTGCATCACTTACAGACACAGCTGAAAATACCAATTCCTTCGTGCCAAAAATTACACCAAGTGGCTGATTTGATCTCTAAAAATCAGAAGTTGGAACAACAATACAGATTTGATCCAAAATAGCTCTAGAACATACCAAAACAGATCTCTATATGGGTCGCTCCACCCTGAATAAGCTGGAAATGAAGAGGAATCACAACAACAAATATTCTTCTTCAAACCCTTGTCCGAATCTGCAAAATACAACCTTATATACATTGTTGGAAAACACAAATAAATCCTTGATATTCAATGGAAACCCCTGAATGGAGAATCCTCTCAAGAGAAAGAAGAGTTTTCGTTCCTCTCTCTAAGCTTAAAGAGGGTTTTTGTCCTCTAAAACCAATTTCAAAGAGTTTTCGTCATTTGAAGTTTTTATGGCAAGCATGCAAGCTTACACCAGAAATATGAAAATTATCATAAACAAAAGAGATGCCTTCCCTCTTGCAAGTCGACTTGCTTTTATAGCAATTCTTGGTCTTTTTGCCACCCAAGACCACCAACCACATTTCTTTTCCAACATTTAATTATTTATCTGGCCCTTTTTCCCTCTTCACATGGGTTGCCTTTTTCTTAGGGAAAATAATAAAATAAATTAACTTTATCATTTTATTTCTTTTTATTTGATCACTTTATATTTTTATTTAAAATTTAACTTTATCATTAATAAATTAATATAAAGTGCTTATAATTTGACTTTAACATTTATATTGCACTTTATAATTAATTCGTTATGACTAAGTTTCCCTTTTATTCCTCTCGTTAGCCGCAAGGAAACAATAAATGGGCTAAGGGCCTTTGACCAACCGCTTTCGAGAAAGGGGAAATTACAATATCTCCTGGTGGATTTCTTAGGCTATGTTCCCATGGAGAGGGGCTAGCTAAAATTTCTTGTAGGATGTTGTTGAGAAACTTTAGGAGCCTTATGCAGTCAAGTGGTTCCATAGATTTTCTAATTTGTATCTCCACCTAACATATAAATAAACATAAATTTCCCATCTAAATTTCCATCAAAATCCATTAGTGGGAATCTTAATAAAATAGAGGCCATGTGAGTTGCCACTTTGATAAAAAAATTCCTAAGCTAGTGGAGGACACGTTCACCTCCCCTCTTGAACAACTACAAAAATTCTGCTGTTGAAAAAATGTGGGGCTCCCATTTTAAAGGGAAAGGTTTGTTTGGTTCATGTAGCAACATTTTTCCAATTCCATGGGTCCTGTCTATAGTAAAAGCAGGAGTGGAAAACCCTTCCATGGGACCGTATCGTGTGCATGTATGTTTGGTTAGAATGGATTCATAGTAGAAACTTCTTTATAATCAAACATACATAGTAAACAAGTTTTTATAATTGTAATATATAATGTCTCGTATACGATATAAAAGTCGTAAAGTGACCAATAACAGGTGGACGTATAAAGATACCGCAATTCTGGATTTTTTTCCTAGTTGATTTTGTTGTTTCATTTTAGTTCTTTTATAGAAATATGAGTTTCAAGTAAATATAATTTCATCAAGAAATCATCACGATGTTGAAGAAATGTTATTGACAAAAATTGCAACAAGTGTTTTGAGATGGACTAATAGACCCAATTTCATGGATGTTGTTGGAGCTCTTTATATAGGTAACATCTAAACGACATAAAAGAGACGAAATTCCCAAAATAATGGTCATAAAACATAGGAACTCTGAATGAGCGGGGTCACATAAAATCATTAAATGCTTAACCTATTGGTGATGCTACTCATGCGGTTTGTGGATAATGGGGATCCGAGAATGTAAAGTCCCAAACACAAATGCAAGAACATATGGATTGACATCTTGGGTCTTTTGGATACCTCTTGGCTCATATATATCTAGTGATAACCATTCAACAATGGCCCCTAGCAAGTGTTTTGGTGCTTACATTTGTAGATAATTTTGTTGGATTGTTTGCCCTCTCTACAACAATGGTGGACAATGGTTAGTCCGAAATTGGGTATTAATAATATATTCTCACTAATAAAAAAAGAGTCAATAGTTGTTGATAACTTTTGTCCTTTGTGTAAACAAGACATTGATTCCTCACTTCTTTTAAGGGGATCCCGAGACTTCTCACCACAACTATTAATTGAACCTAGTTATTAATTGAATAATCTTATGCCCCTAATAGCTTTCAAAAGTGTATTGAGGTTATGGAGTAGTTGACTTGTGGCACACATAACTCGTTTTTCTTTTGTTAGTTTCTAGATGATCCTTATTTGAATTAGTTTAGCCTAATTGTGACATCACCCCTATCTAATTATGTTTATATATATGGTTTGATTCCCTTTAGATCATAAGAAGTTAAATTCTCTTTTTCATTTATTTGTTCATCATTATGGGTTGTCCCCTTGAAGTGGTTGGTATATATGATCCAGCTTACATCAGTTCATTTAACATTCTGCTTCACGATCTTTGGATTTTTAATTTTTGCATTCAAGTGGATTAGCTATTGCTATTTGAGTTTACTTTCTACTACACATCATAATTTATATTCTTATTTTTGCATTCAATTAGATTTGCTATTGTTATTTGAGTTTACTTTTTTGCTTTGCATCTAGAAATATTATAACTAGTGGTATCATGGCAATGAATTTTGTAGTGTGAGAATGAAGGAAAAGGCTTTATCAAAGCAACAAGTCAGGTGGCGAATATTATATCACGATGACGAAGGTAGGGCATTTTTCCACAAGTGAACAACTTTTTGTTGCTCAATTTTTGTCGTCATTTTTGGCCATTGTCTTCATGTCCTGCTCTGGCTTCAAGAAAGCAATTAGATTTGTTGTAGTTTTGTTTTTAGCAAACCCTAGCAAAAATATGGTCCTTGATAGCTTTGAAATTAGGAAGAATTTGGGGGTTTGATTTGAACACAAGACTTTAGGTACTTATTTTATTTATTTATTTGGGGTTTGAGTGCTTGCGGGAGATAATAGCTAGTAGATAAATCTTGTTGTGATGATCGCAATGGTATAGCTCTCTAGTAACCAAAAGTTTTGACTCTCAACGTAATGTGTTTTTCGGATCCATGTTAGCCATTGTTGAAGCCATATACCACCATATTCGGTTTTTCATTATGAGCAACATGTATAGGTCCTCTATAATGCTCATTTTGTTGCCATATCCTAATCTTTTTATGGTCAACACATGCGAGATGGTACTTTCTACTTGTTGGAATTCGACGTCTCTTGAAAAATTGGGTTCTTTAGGATGGGAATAGAGAAACGTAGGGGTCATATATAACATACTTTAATGAATGAGACATGTTCCTAATGGAGACATCTTTATCTTCCTTGAGGATGATATTTTAACACTTTGATGTACCCTTTTCAAAAACATCCATGATGATATTAGAAGCTTTATGATTGAATCGAAACCTCTTAAGGGCATTTGGTTAGGTGCTTTAACCACTTTCCTAATTTCATTCTCATGACCATTTGCATAAAGGATCCCACATATAAATGTGTATAATCATCCACATCATCAACCTACCCTCATCCTAAAACTCAATTGACTCGTGGAACAAGAATCACTTGCTTGGTTCATGATGACGATGCATGATGTGTTTGGACTCACCGAGGTCTTGTTCGCTTGCTTGGTTCGTGAAGACGATGTATGATGTGTTTGAACTCACCAACATGTTTAATGACCATGCCTTTTTTGATGAAAAAGGCACACAATGTAAATCTGTTGTTGAGTTTTTACACATTAATGTATCCCGATACATTGAAGGAAGACCCACATGAAGGAACAAAATAAAATGAACCCCAATGCTTGGAGTTTCTTGAGATAGCAAAACTGATTGAAAACATTCCACATGCAAAAATACACTTAGAAAGAAAAAAGTTGAGGAAGATTTCTATGAGAGTTTTTAATACAAAATGGACCAAGATGTGCTAAATTAGCTTGAATCATGGCACAATATGATGTGAAAATTAGTTGTGGTGGTGAGCATTGCATGTCACTATGTATTGAAGAATGCTTACAAACCATCCAGGGAGTGATCTTGGGATAACTTGCAAAAAAGTGTCTATAACATTGAATGTATAACATCAAATTCCAACAATAAATTAAAAATAAGTAGTGATTTGGAAAAGAAATAAGTAGAAGAGATGTATGGACGACACCAAAGGTTTGGGGATCTTTCGTTGAGGCACATGATGAAGCTATAACAATCCCACCTTTGATTCATTATCACTTCATATTGAAAAATCAAATAACGAGTCCAAATTTACCAAAATCAAAGAAAGATACTTCTCATTTGGTTGTTTCTATTCAACCACATATCATGTTGTTAATGACTTGTATGAGAGGATATTTATCTCGACCACCAAGGGCGAAGTGGATGAAGGCAAAGCTTGAGCTGCGCATTATTTTACCATAATTGACGTGGTAGAGATCCGGTGCTCGTGTTATGACTTTTTGAAGTTGTCCATGATGAAGAAAAGCACTACAATGTTTTTGACATGCATAGTGTTTCAAGATGTTTTGTACTATATATGCAAATGCATTCTCAAGTATATGGTGAGAAGCCTTAGGTGAACGTTGTGCTCGAGGTGGCCGTGGAGACTATCCATTAGAACCGAAGGAATAATGTAAAAGAATGTAAACATTTACAAACACTAAGAGATTAGTCCCACATGTGCTAGGATTGCTTTGGATTGGTGTTTATATATGAAAACACAAAGAAAATCTAGTGAGATTCTTGTGGAGGTTGTGCTCATGAAAGGGATTGTGGGCTAGTTGTGCTTTTGGTGTAGGAAGCAATTGGCATGAATTTTGGAACGCCAAGAGTTTTAGAAGTGAGATGCCAAGATCTATCAAGTGCTATCAATGGAACAAAGGTAGGTGATCTATTATTCATACGCAAATTACATAAAGGTTAAAATGTGTCCCAAAGGCTTGATCATTATTGATATGGGTAGATCTAATCTTAGCCACCCATCTCTATTTCACAACCCATTGAAAGATTCCAGAACCGACTTTGATATTCTGCAAGGTTAAACACGTAACAATTGATGACATGGGTTATAAAAGGTTAGATAATTAAAAAAACCCTTTTTAAAAGTCTATATTGTGCATGGCGAATATTTCAGCTACGGGGTTGGATAGTTTTTTGTGAATGAATGCATTGAACTCTACTAATGTTCAAATCTAGTTATTCTCATTGTCTTTAAATCCTTTGTGGGTCTTCAAGTATAGCCTATAGGAACACCCCTTAGCTCGCATATCTTTAGGCACGAGGAATAATCCATTCTTTGCTTTACTAGTTTAGTTGTGTTATTATGCTTTATGCATTTATAGACCCTATACCAATATGTTTTATTTTGTTCTCTCTAGGGGTAATTTTGTTTGAAAATGGTTATATCCCTCAGTGAATTTTCCTTGAGATTTAAGAGACTTTTGCATATCTAGACTTTCCTTTATTTACTTAAGTGAATGAGTGATTCATTTTGGGCAAAGTAAATATGATTGTAGTCCAATAGAGTCGTCCATTATTTATTAGTTCAAGTTATGTAATAGGAATCGATCTCGAACAATTGTCTTGGATGCTACATAATTGGTCTCGTTCATTGCTTAGTTTTGATGCATTTAGAATCCATTTAGAATAAGTGTATGAGAACTTCTCATGGACACACCCATGGTGTTTTAAAGTCATAAATGAGGGCAATAAACCCCCTCTTGCATGTTGCTTTAGATATAAAGTTGATATGAGAAGAGAAATTATTGTCAAAGGAACCCATTATCTTTTCTCATCGCTAAAATATGAGGTGTAGATTTGAGTGCCAACACTGTCCATAATAATTAAATAGTCTAGAGCAATGAAACGTACTAAAAAATTAGCCATGTTTTCCCCATCTCTAAAATCTAATGACTTGATCTTCTTACTAACAAAACTAATGGAGAGAATCCCGATTATTGCACATTCATTACCGCAAATAACTCGAACTAATTCCAATAAGATGTGGAGATGTTCAATTTTATCCACAAGTTCTTGCACCTTTACAATATCAACAAACAATGGGTTGGATAACTTTTTGATTCTCTCTTTGCCAAAATCCAACAAACATCTAGTTGAACAATTCCAATCACAACCTTGGTTGGCCAAAACCTCATTTACAATAGTCTTATGAGTTTTCCAACTTACCAACCTATGGGATGAAGCACATGATTAGCCATTCACAATAGTACCATGGGAATTGCATACACTTTGTTTTTCATTCTTATTAATGATTTTTTTGCATCTTGTTCTCGCATTAATCTCTGGGAGCGTGCACCTACCTCATGGGATGTACCGAGAACAAGAAAATTGGTTAGCATTCTTGAAGAGAGTCATTGTGGGCCCCATGTTCCTTTGTATATCTTACCACCCCATTTCTACCTCGTTTGATATCCTCTTACTACCCTCTTACGATTACTCGCACAACTACCTAAAACACCTTTAGATCCTTCATATTTTCTCCCTATTATCTGCGCTTCGACCTACACCTCGCACTCCGCATCTTCTTTTCCTTTAGAACCCTTGTGTTGTCGGTTGTTAGCGATTACATCGACCATGGTCGATACGGTTTGGTATGAATTTATGCTAGTTAAATGCATCGACCATGGTCAATTCCATTAGCTAAGAGAGTTAGTGACTTCAGTTTATGATCCCTTAAAAATAGGTGTTGTTGAGATTGTTTATCAAATCATCACATTATTGCAAATCAATTCAAGCATGCTTGCCAAGCTACTCTTAAAGGTCTTAAAGGTTTATTCTAACTTATATTTTGAAGTCTACTCTAGAGCATTGGGTCAATAAGAACCAAAATAATAAAAATTGCACTGTAAGGTCTACCAAGTCTTTAGAGTTCCCAATTTTGGTCTACTTAGGTCTTTCATATATATATATATATATATATATATATATATATCCTCGTGATCCACCAACAACCCTTTCATTAGGTTCTAGTAACCCTTGGGGTGGTTAATGTACCAACAATATCTCGTAAAAGATAAGTATCCCTAATATTTTTGTTTCTTTTACATTTGGTTTGATTGATTATAATTGATGTATCATGTATTTTTTTGACATTGGGTAAATTTTAGGATTTTGAAAGGATCCTAATCCTTGTATAAAAATATCCAACAAGAGGATCCGAAAGAGAGGACAAAAGAGGGAAACAACTACATATTGTGAATATCATGGAGAATGTTTGTAGCTTCCAAATCAGCCAACGAGTTGTAGCGAGCAAAGTTTACCACAATGTCAATAGAGCACTTAATTTCATCATAAGCATTATCAATAACTTCTTTGAGGATGTCGGTGTAATCTTTGCAGTTTTTGATGACCTAAAAACACGTTGTATCTTGCAAAGGATGAGGTTGATAGCCCAGGTGTAGGTGTCATCTTTCTCTATTGAGTGATCCAAAGCATGAGAGCTATTTGGGTCCACGCTTGCAGCTGACATCTTGGTTTGAGTCTTCATAGATACTAGAAAGAACCTCTAGCAAAGAGAGAAACATGATTCAGAAGAGGAGAGGGAGGGGAAACCGCAGGGATGGAGGCGAAACATGGGATAACATTGGGCCAAGACAGATTGGGGGACACAGCAGAAGATGAGGGACCCAACGAGATGAACTGAATCGAAGGAACAAGGGGTGAAGACTGTGACGACAGGGGGACGAAAAAAATAGGGAGGGAGACATAGGGGAGAGAGGATTTCCAAGGAATCATCCGAACTGTAGAAAATTAAGCGATTAAGGTGACACGACTTATGGGAACCAGAGGAATAAGGGCCAGAGCCACCATGCAGACCAGGGGTGGAAGATGACGAGGGGTGATGAGAAAGTTTATACTTCCTGTTAAGAAAAACAATAGGGTAGCAGGAAATGAGAACAACATGGGCAACTTTGGAGAAGAGAAGGTAAAACAGGCCCTGTGTAGAATGGGGCCTGAACCTTTCTGATCATGATCAATAGAGTCTAACAGGGAGTCAAAAAGAAATAGGGAGAAGTTCACAATACCACCATGGTGGAAGTGGGCGAGGAGAAATAGGTGGATACCATGTATAACTTTGTAATGACCATCAATAGTGAAAAAGTGCATAATGCTTCTCATTACCTTGTTCCATGGATGTTTTAACGCGCCTTTTTTGAAACCCGACTGGTACTTCTGAATTTCTTCAGGATCATCAATGCAATCTGCAATCTCATCAACGATCAAAATTTTGATGTAGGAAGCCCCACTATTGGGGATGCTAGTGGCATCAATGATGCTATCCACATAAATGGTGAAATCAAAATCTTCAACTTTGACCTTGCCTCCATCCCAAGACGCGAGAATGCAACTGGATATCATGAGGGAGTGGCCACGTAGAGACTCCATAAATCCCGCCACCCCACCCTTGACAAGAATATCCCAAACTTCCTTGTCATCCTTAAGTTCACTTCAATCAAAGGGTTGCACTTGGACGATTTTTTCTCCCATGCTAACAGTGTTTGGAAAGAAGGAAAAGAAGGTGTAGAGAAGAACAAAGTAATAATGATTTAAAAAGCCAAGAATAATTAAAATTCACATGAGATAAAGGATAGAAAGGAGATCATAGATGGGAGGAGGATCAACTTTGACATGTCTAGGCGGAGATAAGTGACAACAGAAATAAAGGAAAAGGGGGGAGGGCTTGTACGGCGGTACAAGGGAACACAGGTGACGTGGAGGAAATAAATGAGACAAAAGGGGCGAGGCACAAACCTCGAGAGGAGGGGGAAGATGATACAACACGGAGGGGGCAAAACATGCCCAAAAAGCCAGGAAGGGAAACAAATAAAAGATACAACAGCCAAAGGTGATGTAACTTAACTAACCAAAGAGAGGTAACCAACTTATCATGTCGCTTCATTTTTGGAAATTTTAGATATGTCTTCCGGAAAAGGGCCAAACCAGGAGATGTAGCCAAAGCGCTCCACACCTTTATTAGTGAGAGCGTCAACAAGGGAGTTCCCTTCCCTCGTAAGTGTGATGAAAGGTACCTTCCAAAAATCATGTTTCATGGCTATGACATCCCGAATGATATTGCTGATGGTCCATGAGGGGGTAGGTGTCCTTCAATATATTGATGAGATTCAATGAGTCCCTTTCAATAACGATCTTTATGGGCCCAAGAGATCCGGCCAATTCCATACCTTTGAGAATGGCTATTTCTTCAATTATGTGGTTGTTGCCATGACCTGGGGTGTAACAAAAGTCTGCTAAAATATTACCAAGGTGATCCCTCAACACCCCCATAGCCCGAAGGACCAAGGTGTTCCCTTTAGAAGCACCGTCAACATTCAATTTGTTGTATCGTGTATTAGACTAGGATAAAGTATCACATTCTTTCACTACTACATAAAGTGCAAAAAAATTACTTTTAAGGTGGAATTCACATCAAAAGTTGGCCTTTTTGTGTGTTTTTTTGGATTTGTTTCTTTAATGAAATCATGTCATTTTTGGTAGTGCAAAAGTGACACAAAAATTAAGCAACTAGATATTCCTATTCATGTTGTTGTTGTGCCACTATAGTGTTACCTTAAAGTGAAGCTAAATAGTGATGCAAGAATGCATAAAGTCTATTCAAATTTTCAATAAATAATATAATTATTTGTGATTACAATAATTATATTTAAATATTAGATTTTAAGATACTAATAAATAAAATTTAATTAATATCTTATATATTTGGTTTAATATATAAAAATAATAATATTAATGTAACTAGCCCTTTAGATAACTTATTTTTCTTCAAATTGAATGACTTGGTCACCATAACTATCATTTAAGTCAACTTGCATGTTTGAAGAAAACTCGCTTCTTTTTTAAATGAACTAGACAATTCACAGATCATTGTCAAACACTTGCTAGCTGGTTTCATTCTCCGAGATGGATGGCCTAAACACCATCTTGATGTGCTACACATTATCTTAGACAAAATCTAATGCGGGTGAGAATTGTGAACCAAGGTCCGCCATCCGATTCACTTCTTTGTTTAATTTCCTTAGCATCACCTCGCAGATTGAGAGATTCAAAGCTCTCCAAGAGTTCCCAAACTCTGTGTTTGTAAGCTTTAAGAAGCTTATTCTTTGTTGTGCACTTGTTTGTGACCTAGTGGATAACCAACTCAGTGTCTCCAACTATCTTCAACGCCTTAATCTTCATTTTCTCAAAGAATAAGAAGACCATGCACCAATGCTTCATACTCTTATATGTTGTTGGTGCATACGACCGTGATCCTGTATGTGAAGAAGAACTTCTCATTCTTGGGGGAGATGAGAACAACACCCGCGCCGCACAATTTCTTCTTCTTCGGATCTATCAAAATACATCTTCCAAAACCAAGAATTTCCATCACTCGCTTGATTGCGGTAGTCAACATGGATTTTTTTCAAGGATGCAATAAGTTCCAAGACTAGTTTCAATAGTTGTATCATAGAGATCAAATTCATAGTGCGCTTTATCCCATTCATCTAAAAATAGATCAGGTATGGAGGGGAAATGGGTTGCTCTTTTGAAACTGTCTCTTGTTCTTGGCCTTCTTGGATTAGGCAATTGGCTTGGAGACACGATGGGTCATATGACTCAACATGATAAGACAATATAGGCTCAATTTGTATGGTAAATTCACAAATGTACCTTGTTCTTAGTAACATATGAGACCAATCAACACAAGTAGTAGCCACCCATCTTGGTAGTGATATATATTGATAAGTAAAGGGAAAAAAATAGAGGCAATTCAATGATTGACACATCTTGAGTTATCGTTAGGCTTGGGCATGCACACATGGTTAAATAAAGATCCCGCATGACTCCCAAAGTGGTAATCATTGAGTTATCAAGTTACATGACTTCTTTGGACATGGAGGTGTACTTAAGATCTATGACATCAACAATTTTCTTTTGCATGACGTAAGTACTAGTTCCTAAGTCAATCATACACTTGTGTACAAGGTGTTTTCCTATTATCAAGGACATATAGAAGGGCGGGGTTTTGAAAACTTTGCTTACTTTCTTATCCTCTACTTGACATAGATTGACAACAACATGGGGTCTTTGGATAACTAGATCAATGCACGAGAGTTGCGCCGGAGCTTCATTCAACAAAGCCGCGCTAAGATGGAATAGCCTGGGCATCCCACATTGTGATACTCACATTTTTCCTTTTCATCTGGTCCATAGTGTTGAATGGAAGGCCCATAAACTTGTGTATTTTAAGGATAACAACATTTTTCCTTGATTGATCGGTGTAGAGGTAGCAGAACTAGATTGCGCAGAGGCTTGACATACCAAAGGAGGAGCATGTTCCACTTCTATTGAAGTGTTGCGTGGAGCCTCATGCATAACAAATTGTGCACAAGAATTGTTGGGCTGATGAGTTGCATCTCTTTTCTTATGAGGATCGGTGTGAGCAGAACGATGAAATAGAAGGTCGCACTCTAGGCTTTAGGATTCTCTTCTTGTACCTTGTGTTTTCAATAACTCGCACGCATGGTCTACTTGAGTTGTTCGTAACTTGGTTTATTACACAAAAGTACTTGACACCAAAGAATATGAGATTGGTCTTAGGAAAAACTTTTGGCGCTTCTTCATTTCTTGGTTCATGCATGCTAGTGAAAGACTCACAACTTGAAGCATTTTGAATCATAGAATCTTGCGCACATAAGGGATTTGTGAATTTGTACTAATTGTGTGGAAAGTTGCAAAGAAAAACACCATTCTGTCTCTTGGACCATGTTACTCTATACTGTAACTAGTGTTTTGCTTGCGTTGGGCGCGGGAAGAAGGTTGCGTAGGGGCAACTTTCTGAAGAGAGAGGTGCACATTATCATGCCCTATATTATTTTGTTGGTTTTTACCATATCTCTCATTTGGATATTGATTTCTAAAGGGCTGATGGCTCTGGTTAAATCCTTGATTATAATTATTTTTAAAGGCTTGTACCTGTTGTTTTTCTAAGGATATGAATTTATTGGACAAATTTCTAATCAAGGCTTTCATTTCTTCATCCTCCTTTAGCTGCGTGAGAGAATAGGATGTGGAGGCAGTAGGTTCGGAGATCTCGTTAACAAATGGGGGCAATAGAAGGCTAAGGCACTTGAGATATTTCATGAAATAAGGGCATAGGTGGTCTAGGGGATGATTTGCCATCTTAGATGAGACAATGTTTTTCCCTAATGGCTATAACATAGGCATTAGGAAGTGGCGCACCACCCATAGACTATATCATCAATGTAATTTCATAAATCAATCCTCTTAAGAAGTAGAGAAAAGTAACTTGAGGGGTTGGTCTTTAGAGGACTGGAATTGTCCCATGTCTTCTGAAATTTGAAGTTGAAATCAGCCATGAGCTCATTGGGAGTTCTCTTGATCATTATGAGTTGTTCTAATAAGGAGATGTTGTCAAATTTCTCCTCAAATTGATTACAAAGTGCGATTCCAAGTCCATCCTAGTTAGTGATAGAGCCAGTCTTAAGATTCTATACCACTGAAGTGCTTTTCCTTTGAGTGAAGAAGCAAGAAGCCTTACAACTACATCATCTTCAGTAACTAGGTGAACAAAGCATACATTTGTAATGTCTTGAATGTGCTCAACAAGGGTAACTTGATTCTCACTAATGAAAAATGGTATACTTTTGAGTGTAGTTACTTGTATATCATGTTGTGCAGGAAGAACCGGAGGACTTCCACCATTGAAGCTAAAAAGGGAAAATTTCTCTCTTGCTATGGATAGAAAGGGTTTAAATACCATGGTAGAGCGTGCGAAAGGTATACCAAGATGAGGGGTTTAAATTTATCTCATGCATAAGAGATGGAGACGTGTGGGTGGAAGTTATGTTGCTTCTTATTCTTGGTGAAAATTGAAGATACTTAAAGGATTCTTCGGCTATAACACTCTATTTGATATGTATTCTTCTCATGAAATATGTGCTGCATGAAAATTTGAAATCAGTAAATATGGATGCTTGGGATTCACCAGATGTGTTAAAACAATCCTCCAAAGGCTGGAAATCACTAAGTCACACACCAAAACTTAGCAATAATGAAATTTAAGCTTTCAATGTTTGTCCCACTAGGCGTGCCAAAACTGTTGGAGCTCAAAATTGCAACATGGGACAGATCTCCAATTTGTAAGACTTGCGCTTGAGACAAACCTCCGGAGAAGGCCAACTTTCTCTACCTATTTCTACTGCTAAAACTACTCCTATGAAGGAAATGCATCTACCTATCACTACTCTATGATTCCAAGGACTCGAGTGAGAATGAGATGCATGAAATGAAATCCTAAGCTAAGGGGAGGTGATAACACTAGAAATAAGGGGACGAACACACTTAGATGAGTGAAAATGAGGGAAAACATGCACAGGGAGGGTAGAAAACCATGCCACAGTTTGAAACAACATTCACACATCTGTTTTCGTGGAGCACAATAGAAAAAGGAACCTCGCAAAAACATGAAAATGCACACTAAACCAAAAATGCATGGGGAAATGCAAGAAGATGCAATAAAAATGAGCTAAGGTAGAGAATAGCCATAAAACAAAGATTTTATTACTTCCAAAGTATGCACAATCGATTACAATGGTGGAAGAGGTAGGTATCCACATGCGAAGACCGGATCCGAGGCCGTCAACTCAAAATGCAAAGGCACTACTCTGAATAATAATATTGCAAACCAAGGGAGTCCAACCTTTTCAAATGAGAACTCGCTCATGAATATTTAGAATAATGGGAGAGAAGGAAGGGGAGAAAGAGAGGGAAACTTGGATTTAAACTTCTAACCACCAACAACAAACCATAAATGCCTACAAATGGGCTGCAAGGTTGTAAGATCCACCTCCCCATGTCTGTTTAGTTTGTAGGAGAAGGAAGAAGGCATAATCTAATCAAATATGGGTGGTTGAGTCGACTATATGTGTGCATTAATGTCTTGAGATGCGTTTCCCTATGTTCCACATACTAAATCCCGCCAAAATTTGATTTCGAATAGCCTAGAGTATAGCCCACATCATCAACTTTCCAACAAGACCAAGAGCACATGAATCCTAGCCCTTTAGTAGAAGTTATGAAGATTTGAATATCTCGTAGTCATGCATTCATTTGTCATTAGGATTTGGCATGCAACCGACATGATCTCGATAGGTTGTGTGTTGTGCATTTCATCTGAAAAATTGACACGTGACACTCCATAACTGTGCAAGAGATTACACTTGGCGCGTCCATGGGAAAGATTCACGTGAGGAAGAATGTAGAGATCTATGAGTGCGTGAAAGGGGATGCATGAGGAGGGGGAAGAAAAAGGTACATATCTACATCGGTATGCAAGCATGCGTAGAGAGGAGGAATGTAAGACAAGGAGCGCATAGGAAATTCCTTAATGCAAAAGAGAAGGAGAAATGAGTGTGTGTGATGGAATGCACAAGAGTCGGGAGGGAAGGGAATGTGTAAGGAAAACATGTCGAGACTTAGCCAAAATGGAATTCAAATCAGCAGAGTCCGCACGAGAGGGGTGTGAAAAAATGTTAAAATGAAGGTGGGCGCGTAAGGTTACATGCTTTGAGGGAAATGTGGAAGGATATATAAGTGTACGAGTGAGAGGTAGAAGTGTGTGGAAGGAAGCGGGGAAGGAGAAGGCTCAAGGAAGAAGCGGGAAGGGCACACAAGGGCATGCATGAAGAAGCTCGTAGTCATGAAAAAGTTCCAAGGTATAAAACCAAAAGTGCATGCAACCTATAAACTTGATGTTAGAGCCAGAATGGAACTATAAATTGTCTAAATAATCAGGGTGGTTATTTTGGACAACAGCCATAAAATAACAAAATATATCAAAGTGGCCAAAATGGTCAAAATGATCGTAATGTCCTGTGAATTTTATTGGATGCTTTCGAGGGTTCGAGTGTGTAATGCGATATTTTAGGTGTCTACACCCCTATATTTCCTATGCTTTTTTCCCTGAACTACCTCAAAGTACTTAGCCTTCTTTTTCTCCCATTCATGATCCAAATGCTTCATCTTCTGCCTCCACTTCCTATTCTTCCTAAAAATAGCACGATGATGAAAAATTTAGAGTCCTAGTTAAGAACTTGTCTAATGAAATTGTCTCTCTTATGAGGCAATAAGCTCAATCATCTAGAAATTACCCGTGTTTTAAGCATGGGAAATATTCATTATAAAATTTTAATCAATGTTATCATCCATAGAATACCCAATATACAAATATTAGATACGGAAAAATCATAAAATTGATAGATTAAAAAGCCAAAAACCGTATCCACCTCTTCAAATTGTTGTTCCCGCACAAATGATTTCTACCGCCAAATCAAGAAAAGTGCTTTTTCTAGTGTAAAATAATGTTATACATGAAAAATTCTTTCAATTAAGAAGAATCATTTAAGGAAATAAGAAATACTAGGTCAAAAGTAGCACAAGCGGTCGTCCCCGATCCTAACTTCATGTTTTTTGTTCTAATGATTTTTTGTGGTTAACCAAGTTTGCATACAACTTGAGTAGGTCATAACTCCATGTAGCAGATCACATAAGGTAAAAATAATAGGTAGATTGAATTGGTTGTTCCATCCCCTTCATTACAAATTTCCCATTTCAAGGATAGACAACTCACATAATTAAGAAGAAATGTGGCTTCATCTAGTAGTCATGGAACCCAGAAAACCCATAAAGCACTATGGTTTTGCAAGCAAAGAAACTCTGCCAACCAAAGAACTTCGTAGATGGAGAAAAAATAAAGGATAATTTTGAACCTCGATGCACAAATCAATTGGCATCCCCTTCAACATTGTCGAGAAAATTAAGAAGACAAATTTGAATGTGACAATGTGAGACGCCCTATCCATACCATCTCGAAGGATATTCTATAAGAGTGTTTGAATCAACTTCCCCAATCTGAACCAGCTTGTGGAAAAAGTAAATTTTGTAGTCCAAATATACCAATCAAATGATGAATAAGTAAGAAAGGCTAAGAATCCCCACCCTTTTCCATATCTCTAATTATAGGCAAGAACCTAGTGCATAATTATATGATAGACTTGGGTGTTACCACATATGTAATGCCCAAGAAAATTGTTGATGTTTTAGGAATTAAATATAATCCACTTTATAAAGGTGTCCAACAAATTGATGGCTCAACTGTTAAAATTTTAGGAGTAATAAAAATCTTGAGTTAACCCTTCACGCTTTTCCAAGCCGAATAATAAATTAAGATATCTCGGTGATTGAATGTTGTCATGCAAATGAGCAATAAGGAAATCAACAATTTCCGAGCATGAGAACTATACTCCTGTGTTAATTTTTTCAAGTCCCATCATTCCAAGACACCCCGGGTCTGTCTAGTCAATCCAAGTGACCTCCCGATTAAAGTTATCTCATTCCCCTAGGTGATTTTAGGAGTTCATTTACAAGTTACAGGAAGTTGTGGGAAGGGATGGAACAACCCCACGGAGCAGAGTAGAAGAGCCTAAGTGGATGTGGAGGTAATTCAAAGGTCTTGGGACATCATGGAAATGATTCAGGAAGATTTTGGAAGGGCTCGGAGAAGTTGGGCGGTTTCGCTGAATTAGGGTTCACGGCCCTAGTCAGTGCACATGCCAAAACAAATACTGAGCTTCGGAAGGTGATTTTGGGAGCTCCGGATGGACTTAGGAGAAAAAAAACATATTCAGAAATTGAATTCCAATCCCTACATGATGATGAAATCAGATTTTTCACAATACTTTAAGGCATTGAGTTTACAAGTAGATATTCTCGGAAAAGTAGAGTAACAAATCCAAAATCAGATTTTTTAGGGATCAAATGGAAGAATCAAGAGATGAGACCCACACCATTAGATTAAAAAGGCCATTCCCACAGAATCATCTAAATATTTTCCAAAAAAGTCCATCGGGAACTCAAGTTATCATTGTCACAAGTTGTCCTCTTGGAGCAAGTTCAGGACTTAGCCAAATTTTGGGAGGACACATGTAAACTTCAGGAGCTCAGGCGGGATTTTATGTCTGTGACATCCTTGAGGGTTAGGTACATAAACCTTGGAAAAATTCTCCAACCATGTGACCTCTGGAACCCCATACAACCATCAAGATTTCATTTCAACCCTCGAGTGCAATTTGGACCTCAAATCCCTGCCATCGGATCTCTGCCATGTGTCAGCTCTAGGACCACCGTGGAATTTGATGTCCCTCATACCCCTCACAGATTAGGGACATCAGACCTTGAAAATGTACCCAAACCTCTAGGAGATATTTTTGGTCACCCATGTGATCCACTTCTAGCCTCTCATTGCTTTAAAGCTGATTTTGGAGCAATCATTCCCTGTTGTCGGATCAATGCCACATGTCGCCTCCAAGATCAATGTGGAAAATGATGTCCCTCATGTCCCTTTGAGGTGAGGGATGTCAAGGAAAATAAAATGTGCTCAACCTCTCTTAGCATGATTTCAAAAATTTAAATATTTACCTGCTTCCTTGTTTCTAACTTCTTACACTCTCGTGCACAACCATAGCTCCATACTTCCTCTGTAACCTCCTTGCCATCACTCCACCATTGTTGAACCTCAAACCAGACCTGCCATAGAAATAATATCCTTCACTCCATGAAAGCATACAGGTCTTAGAAGGAAGTTTGAGAAAACAAGGAAGGAGAAATGAAGAATAATGAAGAAAAAAGTAGAAAATCTCTATAGCCAAAAAAATGAAAATTCTTACAAGTCTTGCAAACCAAAGGCACGAAGCAATGAACCATTTTTTTTTTGGGTTCCTTTGTCCAAGACCATCAAAAAAATTATTTCAAACTCTCTTGTCATGCAACAAAGCATTTACAAAGAAGAAATCTCCTTTCCAACACAACAACGGAAAAATTGAATTTCCCATCAAATCGTTTGTCAGATTAAGTAGAATTGCACATGAAACACCAAAAGAAAAAACCAATATTAGAAATACAATTTTTTTCACAAATGGATAAAACTAGACCTATAATTTTGAGGTCCTTTAATGGTCATCGTGTCCAGGAAGCACTTTGCCAAGTCTGAAATTTGAAAGTTTAAAATATCCTGGACTATTAAGTGGGCAGGTCTAGAAATTTTAGAGGGGCGATATTGGGAAAAAACCCATATCAAAAAACTTTGTTCCGCATCAATCTAACCTCCAGAAGCCCACTTTCTAAAAATAGCAGGTCTTCTACATAAGGGACTGCTATTTTGGGAAAGTCAACAATAAAAGAACTTGTGAAGGAGATGAAGACATTGGAGGTGCACTACAGTTGAGAGCTCACCATAACAGGCATTTTGGAACTTACTAAAAATAGTAAGTGGTCCCACGAGCACCTACTAAAAATAGAAAGTTGATCCAGAAGGAGGGAAAAACACAGGGAGAGGGGGAATCAAGGTCGCAACATCCAATTGAGGTTCGAGGGAGTTAATTTTTCATACTTACTAAAAATAGTAAGTTGTTATTTTAGGGAAAACATGAACCGAAGTGGACAGGACCGAAGTGACACAACTCTTTGCTGTGAGTATGAGATAGAAGAAAACGATGACTTGTAAATGGACTCGAATGACATGATAACTCACATGACAGCTAGAGATTGAAAGAAGATTAAAGATTAGATATTCACTAGTGGCTTGTTCATTGTGGCAGGACACCAAATGTCATTCCAAGGTCATGAGTTGATCCTCGCCTACTCTCTCACCACTATGATCCTGAAACACGATCCATCCGAGCTGATAATGGTACAATGATGGTAGTCATCAGCCCTAGAACCATTCCACTTTCTTTTCGAAATATCGACATAACCTAGCATGGTTGTCATCGCAAAAGACAAGGCCTTACATGATTAAGAAACGATGGATGCATACGTGTAAGGGGTTATGCTTGGGTCATGGTTGAAAACATGGAAAAATCCCTCAAGGATGCCCAAGAACCTTTTAAGGTGTGAGTTCTGAGAAGGGTATTCAGATTTTATCACTCTCCTCGGTAGAGTAATGTGAGAAGCAAGGGCAAGAGAATTGATTAGGGGTAGATAATCGCGATAACCTCCATCTGCAACTACTCCAAGTACCCATGACGAAGAAGTTCCACGTGACTTCTTACTTGGTCTACTTCCTTGCTAGCTCAAGATCATTCAAGGGATTAACTCTCACGGAAAACATTGTTGCCAAGGTTCTTGCGTTCGATAAAATTCCACATGTTGTGATAGAGGTAAGCCATAGGCGTTTCTCTTGCGTGAATGATGCATTCATGATATACGTAGTTAAAAACTTGGAAGGATATTTGGAAGCTAGGATTTTGTCACAAGTGACATCTTTGATCAAGAAGTATGGCTCCTATTTCATTCAATTCTCGACATTATACTATGTATGAGTTATTGGCTTCGACTAAGCACCACTAAGGCTTGCCCAAGTACCTTAGTGACAAAATTTTATTGTTTGAGCTCTCTGCAGATAGATCATTCGGGTAAATAACGGAGCTCGAGAACTAGGAGAAAGAAGTTGATTCCATTTCCTATCTCTCTTGGGGTATTCACATGCAAGATCTCAAATGACACATCTCATCTAGAGGTCAATTGTTTTCACTCATTTAACTCTGCATTCTTACATTGTTAGGCCTAAGTTTGACATCCGAGAATATCCTAACTCTTTCCATGTCCCAAAATTTCAACATGAGCCACAATTGTAGGACTATTGAGCCAATTGCATGGATGAATTTGAAGTACATAAAAAGTATCATGTGAGGATGAAAATCAATGAAATGAAGAAATTCAAGTTCTCCTGGTATGAATATATTTTGTAAGATGATGGGACAAAGATGTATGATTTTGAGTATTCGATAGTCAAGATGTCCCATATACCTCCAATCAACTGGTATGTTTGTGAATCAGGGGATGTATTAAAGCAGATTGAGAAGGTAGTGAGTAGAACGAGGAATAGGTTTCAGAAAAAGAGAACCATGATCATCTAGTCATGAGGAGTTCCTTTGAGTTAGAAGCAAGCCTCACATCAGTCATCTTCAAAAGTCATAGAGGTGACTTCTAGTTCTAAACACTCCGAGCGAGTTTGAAAAGGAAGGCCACATAATTAGAAGCTTCTCCTCACGAGAAAAAGTTGAAGAAACTCAAAGTAGAAGAAGGCTCATTTGCATCATTGCTAGAGGAAGATTTGATCATAGAAATGTAAGAAGTACACCCCATGAAAAAGGCACAAGTGGACGAAGAACACATGGTTCAAGATTCAGTCTTCAAGCCACCATAAGAGGTTTCCCCTCTTGATGACACTCATGCCTCTCTCATTCAGATTTTCCTCCTCCTTCAGAATAGGGTACCATCGGTGCACCTATCATTGAACTCGATTCTGATGAGATGTTTCCTTGGATGCGAAAACAATTATCCCTCATACCCGTGCTATGTAGCAAGTGGCAGCTCCTGATCTATAAACAATTATAGCATTGGCCAAAGAAAAATATCAAGGAAGCTCACACATACAACCTCACGGTTCTACAATGGGGAAATGGGTAATCAATACATCAAAGTAGCTTAGCCCAAGGTAATCAAGCCAATGGATGAGATGACACCAACTGACTATGAAATGAGCATAATTCAACTGGGACTGAAAAATCATGAAGGGGATATGCACATGTATCAACAATCTTCCGCTCGCATGGTGGAAAGGAATAAAGAGTATAAGAAGAATATTGATGAACTAAAAGAGAAGGTGTGAACTCTGTCATTCTATGTGCAACATCTAGTTGATCCTAATGCCACAACAATTCCCATTGAGGAAGTTACACCCATTAGTAACTTCAATCTAGAATCCATCAGGAAGACACACGAGTTCACAATATAGGGCGAGCGAATAATGAATGGATCAACTCAATTTTTGAAAAAGGGAATTTAGTGCTCCAATAAGCGGTCAAACTCTTCGCTTTCATGTGTGCGATAACAGATAGGACACAAACACTCAAGGACTTGGAGAAAGAAAGGGATAATTGGAAACCTTTGGGCCCAGTAGAAGATGAAATGAGTATCACTTATTGCCAAGAGTTGATCGAAAGGAAGATAATTGAAGCTCCCTTAGAAGACTTGTCATGTGTGTGGGTGAGGGCTTTGAAAATCAGGTTTGAGGCAATCAATTGGGCCATCACAGAGCTGGAGGAAAAAGAGGAACAAACATACAAATTGTAGGATAGTGTAAATCAAAAAATTTAGAAGCTTGGAGTGCCTGCAATGGGTGAAGATACAATTGCTAATGATTTGATTGGTCCATTTGAAGAATACGTCAAGAAAGAGGTAGGCAACCCATTGTCCTTCACTAAGGATACCCTTGAATTCCTCTTAGAGATTCTGGCTCATGTGCACTTATCGCAGAGAAACATTCATCATGGTTCGAGAAGTGCAAAGACATCAACAGTGTGGCCGATGGATGGACATAAACCTTGAGCTGCGTTTGCATTCCTCATGCCAAAAGGTGGAACTTGTAGTTGATCATTTCAGCAAAGAGCTTGGAGGAACATAAGCCTTCTTAGGAGCATGAAGTGGAAGCCAGTCAGGAAGCGAGATCAAATCCACTACAACGGCTCATCCTTCTGCATAATTATCCTTCTTTCTTCTTCTTCCTCTTCTTTCTCTCTCTTCTCTTCTCACCCAACGCTCTCTCTCATCAATGTTATATTTTTGTGTTGAGGTTTGCACTTTTTAATATAACTTTAAGTGACTTTAGAAATATAATGTAAACTTTAAATTCGCCTTGTTTTTATAAAAGGGAATTAAATATTTAAGTGGAATATGAACAATCTAAAGTCACATTAAAGTATTTGAAAAGTCACTAGGAAGATGAAGAGTTGCCTCTTCTTCTATAAATTGTAACAAGCTCCTCATTTGTGTTTCTTCTTCTAAAAACTTCTTATTCTTCTTAGACAACTTCTGAAACTTCTTGGATGTTGGAGCTATTTTTTGTGAATTCATGAGATAGATATCCTTGTGAAAAGAGAAAAGAGCTAGCAAATTTCTTCCATTTTCCCTACTAAAAATGTCTTCTACTTCTATGTTATGTACAATTTATTCTTGAGATTTAATTTTTTTTATTAGATTAGGCGAAAAACAGGGATCGGCTCCCAGGGGCCAGTACAAAAGAGAGGAACACAACTAGAAACAAAATAGAAAGAAAACCCCGAAAGGGGTCCCAGAAAGATGAGTTAAACAGGCTTAACTCTTACATTGTGGATCTAGACCCCAGAGAGGACAAAAAAGACCAAGAAGCAACAGGGCACCACAATTTTCCAGTAGTCCACACATAGTTCAGAGACCAAAAAACCTCCGCAACAAGAAAAAAAAACCCGAGGGCCCTGTGCCAACAACAAGCTGTCATGGATTCTAGTACCAACCAACACCTACTCCTCCTCCGAGCTACTTATGTGAAGGTTGAATCTCCTCCTTTTCTTTTCCCCTTCAATCTCCTCCACTCTGTCAATCAGAACTTTAACCTGAATCTCTAGCTCCCTCATTCTGTGTTTTATCTGGACCTGATCTCGTGACCATCTTCTTTGAAATGTTGATGATGTTCAGGATGGACTCCCTTTGCCCCTCGTTCATGTCCTCCATGGCTTTTAGGACCCCTTCTAAATACAACATCTTCCTACTCCATTCTTAAAAAATAGTGGGGTCTCCCACACATTCATTCTTCCTAGAAGCACTGGCTTCCCCACCACCTCCCTCATTTTTATCTTTATCTTTCTCATTCCCCCGGAGGGTACCCTTACCCTCTTTCAATTTAGTAAGACACTCCGCAAGAGTAATGTCATCTTCCTCATCTTGCTCCTCCAGGGCCGTTGTCAAAGGATGATCCAGAACCGGCTTGCCATTCTCAACCAAAAGAAGAATCAGGCCCTCATGCAGGGGCATCTTAGCTTTCTCATTCTGGAAGGCCATCAATGAATTCGAAAGAGAGGTGGCCAGAAAAAGGGAATACTAACCATAAACTTGTGACGGAACATGTTGAGGAAGGTCATGTGATGGGTATATATTTTTCTATACTTACCCTCCAACATAATATATTTCATAACTTGAAGGCAAACATCCTTCCAGACTCCAGGAATGCACGAATGCGCAATACCATCCGTGAAGAAGAAACAAGTCTCCTTGCAAAGAAAAATCGCTCAATCTCGAGGTCTCTACGGGTTCTTTCCTTGTAGATTTTTAACCCATCCATCTTCATATCAGTCACCCTGGCAATATTGGACTCCGAGACCTCAACCTCCACACCGCGGATAGTAAAAACCCCCTCTTTCCAAGCTTTTCCGAAGTCCTTAGACAGAGTTGGGTCATGACCATGTAATTTAGCAATATAATTGCTAAATCCACCAACTTTAAGCTTGTTTCAAAGATCCTTGTTGCTCTCCTCCATGTTTTGACTGGCGGGTTCCACACGAATCCTGTCTCCACCCATCTACACTTTGCCAAAGTTGCTGTTTCAGCGAAATATTTTCACAACCCACAAGTTGTTCTCCCTATCAAAGTTCAAACTGGAACAATGATTTTTGTATAAGCTATCTTGGTACCAAAATACTTTCCCCCACTCATGCCGACATCATTAATCTTAGCGCCTTCTATCCTTAATGATTTCATCATTAATATTAGAGGGTAATCTCTCCCCTTTGCACCAAATTTTGTACTCATTACTAAGGAATCCCACATTGGCCATCTTGTCTGTGCATTTATTTCCCTGCCTCAAGGTATGATTGATAGATATCTTGTCAAATTTCTTTAGCAATTCCTTGATATCTTGAATGATATTTTTTAACGACCAATTGATCTTACTCCTATTGAGGAGAGCATTTATAACAATTAAGGAATCACCTTCAATCTGAATTTCCTTAAGGCCTTTTTCCTTAGTGACCAAAATACCCCAAAGGAGCACTCTAGCTTCAGCCATGTTATTAGTCTACTTTCCTAGGGGACCCGCATCGACAAACAACCAATCACCCTCACTATTCCTTAAGATACCCCCACTCCCAGCTTGACCAGGATTCCCCTTTGAAGCCCCATCAAAATTTATCTTGATCGTATTTCCCATAGGTCTAATCCAGTTAACATCCTTACTAGGGCTTTTGTTCTTGACCGGACTATAGGTGAACTTATCTAGCACTTCCTGCTCCCATTTCGGGAAAGGAATTTTTGTTTTACCTTTAAACAATTTGAGATTTTCCTTAATGACAGCTAGGATTTTCCTTTTAGCCACCACAATCAGAGGTTTTGATCTCTGAAAACACTATCATTCCTTATTTTCCACAAACCCCATAAGAGATGAGGTAGAGTAATCTTCCAGGCCCAGGCCAGATAAGGAAACCTAAAAGGGCTCTCCCATTGAGTACAACAATCCTCCATATTCGAAGGCATAATCCATTGCATGTTGAAAAGTTCCGAGATCAGCAAGAAGACACCTTTAGAGAAAGGGCAATGTAAAAAAGATGATTCACATTCTTTTCCCCTCTCTGAAAAAGAGTGCACCTATTAGGGATATGCATTCCTCTTTTTATAAGATTTTCAACAATCAGATTCTATTTTGAACAACCAGCCAATAAAAAATATTGATCTTAGGGATTAATTCCTTGATCCATAACTTACCCCAATACTCTTTTTGAAAATATTTCTTGAAGTGTAAGTTGTAGGCTGATTTAACAGAGTAGTTTCTAGAGTCTTCCTCTTTCCAAATGATGGAATCCTCCTTAGTTTAGAAGATGGGGATGTGGAAACCCCTGAGTTTCTTATTAAGATCTTGAAAGGGTTTGATGTCACCATCATAATCAAGGGGGAGGAACTATGGTTTCCCATTGGACCTCATCATCATGACTCTAGAAATCTCTTATCCAGATTTTACCATTCTCCTCATAGAATTGAGCAACCTCCTTCCATATATCCTGATCTGCTAAAGGGGAGTCTTCTATCCAACTATCCCACCAAAATTTGATCATGTTCCCCTTACCAATCTCCCATAGGGATCCCTTTAAGAGGATATATTTTGAATCCAACAAAGAATTCCAGAAGAAGGATCCTCTAGGGAAATTTTCATGGGAGAAGAATGAGTCAATTCTGCCTAGATTCCGCAGATATTTCTTTTTTATTAAATCAATCCATAGTCCTTCCTCTTTAGCAATTCTCCAGCCAGCTTTAACAACCAAAGATTTATTCATGATAGGTATACTTTTCAAACCCAGACCACCACACATCTTTGGCCTAGTGACCTTCTCCCAGGACACTAGAGGGAATTTAAACTTTTCCGAGGCCCCAGCCTAGAGAAATATCTTCTGAATTTTTTCCAGAGCATCAATTATTTTGGCCAGGAGCTTAAAGAGAGACATAATGTAAATGGGGACTCCTTGAAGAGAGCTCATAAGGAGTTGTATCTTTCCCACCTGAGAGAGAAGGAGACCTTTCTAGGAGGAAAGTTTCTTGTTAACTCTTTCCAATAGGGCATTCCAAATAGAGATGTCAAGCCTTTTGTAGATAAGAGGAATTCCTAAGTAAGAGTTTGGAAAACACTTGATTTTGCAACCCAGAATGCGAGCTATCCTTAATTGGACTTGTTTATCCACATTAATAAATTAAACAACACTTTTGAGATAATTAACCATCTTGCCCCGAGACCGACTCATAGTCTATGAGAGCAGATTTGAAGTTGGTGGCTTCTTGGACAAAGGCCTTTCCCATCAGGAAGTTATCATCAACAAATTGGTTAAGGCAGATCAAAGGGAGACCATTAGAAATCTTGATTCCCTGAATGCTCCTAGAAAGCAAAGCCTGCTTACAAATTCTACTCAAAGATTCAGCCATTATAACATAGAGGAAAGGAGATAGGGGGTCACCTTGTCTCAAGCCTCTACTAGCTTTGAAGAAGCCCTCCGAGCTGCCATTGACCAAGACCAAATAACTAGCAATAGATATGCAGGTCATAATCATTCTAATTAGAGTATTATCAAAGCCCACTTTATTCAGGATGGCACCAAGGAAAGACCAAGTAATCCTATCATAGGTCTTGTGCATATCTAACTTAAGGAACATAACCAATCTATCGGATTAAAAATGGAATGGATGGCTTCCTGAATCACCATAATACTATCAGTAATCTACCTACCCGGACAAAAGCACCTTGATTTTCAGAGATAATATGGGTGAGAACCAATCTAATTCTGCCAGCTAGGATTTTAGTCAAGATTTTATAACTCGTGTTACAAAGATTGATCGGTCTAAAATCTTTGACTTCATTGGCCCCTGCAATTTTCAGAATAAGGACCAAGAAAGTATTATTAAGCTAGCTGAGGAGCTTCCCATTTTGAAGAAATCTTGGACCATTTCAATGACTTCTTTCTTAATCAGCTCCCAAAATTTCTGGTAAAAGAAAGCCTGAAAACCATCAGGCCCAGGTGACTTGTCAGGTTCCATATCAAAGACCACAAATCTGATTTCCTCCTCAGAAGGGATCCTTAAGAGCTCGTGATTTTCTTTAGGGGAGATGACTTCCTGGAACAGGTTCAGGATATTGTTTTGATTCTGCTCCTCAATCCCCTGACCTTGCTGAAAAAGATCCTTAAAATAGTTTATGATGACTTGATTTATTTCCTTTCTCTCCAAGAGGATCTCACCATTCTCATTCTTAATTTCATTTATCTTGAGGAGGTTTTTCCGGGAGGTGGCTGAGAAGTGGAAGAATTTGGTATTCTTGTCCCCCTCCCTAAGCCATTTCACCCTCGACTGCTTGCTTCCAATAGACTTCTTCCTTTGCCAGGATATCATGATACTCTACCAAAATATTTTGTTCCTGCTCCTTAAGCACTGGATTAAGACCATCAAGATCGATAAGTTCCTCAATATTCCTTAAATCTTCAGCCACTCTACTTTTTTCTTGGAAGATGTTACCAAAGACCTCTTTGTTCCACTTTTTGAGGAAACCTTTGAGATGATTTAATTTGTAACTTAGTTGGTAATTGGCCACCCTAAAGACCCTGATATTCCACCACTCTTGAATTTTATTGAAAAGGTCAGGGTGGTCTAACCAAATATTTTCAAATCTGAAGGGTCTAGCTTTCTTGACCGGATTTAAACCAAGATTAAGGAGGATAGGGTTATGATCAGAGTCAATTCTGGGGAGTGTCTTCAGAGAGTAGAGTTGATTGATCATACAGAGATGAATTACAACAAACCTATCAAGTTTGATTTGGATAAGCTCCGTCCCAACTCTCCTATTAGCCTAGGTGTACTTTGAACCTTCCAAATCCAAATCCACCAAACCATTATTGTTAAGGAAATCGAAAGGTCCTCCATACTCTCAGTAAAGGAAGTGATGCCCCATTTTTTTCCCCTAGAGAAAGGGGGAATTGAAATCTCCTCCAATAATCCAGTCTTTATCTTTGAATAAATTCCTGAAATTAGAGAGATCTTGCCACAATTTTCTTCTCTCACTTACAAGGTTAGGAGCATAAATGTTGGAGACATACTAGGATTTCTTTGAGGTCAGATTCGTAAAACACATTGCCACATGCCCTGGGACAGTAAGTAAAGGAATACCATGCACAATACTGGGATCCCAAAGTGTAACTACACCTCCAGAGGCTCCCAACGAGCTGCACCCTTCCCAACAACTATCTTTCCAAATAGACCTTCCCACTTCTTTAAATCTTTCCATACTCATTTTAGTTTCTTGAATCATGAAAATATCCAGTTTATTTTTCAATCTAAGATCCTTCGCTATTCTAGTGTTTGTTGGGGTTATTCAACCCCCTAATGTTCTAGGAGAGAAGAATCATTTAATATTTCTTATTATGGGGGAATAGATTCCCGAGAGTTTTCTGAGTACCTACGTCCACTTCCTTTCTTGAACTTGTCTCCCTTACTTCCTTATTAATTTTCCTACCCTTTTGGCTGGAATATTTACCGAAGTCAGCTCTTGAGCTACTACGAGTGACAAGTTTGGATTTACTCATAGGTGTCTTTGGTGATCCTATCACCTCATAGGTATCAGCTACAAAATCTATTAGGATCCCAAACCCATTTGACATTGTTAAATATTCTTCTGTTCTTTGTGTAAAAGAGCTCTTCCCTATAGATGATACTTCATCCAATGATAGTCCATCAACAACTAGCAGAGTAAGTTTTTTTCCTTCCATGTCTTTGCTTTCCCTGTCCTTGGAATCTTGGATTTCCTCTTCCAACACCTAATGAATATGCTCATCATCCTTTTCTTTAGTTTCTTTATTGGTACTTATTTGTTGTTGAGTACTAGTCCCCACTCCTTCCTCTCTTGTTTTGATAAGTAGATTCAAGGGCTCTACTTCAGATCTAACCGGAGAACCTCCTGCCTCCTTGAGATTTAATAAAGGAAGAAGGAATTTTATCCTTTTGACCGAGGATTTTAATAATATTTTGTGTTCATTAAATGCTATTTGGTCTTGTTGCTATTATGCAGATTTGTTTTCTTCTAAATTCAAGTGCATGTAATGAAACTTCTGGTTGGTGTATGCAAGTCTCTGATTTTCTACTTGCAGCATTAGTTTTCTCTTTTCTAATTTTCTCACTCCCTTTCCTACTTTCCTAGCAAATTCTTCTGTTGTAGATATATGCAAGTTTTTTTCAGGTCGGTGGAGTTCCCCTGTTGGATCCTTGGCCGAAAGGCCACCAGGATGAAACTCACTTTTTACTTGTGCATGTACGTATGACTACTACACCGGTTAAGTAGAGGGACTTAGAATCCTAAAGTGTTGGCAAGATAACCACCAATTTTTCCCCGACAAATTTTATTGCCAACATTTTTTGGCATCCACCGTGGGGTAGATTTAGAAACATCTCACACCCGAATATGACCAAGGTCAAAAACCAAAAAAATTCAAAAAAAAAAAAAGAAAATTTCTGGAATTTGAATAGCTATATGAGCCTCATGTCTACAAACCATGGATATTCCAAGAAATCCACTTGTTGAAAGAATATAATTTCTCTGCCACATATAAGAGGATATTACTTCATATTTGAGAGAAGCTATCTGGCATAACAAGAGAAGTGTCAACAACTACTTCATTACCACAAGAGTTCTTGACCTTGAAGAGGAACACGTTGTTGAATTGGAAAGGCAAAGACAAATTCCAACACCACAAAGAAGAGCATAGATTTCCAAGATGAAAGATAGAATATACACTTGATAATAGAGACAAGGAGGAAAAATTGACCCCACTTTTGAAGAGCTTCAAAGAAGACAAGAGTTGCTCAGAATTTAGAGGTCTCCCTTTCATCAAGCAATCGGTCACGTTGGGAACCTGAGTGTTGCCAATCCTTTGGATGGTGAATTTCCATACATCAATGAGAACCTTGAATATTTCACTAATGTAGAGATCAAGAAGAAGATAGAGAAAGAGAAGCAAGAGTGGAAGAGGAAATAAGAGCTCAACTCGAATAAATTGAAAGACTTCAAGACAAGGAAGAAAAAGAGTAGCAACAGAAGCCACAAGCCTTAGAGAGGTTGGAAGCTAGAAACAAAAACAGAATGGGGGATCGTGATCATGAGGTCCGTAGACCTAATGTACCATGGGGTGGAAACACCAGGACCACTCACCCTTTCTCAACCACTTCATGAGCTACCAAAAGGCTCTAGAAAAAACTTTCCAAAATTCAAAGGGGATGGTTCTCAACTCCCCGAAGAACATGTAACAACATTTATCACCGCTTGCGGTGTATTGGGCATTGAGGATGAAGATGTGGCAGTCCGGCTCTTTATGGAGTCACTCCAAGAAAAAGCTGTCGAATGGTTCTACATGCTACCCTTGAGGTCTGTCACCTACTAGGAAGATATTAGAAGTGCATTCAAACACATGTTCAAGACCATAGAATACTGTCAGGATCTCTTGGTCCAATTGGTACAAATGAAGAAAGAAACCTCTCGAATAAATGAGAGACTTCATAGCAAGATATAATAGAGTGATAAGAAGAATCCCTGAAGATGTGGTACCTCCTGAAAATAATTTGAAGATATTCTTCATCAGTGCTTTGCCATCACAAGTAGCTTTCTTCCTTAGAAGAACCCAACCAAGAACATTGAGGGAAGCTCAGGACCACGCGATAGAAACCGATGATGATCTAATCCTGTCCGATAAAGTGAAAGGCCCAAATGGAAATAAAAAGGCCAGAGTTCAAGCTCAGTCACCATGGACCCAATGTTCCAAAAATTACAAATGACTTGGTTGCCTTGAAGAAACAACTCTCCCAGATCACAATGCGGAACACTCCAAGGAAACCAAATCCTCCCAATAGACCAAGGATTTCTCCACCTCCTCACCGGATTTCTCTCGAAGCACCACCAATCAATGCCTCCTATGACACCAAAGAACCAGAGGAGGAAGTGGAAATTGAAGAACCTGAAGAAGAAAATGTGGGGGATGATGAAAACTATCTTGAGGTCGAGGAAGTTGATGGTGATACACACAATGACCTAATTGAGTACATTGATGATGAAGATGATGATGATGAAGAAGATCCAAGTTTCTCATGCATAGTTTTCACTTGTGCATAGTCCAAGAAAGGTGCTCCATCCTCAATGGCTATGGTAAAGGAAAAGAAGAAGAAAGAATATTCTCCTATGGAGGTTCCACAAAATAAAATCATCAACAAAGGATCACCACTACCACCTTCGATGGAGTTGGCTAAAGAAAAAAAAGAAGACCCACTAGTTAGCAAGGATCATGTTTCCATACCAAGTAAGTCTTCTAGTCCTTCTCCCAACTCAAAAGTTACTAAAAATAATTCTCCTTCAAATATTGTTCCTACAAAAACATCTAAGGTTCTATTAAAACCTACATCCCCATCTCCTTCCAAGCTAGTTACTGCACCCGTGAAGGAAAATTCAACCCCTAAAACAGCAAAAACTTCACCATGTAAATCTTCTGTCATTCTTGGAACCTCTACCTTGCCTACCATAACCCCATTTGAATTTGTGGAACATGCAAGAAAAAATAAATCTAGCTCTCAAAAATAGAATACCTACAAACACATCCTGCCCAATTTGATAGGTTCATTGATGTAGTCCGTGGTGGTAATCCTATAACCTCAGTCCAAATTCCAAAGGCTTACTCCCCACACCATCCACACCACCTTCTCAAAACATGCTAGCCCTCAATGCCTCCAAAACCAAAAAGGTTGAACCTTTCTACCTGTCACTCCTCATTAAAGGCTTCCAACTAAATAATTGTATCATAGATTTTGGAGCCTCAGATAATGTGATGCCCATCAAAGTTACAAATGATCTAGGCCTCACCTTGACCTAGGAAAATGACACTTGCTATTCAATGGAATCCAAACAAGTGTTATTAGTAGGAAGAATCAAAGATGCACAGGTAGCATTAGCTGATTTTCTAGATAAGAAGGTGCTTCTAACCATCCTAGTGGTAGACATCCCAACATCCTTTGGCATGCTACTGAGCCGAAGCTTCTACAGAGACTTGGGTGGAGAAATAAAAATGGATTGGTCATCTACAACTATTCCAGTGAAAGGTGAGATGAAGAAGTTGCTGCCAGTAAGGAAGATGAAGTTCACAGTACGAAAGTCTGATGATCCAAAGGCAAACATTCTTTTTCAAGATAGCGGGCTAGGAAACTACTTCCTCACATCAGAAAAATATGATAACTTTCCACTTCTTATGGAAGAGGAATAAGATCAAGTTTGGATGATGGAATTTGATGGTATTCATTCCAATGGCAAGTTTGGGAGCAGGCGTGGTGTTATACTCTCCTTCCGATGAATTGTACCCATTTGCCTATAAGCTGCAATTTGATAATACAAATAACATGATGGAATATGAAGCTCTCCTCTTAGGCATGGGTGTGGAAGAAGACATGGGAATCAAGAAACTGAGATTCGAGGTGATGCGGAGGTGATAGTAAAGAAATTCTGACAACAATATCAGGTGAAAAATCCAAGACTCGGCATTATAGAAATAGAGTATGGGACTGCATTGAATCTTTTGATGCATTTTCCATTGAAGCTATCCCAAGAGAAAAGAATGAAAATGATTATTCTCTTGTAGTTTTGGCTTCCCTAGTGACACCTCATCCTTCTTTTGGTAAAGACAAGGTGACCATTGAAATGGTATTCAGGCCTAGTGTCCTAAAATCATTGGCAAGTCTTTAATGATGATAACTAGATTCTAGCATTTTTGGAACAAAGGGATAATTTCAATAATATCTTCTTTGAAGGAAGCAAAAATACACACCGAGAAGTGGTAGTTGAAGAAGAGAAAGAAGGAATTGAAGTGATTAATGAATAAGGAGTGATCAAATTGAAAGGAAACAATATTCCCAAAGGCCTAGTTTCTCTGGAAGACCTCTTTAACAAATATGACATATTCATTCAAGAGAAAGCAAAAAAATCTTCTCGGTGCCCAGCTAATTTTGATAAGGAAAACATCGGCACCCCAGAGGAGCCAAGGATGGTGAATATTGGAAAAATTTTCTCACCCGAGGAGAAGATAAGGTTTTTTGCGTTACTAAAGAAATATTAAGATATTTTGGCCTACTCTTATGATGAACTCAAATCCTTCCAACCAAAGGAAGCATGACGCCAACCCATGAACTCAAATCCTTCCAACTTGAAGGAAGCAGGACGCCAACCCATTCAGGAAAAAATAAAGGCCATATAACCCAAAGATTGTTGATACCATCAAAGATGAGGTAATGAAGATGCTCAATGCAAGGATTATCTTTCCCATCCATCATTCAACATGGGTGGCCAAAATTATGCTAGTGCGGAAGAAGAATGGCGAAATAAGAATGTGTAGATTTCTGTAACTTGAACCAAGCATCACTGAAAGACAATTATCCTCTCCCTATCATGGACCACATTTTGTAAGAAATCACTAGATATGAAATGCTTTCATTTCTTGATGGATTCTTAGGGTATAATCAAATCAAAGTGGCAGAGGAGGATCGCACCAAGACAACCTTCACAACGCCTTGGGGCACTTTTTCCTACAGTAGAATGCCTTTCGGCCTAATCAATACAGAGCTACATTTCAAAGGGTGATGGATTTAGCATTCAAATATTTAAAACATTTCATTGTCATATATCTTTATGATCTCATGATGTTTTCAAAGAAGAGGGGAGATCATATCCATCACTTAGAACAAGTACTTGCAAGGTGTAGAAAACATGGTATATCACTAAACCCAAAAAATTGTATTTTTGAGTTATAGAAGGCAAGTTGTTGGGGCACATTGTGAATAAACATGGAGCACATATTGATCCTGAGAGAATATGAGCCATTTAAGCATTATCTCTACCCACAAGCAAGGATGGAGTTCATTGTTTCTTCGGAAAGGTGAATTTTCTCTATCGCATTGTTCCTGAGTTTGCTGAATTGATAAAGCACATCACCACCATGATGAAACCACAAGAAAAATTCAAATGGAACAATGAAGGGAAGGAAAAATTTGAAGATATCAAAAAATCTATTGCTAAGGATCCAACCCTTATGTCTATATTTTAACAAAGAGTTCATCATGTATTTTTATGCATCAGAACATACGCTCTATGTTGTTCTTGTTTAGAAGAATGATGAAGGCGTGGAAGCACTTATTTCTTTCATGAGTTTTCCATTGAAAAAGCATGAACTAAACTACAACCAATTGGAGAAGCATGAATATGTAGTGGTCAAGGGTGTAAAACATTTCAGGTTTTACATCCTCAACTCTCATATGGTGGTGATGGTCCTCGACAACACAATCAAGTCCATCTTGACACAACAAGATCCCGGAGCTAAAAGAGAAATTGGATTGTAAAGACTCAAGAATATGACTTATATATTTGACCCTCCAATCTGGTAAGGGGAAATGGTTTGTGTAGGTTGATTTCTAAAGATGAAACACTCAAATCTCAACACGGTGAAGACAATTGTGCTTTCTCAACTTGTTTCAAAATAATCCACAGGTTCTCTTTGTAACCACTACTGATGAGTGGTATGCTGATATTTCCTATTACTTAACTTATGGAGAATGCCCTTCTCATCTTGATTACAAGAAAAGGAGAACACTCAAGATAAAGGCAACAAATTTTGTAATCTAGAATCACACACTTTACAAGAGAGGTCTGGATGGATGCTTCCTCAGGTGTGTAGATAAAGAGCAACAAGAAAAATTGCTTAAAGCATACCATGACCAAGCATGTGGTGGAAATTTTTCAACGATGGTCACTTGCACACAAGATCCTTTGAGGAAGGTATTATTGGCCTACCCTCTTTATAGACACCCAGAATAGGTTTCTAAATGTGAAGCATGCCAATAATTCGTTGGGAGACCACAACTTGCTGCACTACCGCTTAGGCCAGTTATTATTGAAGAACCATTTCAGCAGTGGGGACTAGATTTCATCGGTGTTTTGAATCCTCACTCAAGTGCAAGGCACACCTATGTGCTCACAATGACATAATACTTCACCGATGGGTAGAATCCATTCTAGCCAAGCAAGCCAACACCAAAACAATATGCAACTTCATCAAGGAGAATATCATAGTATGTTTGAGTGCCACAAAAATTGTAGCAGATAATGTTACCTATTTCTCTTTAAGGGAGTTGAATGAGTTTTGTATGGCTACAAAATCTTTTTATTTATTTCATCAGACTAATATCCACAGGAAATGGACAAGCCAAATCAAGAAACAAGAACATTATAACCATCATCCGCAAACTTGTAGATGAAAACCAAAGGAATTGGCACAAAAATTTGTATGATGCATTATGGGCGGACAAGATCACTCCCAAGAAGGAAATAGGTATGTCACCATTCCAACTATTGTATGGGGTCAAAGTAGAAATTCCCATCACGATTGAGATGTCGGCTCTCAAGTTTCTACAAGGAATAGAAGATGGATAATACAAGGATTCCATTGACAAGAGGATCCTCTTTCTTGAGAATCTAGAAGAAAATAGACTCCGAGTGGTGGACCGTATCAAAGAGCACTAGTTGAAAGTAAAGAATATTTTTGACAAGAAATCCAAAGTGAGAGAATTCAAAGTTAGAGACTTTGTCTTGCTATGGGACAAGATAAGGGAACCAAAAGGCAACCATGGAAATTTTGATTCATTATGGCTTGACCCATTCCAGATTCGCTAATCTTGCGGAGAGAATGTTTTTATACTCTCATATTTGGATGGAACGTCTGGAATTGCCTCGTAATGGGAAATACCTAAAATTGTATCATCAGTGAAAGCGGTTTGTCCCCCACCTTATACCATAGGTGATTTAGGTGTGTTTCCCTTTATGTTGTGTGTCATATGTTTCCTTTCCATTGTTTTTTTGTGTGTGTGTTTCCTTCCTTCTTTGTTTCCTTCTCTCTCGTAAATTGTACATGACTCTGCAAGGCCCAATGGATAAGGCACTGGTCAATAGATCATATGGTCTAAAATTGAGATTATGGATTCCTCATATCATTTATTCATTGCACTCAGTCCATGTCATGTCCCCAAGCTAGAGCCACTATTGTCATGCAAATGTGCAACAAGGAAATTAACAATTTCTGAGCATGACAACTATACCCTAGTGTTAATTTTTTCAAGTCCCATCATTCCAAGACACCCTGGTCTGTCCATGGTAGTCAAGTCCAAGTGACCTCTTAATTAAAGTTATCTCATCCCCCTAGGTTATTTAGGAAAGTCCATTCATTCCCCCTAGGTGATTTTAGGAGTTCATTTGCAAGCTACATGCAGTTGTGGGAAGGGCTATCACTGGCCTTCCTAGGGCTGGAGCAACCCCATGGAGTAGAGAAGAAGATCCTAAGTAGATTTGGAGGTGATTCAAATGTCTTGGGACATCATGGAAATGATTTAGGAAGATTTTGGAAGGGCTCGGAGAAGTTGGGGTAGTTTCGCTAGAATTAGGGTTCACAAGCCTAGTTAGTGCACATGCCAAAACAATCACTGAGCTTCGGAAGGTGATTCCAGAGATCCTAGATGGAGTTAGGAGAAAAAAAAACATCCCTAGAAAGATAATTCCAAGCCTACAAGATGGTGAAATCATAGTTTTCACATTACTTTGGCTCTCAAGAACATGTAGAGTACCAAATCAAAAATCATATTTTTCAGGGATCAAATGGAAGAATCAATACATGAGACCTCAACCATTTGATTCAAAAGGCCATTTCTAGTCAGGATCATATAAAATGTTTTTGAAAAAATCCATCGGGAGCTCAAGTTATCATCATCACAAGTTGTCCTCTTGGAGCAAGTTCAGGACTTAGCCAAATTTTTGGAGGACACATGTCAGCTCCAGGAGCCTGGCAGGATTTTATGTCCCCGACGTCCCTGAGGGTCAGGTACATCAACCTTGGAAAATTTTTCCCAGCCCCCATGTGACCTCTGGAACCCCATGCGACCATCAAGATTGCCAGTTCAGCCCAGTGCAATTTGGAGCTCAAATCCCCTACCGTCGTAGATCTCTGCCATGTGTCAGCTCTAGGACCACCGTGGAATTTTATGTCCCTCATGCCCTCATAGTCAGGGAAATCATAATTTAAAATTTACCCAACCCTCTAGGAGATATTTTTGGTCACCCATGTGACCCGCTTCCAGCCCCTCAATGCTTTAAAGCTGATTTTGGAGCACTCATTCCTTGCCGTCGGATCAATGCCACGTGTCACCTCCAAGATCACCATGGAAATTTATGTCCCTCACGTCCCTTTGAGGTGAGGGACATCAGGGAAAATAAAATTCACCCAACCCTCTCTCAAGCATGATTTGAAAATTTAAATATTTCCTGTTTCCTATCTTTTAACTTCTTACACTCCCGTATTCTTACACAACCATATCTCCATACTTCCTCTACAACCTCCTTTCCATCACTCCACCATTGTCGAAACCTCAAACCAGACCTATCATAAAAATAATCTCCTTCACTCCATGAAATCATACAGGTCTCAAAAGGAATTTTGAGCAAACAAGGAAGGAGAAATGAAGAACAATGAAGAAAAACAGTAGAAAATCTCCATAGCCAAAAATGGAAATTCATACAAATCTTGCAAACCAAAGTGCACGAAGAAATGAACCATTTTTTTATGTTGGTTCCTCTATCCAAGACCATCAAAAAATTCTTTCAAATCTCCTCTCATGCAATAGAGCATTCATACAATGAAGAAATCTCCTTTCTGGCTCAATGAAGGAAAAATTGAATTTCCCATCAAACCGTTTGTCAGATTGAAGTAAAATTTCACATGAAGCACTAGAAGAAAAAAACCCATATCAGAAATTTTTTTTTTTCAAAAATGAGGAGAAAACCAAACCTACAATTTTGAGGTCCATTAATGGCTTCCATCTCGTAAGCAATACTGTGTCTAAAATTTGAAAGTTTAAAATCTCCTGGACTATTAAGCGGGTAGGTCTAAAATTTTAGAGGGTGATATTGGGAAAAAAACATATCAAAAAAAATTGTTCCATGTCAATATGACCTCCAAAATCCCAATTTCTAAAAATAGTAGGTCTTCTACATAAGGGACTACTATTTTGGGAAAGTCAACAACAAAAGAACTTGTGAAGGAGACGAGACATTGGAGTTGCACTACAATTGAGAACTCATCAAATTGGGCATTTTTTTGCACTTACTAAAAATAGTAAGTGGTCCCATGAGCACCTACTAAAAATAGAAAGTTGATCTAGAAGGAGGGAAGAATGCAGGGAGAAAGGGGAATCAAGGTCACAACATCCAGTTGAGGTTTGAGGGAGTTGCTTTTTCATACTTACTAAAAATAGTAAGTTGCTATTTTAGGGAAAACATGAAGCAGAAGTGGAAATGATAGAAGCTAGCACAATGCTTCACCTGTGAGTACGAGATAGAAAACAACGATGTATTATACATGGACCTGAATGACCTAAGAACTCACATGACAACCAAAGACTAAAAGAAGATTGAAGATCAGATATTCACTAGTGGCTTGTTTGTTGCGGTAGGACACCCTATGTCTGTCCAAAGTCATGATTTGATCCTCACCTGCTCTCACACTATGACCCCAAAACACAAACCATCCGAGCTGAAAATGGTACAAAAATGATGGCGGTCATCATCCCTAGAACCATCTCATCTTTCTCTACAGATACCGACATCACCCAACATGGTCATCATCTCAAAAGACAGGGCCTTACACAATTGGGAAATGATGGATGCATATGTGCAAGGGGTTGTGCTTGGGTCATGGTTGAAAATAGGGAGAAAGCCCTCAAGGATTCCCAAGAACCTTCCAAGGTGTGAGTTTTGAGAAGGGTATTTGGATGTCATCACTCTCCTTAGTAGAGTAATGGGTGAAGAAAGCACAAGAGACTTCCAAGACTGGATGGGCCTTTTCATCTTGATGTTGACAGAAGGAAAACAAAGAATTAACTAGGGGAAGATCATCGCAACAACCTCCATCTACAACTTCTCTAAGTACCTATGACAAAGAAGTTCCACATGACTTCTTACTTGGTCTACCTCCTCACTAGCTCAAGATCATTCAAGGGATTGGCTCTCACACAAAACATTACGCCAAGGTGCTTGTATTCGAGAAACTTCCACAGGTGGTGATGGAGGAAAGCCATAGGCATTTCACTCATGTGAATGATGCATTCATGATGTACGTAGTCCAAACTTGGAAGGAGATTTGGAAGCTAGGATGTCATCACAAGTGACATCCTTGATCAAGAAGTATGGCTCCTATTTCATTAAATTCTCGACATTCTCCTACCTACAGTTGTTGGCTTTGAATAAACACCACTAAGGTTGCCAAGTACCTTAGTGACCAAATTGTATTGTTTGAGCTTTGTAGACAAATAGATCATTCAGGTGAATAACAAGGCTCAGAAGTAGGAGGAAGAAGTTGATTCCATTTCCTATCTCTCTCGGGTATTCACGTGTAAGAGCTCAAATGACGCATCTCATCTGAGGCTATTTTCACTCATTTGACTTTACATTCCCACATTTCTAGGCCTAATTTTGACATCCGAGAAGATCCCGACTCTTTCCATGTCCCATAATTGCAACATGAGCCACAAGTCGAGGACTACTTGGGCCAATTGCATGGATGAATTTGAAGTGCGTAAAAAGGATCATATGAGGATGAAAATCAGTGAAATGAAGAAATTCAAGTTCTCTTGGTATGAAGATATTTTGCAAGATGATGGGATGGAGATGTATGATTTTGAGTATGTGGCAGTCAAGATGTCCCATATACCTCCAATCAACTGGTATGTTCATGAATCAGGGGATATATTAGAGCGGAATGAGAAGGTGGTGAGGAGAATGAGGAATTGGTTTCAAAAAAAGAGAACCATGATCATCCAGTCACGAGGAGTTCCTCCAGTTAGAAGCAAGCTTCACATTATTCATCTTCAAAAGTCATAGAGGTGACTTCTAGTTCTAAACACTCTGGAGTGAGTTCGAAAAGGAAGGCCACAAAATTGGAAGCTTCTCCTCATGAGAAGATGCTAAAGAAACTTAGAGTATAAGAAGGCTCATTTGCATCACTACTAGAGAGAAGATTTGATCGCAAAATGTAAGAAGTACACCCCATGACAAAGGCATAAGTGGATGAAGAACACATGGTTCAAGATTCAATCTTCGATCCACCACAAGAGGTTTCCCCTCTTGATTAAACTCATGCCTCTCTCATTCAGGATTTGCCTCCTCCTTCGAATAGGGGTACCATCGGTGCACCTATCATTGAACCTGAGTCCGATGAGATGTTTCTTTGGATGCAAGAAATAATTATCCCTAACATCCGCACTATGCAACAAGTGGCAACCCTTGATCTATCAACAATTTTCTCATTGGCCAAATAAAAAAGATCAAGGAAGCTCACACATACAGCCTCATGGTTCTACAAAAATGGTAATCAATACATCAAGTAGCTCGACCCAAGGTAATCAAGCCAGTGGATGAGATGACACCACCTAACTATGAAATTAGCACAATTCAACTAGTACTGAAAAATCATGAAGGGGATATGCACACATGTATCAACAATCTTCCGCTTGCATGGTGGCAAGGAATAAAGAGTATAAGAAGAAGATTGATGAACTAAAAGAGCAGGTGCAAACTCTATCATTCTATGTGCAACATCTAGTTGATCCTAATGCCATGAAAATTCCCACTAAGGAAGTTACACCCATTAGTAGCTTCAATCCATAATCCATCAAGAAGACACATGAGTTCACATACAGGGGCGAGTGAATAATGAATGGATCAACTCAATTTCTGAAAAAGGGAAGTTAGTGCTCCAAGAAGTGGTCAAACTCTTCGCTTACATGTGTGTGACAACAAATAGGACATGGACACTCAAGGAGGACTTGGAGAAAGAAAGGGACTATTGGGAACCTTTGGGCCTAGTAGTAGATGAAATGAGCAACACTTATCGCTAGGATTTGATCGATAGGAAGATATTTGAAACTCCCTTAGAAGACTTGTCACATGTGTGGGCAAGGGCCTTGGAATCAGGTTTGAGGCAATCAATCGAGCCATCACAGAGTGGAGGAAAAAGAGGAACAAGCATATAAATTGTAGGATAGTGTAAATTAGAAAAATTCGAAAGCTTGGAGTGCCTACAATGGGTGAAGATACAACTGCCGATGAGTTGATTGGTCCATTTTAAGAACACATCAAGAAAGAGGTAGGAAAAACCCATTGCCCTTCACTAAGGATACCATCGAATTTATCTTAGAGATTCAAGCCTCCATTACACTTATCACATAGAAAAATCATCATGGTTCGGGAAGTGCAAAGACATCAACAATGTGGCCAATGGATGGACAGAAACCTTGAGTTGCATTCACATTCCTCATGCCGACAAAGTGGAACCTACAACTACTCATTTTAGCAAAGAGCTTGGAGGAATAGAGACCTTCTCAGGAGCACGAAGTGGAAGCTAGTTAGGGAGTGAGATCAAATCCACTGCAGAGCTCATCCTTCTGCATAATTCTCCTTCTTTCTTCTTCTTCCTTTCTTTCTTTCTCTCTCTTTCTCTCTCCCCAATGCTCTCTCTCATCAATGTTATATTTTTGCGTTGAGGTTTGTACTTTTAATATAACTTTAAGTGACTTTAGAAACATAATGTAAACTTTAAGTCACCTTTTTTTTATAAAGGGACTTAAATATTTAAGTGGAATATGAATAGTCTAAAGTCACATTAAAGTATTTGAAAAGTCACTAGGAAGATGAAGAGTTGCCTCTTCTTCTATAAATTGTAACAAGCTCCTCATTTGAGTATCTTCTTCTAAAAACTTCTTATTCTTCTTAGACAACTTCTGAAACTTCTTAGATGTTGGAGATTTTTTTGTGAATTCATGAGAGAGATATCCTTGTGAAAAGAGCAAAGAGATAGAAAATTTCTTCCATTTTCCCTACTCAAAAATGTCTTCTACTTCTATGTTATGTACAATTTATGCTTGAGCTTCAATAAAGGAAGAAGGAATTTTAGCTTTTTTGACTGAGGAGTTTAGTGGTACTTTGTGTTCATTAAATGCTATTTGGTCTTGTTGCTTGTTATGCAGATTTGTTTTCTTCTAAATTCAAGTGCATGTAATGAAACTTCTAGCTAGTGTATGCAAGTCTCTGATTTTCTACTTGCAGCATTAGTTTTTTCTTTTCTAAATTTCTCACTCCCTTTCCCACTTTCCTAGAAAATTATTCTCTTGCATATATATGCAATTTTTTTGCATAGGGTCAGTGGAGTTCCCTTGTTATATCCCTAGGTGAAAGGACACCAGATAAAACTCACTTTTTACTCACACATGCACGTATGACAGTTACACTGGTTAAGTAGAGGGACTTAGACTCCTAGAGCGTTGGCAAGATAACCACCAATTTTCCCCTAACAAATTTTCTTGTGAACATTGACTTTCCTCTTTTTTTTTATATTTATCTATCAATATATTTTAGAGCCAAAGTGGGTGGATATTTTTATTCCAATTGGTATCACATGCTCCTAAGAACTAGATATGGTACAAGATTCACCATTAGAGTTGAACCAATCTCTTCTTATCATGTCGAGTCTTATGACCCTACTCCTCTCCAATCTAATTGCATGATACATGAAGATCAAGAGCATGAATCATTGTTATTTCGGTAGATTACTCATTTTATCTCAATACCCAACCTCTTGTTAGATGAATGGTCCAAGGAAAATTATGAGTTTGATCCTTATGATACAAATGTGGAGACTAGTTTAGGCACATACTATATTCATCGTGAATAATTAACACCTATTCTAGTCACAAAATCATGCACTTTAGACATTATTTAGTCCCGAGTATCATACTAATTTTCATATGGTTTTTGAGTGAAGAGATTACTAATCAACCCATGTCTTTTGGCCATTTTACTTTGCTTGTTTTCATCACTACCGACCTCCCGCATCTATTCACCCAATATGTTCTTCCATTTGGCATCATTTTGTCTTTGATCGGTGCACCCGACCCTATACTTGAGATGGCCCATGTGCCCTAGTGCCATTTTGGGAGCCTTGAGCATTTTTACACTTTCTTTCCACTTTTTGGACACTTTCTATCTATTTGAGCTTTCTATCTTTTTGGTGGTTGACATTTTCAGATTTAATTATGAAATTAGAACAAGAGAACCATATAAATATAAATTTAAGATACCATAATGAGGGACCAAACACTAAGCATTACTATCATCATCTCGGGGCATCCATCAAAGGATCCATTTGCATCCATCTAGCTCCATCACAAGGCGTAAGGATGGTTCATATGCATCACAATACATAGGATGGAAGTTTATTCTATTCCATCCACCATTTTATTAGATTTCTACACAGTTATTAATCACTACTTTCACAAAGTGTGACTGACACAAGAGCACCTAGGGCATGATTGCACACACACATAGAGAATTACATCGGGTTTGAGATGTAGTGTAATTCTCAGTTAGTAAGTCCACCATTATGAAGCTACGAGGACAACCTAACCCCTTCATATGCATCTTTATTTTTTAGGGGTTTGATGCATGTCTTGGGGTTTTGCAGTCTCATCTTCATTTATGATTTAGAATGAAATCCAACGTAGTTCAATGAAACCTATGCGATAGGAAGCGAAGGTAGAAAATAATTTAGTGACACCTCCAAGGAAGGTTGCAGAGAGATTTTTCACAATTCGGACACCTAGTCCTTTTCCAGTGTTCCCACCCACCTACTACTCTAGATCTATGTTTTCTGGAGCTTTTGTGTGTTCCTTCCTACATTCTGCTTTATCCGGCCTTCTCTCGCAACATGGTTTTGAATAGTCATCAAATCCGCTAAGCTCTACCTAACCCTTCTTACACTTTAGGGTTTAATATTTTAATAGCTTAGATTATTACTTGGGTCATTTTCTTTAGGAATTTATCTCATATCTAATGTCAGATGTAATATTATATTAACTAAGAATATTCCACATTTTAGTTAATCATTTTGGTGAACCTCACGTTTAACAGTACCTTCCACTTAGGGCTCTTTTTCTATTATTTAATATGACACACTCTTCAGATGATTTTATTGAGGCTCATCTTAAAGCCATCAATGACCATATCATTGAGATTCCCAAGATCTAGACTTACTTTTACATGCTGCTCGTGAGGAAGCTAACAATTTGGCGGAACTTAATGCTTCCGCAACCATCTCTACTTCCATGGTTTCCCAACCGCTTGTTTCCACCCTTCCACCCATTTCTACTATTCTCGTTTCTGTGATTACTCCTATGAATCATTTCACACCACCTCTTGTCTCTTATACATGGTAGGTTTCCTCCGTTGCACTCAAGACTTAACATCTCTCTATCAAGACCTTCAAGCATAGATTCGTTAGTTACATCAGGTTACTTCAAACGGATATCCATCTTTAGATTCCAACTTATTATTGCATACGCCATTTACACCTACCATCTCCACTTACCCACTTCCTCCTATTTTTGTCACCCTTAAGCTTCCCATTTTCAATGGGCATGGTGACCCACAAGAGCATCTTAGAGAATTCTATGTAGCTTGTCTTGACTTTGCGGATGATCATATTCTTTTGCTAAAATATTTCCCTGTAGTCTCCATGATTATGTGATGCATTGGTTTTACGACCTACCTGTTCATTCAATAACTTCATTTACGCATCTGACTAATTCTTTTCTTACTCATTTTTCTATCAATATCGGCTCCAATATATCTTATGCTCAATTAACATAACTTAAACAAGGATCTAATGAAAACCTCACCAATTATGTGTTGAGATATAAAAACAATATAGCTAAGATGTCAAATGTGCTAGCGGACTTTGAGCTTCAGGACTTTTTCATTCAAAGTCTTTTACCACCACTTCAGAGAGTGTTCTCTTTGAGACCTCTCCTTCATTTGACCAACTTTGTCATACTCTTAAGCTTCGTGAAACCAAACTGCTATCCATAGGAAAGCTTAAATATCAAGAACAAGCCTTGTCTTCCACTCATTTTCCAAATAAGACACCATTTAAGCCATTTGTAGCTAACGAACTAACACCAAAATTACTCGCCAATATAGTCACTACTGCTAAAGAGGTTTAGTCACCACCAACTAAGCGTACATTTACTAACTTTCCTATAGCCCCATATCTCATATTGCAACAACTTCTTGAGAGTAACCTTATCACGCTTCCTCCACCACTCGAAGTAGACCCATCATGAACAAAAGGTAGGAATTACAATGAGAAATTTTGATGTAACTATCATAGATGTGTGGGACACTCGCCAGATCGATGTTTCAAGCTCCGCACAATCATTTAAGATCTTATTGATAAATACAATATTGATTTTCCGAAGCCCGATGACTCTTCACATAATACTAACAAGGGTAAACTCAAACTCTCTAGTAACCAATCCCAAAAAGAGACAAGAAATCATATGAATCTTTAACTAATCATGCACATAAGGAAATGTGTCCTCCTACTTTAGGGGACCTTGAAGTTTTATCTACGCATACCGACTCTTCACCATCAGGTCATCTCTTTTCTAATCATGACTACCATGAAAATTTTACATTTGATCACCTACATATAAAAGCATCTATTGGCTCAATCCCCATCAATAACACTAAGGTCGACCCATCTTGGCCTATTAACACATGTCCTATTCCATTTATTTATGTTTTCGTTTACCCTCTATCATAAATTGAATACCCTCTAAACAAACCATATGGTGTCGTCAAACTACACGTTACGGTTTGTCCCCTCACTTTTCTTGTCCCTTTCCTTGTTGGGCAAGTAGTCGATGGTTGTGACATGCTACTTGGACTCAATTGGATTCGTAGGTCTCAATCCATTATCTTTATGAATCATTTACGACTCAAATTCATTCATAACAATTAGGTTATCTCTATTGACAATGTACCCCATCTATTCCATGGTCATCATCTTCTCGAGCATTGATTCACACATATTCCACTTTGTCTAGCACATCGCAATCTACGTTTCTCAAAGCGTAATCTACTCATAGTTCACCTACTCATACACCTTCTATGTGACCTCACCACTCTGTAGTCCTACACATCGGCATAGGCCCATTCCTAGGACAGTTACTACATCTCGACATAGGTCACCACCTCATTTCATTCCACGTGGGTATCCATCACCTCCACATTTAGCTTCATGTAGATCTCCATCACCTACACATTTTATTGCACCTACATGGTCATCATATATTCATCCATCCGATGTATATAGGCTTCACTCACCGGCACATCATCTATCTACTATACTACCATTACTAGCACATGGTCATACACTTTCATCACACATGCATTAGATGGGAGACTTCGTCCTTCATTGTTATTGGCTAGTTCATTCACTCACATTCACTTGGGGAGCATAAGATCTAACACATTCCCCCTATCTTAGCATTAACACATCTTCCATACTTACAACATTATACATCCTACTCTTAGCATAGGCATATTTCTTTATACTTTAGTGTCGTCATTACCCGATGACACACTCTTGTGCTTCGGTTCACACTTGACTGTTGAGATCATACTACACATGAACCCCACACACTGCACAATATGTATTACACATTACTTTTCTTCACACATATCGCATCCCATGTCTTACATATTACATCATACACTCTACATTTAGTCTATATCATTTTTCGACATTTACACATCTACACATCATACATCATATAAGTCGTCATCATACATGGTGCACATATTACACGATTAGTCTATCTATACATCTTGCATTACATTCTACACATTACATATTTACACATTTTTCTCATCACATGGTCGTTTAATCATCAGCATCATATGTCTTCTTCTACGAGCTGCACTCACTACCCTATGACGTACTTTAGTTCCTCGATCCATACCGGACTCACCGAGGGTTTACCAATCAAATAAACCTTATCATACACAAAAATTCATCACTTGAACTTTTATCATGTGATATTAATAGGTTAGTGACATATGTTATAGGATAAATGGTCACCTATTCCTTCATCTTGTAGTGGTACATGCTTTAGGATACATCACCACTCATTCTATTCATCTCATCATGATATACGCTTCAGCTATAGGGTCATGCACACTTCATATCTAGGTCGTATATAATCATCACTACACATACACATTCACCAAAACACATTAGATATAACACACACTTTGACCATTTCCCAATAGCGTACTCTTGTTTTTGGTTCATTCTTGACTACTGAGGGGGCATACTAAATGGACCTAACTGCATACACTTCCATTCACTCAGGGGAAATGTGGCTCCTATCATCCATCTTGTATTCCATTCCATCCATCCACAACATGTTGCATATCTTGGCTACTTTTAATCTTACTAACTTTTTCTTGTTCATGTTCACTTATTACACATGGTAGCTAGATCTCTTATATGCCATTATCTTTACCATACACACATGCACGTTAAATTCATTTTCTAACCGTGATTAAAGATACAAGTCTATTACATGCGACATGGATGCTCACCTCCCACAACTCCATCAACGGTCACTAGGGGCATCCAAATTCATCTCTTACAGGTGCTATTGTTTCATTATATACTTAGCACTTTACATCACTTGCTTATACACACTTTTGACACATTGGTTATCTTTTTAACATGCTAAGGGTTGCTTCATGTGCAACATTTGTTTGTAGGATTATTTTCTTCCATGGCTATCTATTTATTTGTTTGCTATTATTTGTCTCTCGTTTTCTATTGTATGCAGGCCTTGCCCTATGTTTGGTGTGCAAACTTGTTTGTTTGTATGTGGCCATTGTGGCCTTGAGTGTCTTGCAACATCATGAGTGATGTCCCATGTTTATAACCCTCTTTGGCGCCTATGGTTGTCTTATTGTGTGTTATCTTGGATTCTAGATTATACATTATTTGGTAGCTTACACTTGTCTTTTACATGCATGCTTGTTTGTATTAAAACTTATTTCTAGCCACTTGTTTGCATGTGCCTTTGTTTCTACTAGGCACATTCCCTTCCCCTGGTAGGGAAAAATTTATGTGGTTGGTCCTCTTTGGGGTCATAATATCCTATCGAAACATCGCATGCACCCCTAAAGAGGGGGGCATCATTTGGGGTTTTACACACTATTCAATGCTTTCTACCGGTACAGTTCAGTTTAGTTTCCATCCTTGAAATTTTGGGTTATAGAACGAGTGGGTTTAGACCAATATACGAACCCCATACATAGCATATTTTACAAGGAATATTATCCCGAGTATTCCAGGAATAGTTATAGGATAGAAGATACAATCTGATTTACTCTCTACACTACTTCAGCCAGTGGTGTCAGATCACCCAAAAAACCAGAAGCATAGAGATCTCTTCATACATCTTCAGGGAAGTAGTTACAGGTTGGATAATAATTCAACTTTCTCCCTACAATTCTTCATCCAGGTGGTGTGTGAGATCACCAAAAAAACTTGCAAAGACAGATATCCTCTCTACACCCTTTCTCTCACCACGGATAAGGTGTAAATTTTCCTTTTAGATTTTTTTCAATACTTCCATTTACAGTCTTTTTACTATATACATGTAGTTTTTACATATACATGCATATTTGACTACTTGATCATCTTCTCCTTTGCGAGTCTATTCGTATGAGAAGTAAAAAGTGAATAACAACTACAATGACGATGTCATGTCAACAACAACAACAACATTCTATGGTAGCACACACCTCATACTAACATGCAGGTACATCACACACATTGGTAACTACACACGCATTTCCACCCTAGGTTCACTCTCACTCTTGTTTTTAACTTTTACATCTTTAGTCTCCACACTCCACTATTTTCTCATTCCATGCTTTGTCTAATCGAAACACTTTCTTCATCACTATACATGGATCATCAGGTACACATCTCTATCTACTTTATGTTACCAAGCTTTCGATCACCAACATAAAGTGGGGGAAAATTTAGTCAAAAAATCACACACTTTAGACATTATTTAGTCCCAGTCTCATACTACTATTCATATGGTTTTTAAGTGAAGAAAGTACTAATTGACCCATGTCCTTTGCCATTTTACTTTGCTTGTTGTTGTCACTTCCAACTTCCCGCATCTACTCACCCAAATATTCTTCCATTTGGTGTCATTTTTTCTTTGATTGTGGCACTCCAAGTGCCATTGTCCCATTTAGGGCACCCCGATAATTTTTACATTTTCCCGCCACTTTTTGGGAACTTTCTAGCCGTTTGAGCTTTCTATCTTTTTGGTGGTCACTTTTTAGGGTTAGTTATAAAATTAGAACAAGAGAACCATATAAATATAAATTTATGAGACTATAATGAGAGAGCAAGCACTAATCACTACTATCATCACCTAAGGTTGCATCTATAAAAGGATCCATTTGCATCCATCTCGCTCCATCAAAAGGCACAATCTGGTTCATCTACATCACACTACATAGAGGGAAGTTTATTCTATTTCATCCACCATTTTATTGCATTTCTATACATAGTTATTGCTCGCTACTTTCACAAAGTGTGAATGACACAAGAACACCTAGGGATGATGATCCATAGGGATCCAAAAACACACCACTTCATTAGTTCCATCAGCACCAAGAAGGAGAATTGAAGAAAATGAAGAAAAATGAGGTAAATGGAACAAAGCTTCGAACAAAACCACCGCTCTATGCAAAGCGACAATTGTAGAACTGCCGCCTGTAGGGTGGCGGTCTTGTAAACACCACCCCTGGCCGTGGAGGTGGTCCCGAAACCGCCGGTGCTGCGGGTGGAGGTCCTGACACTTTCAAATAGAAAAGAGAAATGAAGCATGAATGGATACGAATTTGAATCATTTGACCTTGTCTCTTCCCTGCCTCAACCTTTCCCATTCTCTAGTGCACCGAGAACCCGGGAGAGGCTATAAATTCATGGTAGGAGCAAGAGAATGGGCATTCAAAGATCTAGAGAGATCAAGAAGAAAATTATTAATTATATGAGAGCAAGTGAGCAAGATCTTTAGTGCTAGAGTGGAATTGTAGGAGAAAGGTGTAGAAATAGAGAAAACAAGCATAGGAAGGGAGAGGTTTACATTGTTGTCTCCATTTTCTACTTCTTGTAATATTTAATTGTCTATAATTGACTAATAAAAGTGGGAAGAAAGAGTGTTTTTCCCTTCCCGACTGGTTTTCCTCCATTGGAGGTTTCCAAGATAAAATTGTTGGTGTTTGGAGTTGAATTTGTTTCTCTTATCTGCAATTTCCTTTCTATAGCACTAGATAATCAGTCACTAAAGCTCTAATTTTCAAGAAAATCTATTATTTTTGAAATTTGAAAGTAGAACAACATAATTGTGTGATTCATGGAGTTCCAAAGTAGAAGTTTACAAATCATTTTGTTATTAGAGCTAATTATATATCCAGGACTGGAATTTGATTCTTTCTTGTGATTTTTATGATAGAGACAAGGTCAAAAGGTGAAGAATTTTTACCTTACGATCCATATATTTCTATGAAGAAGTGGAAACAAATAATTTGAGCTCAAATGGAGGAAGAGAACTTGGTCTGTAGAGTTGAAATTCTAGAGACCATGATGGATAGGTTACATAGGAAAAAAGAAGAGCTTTTAGATTTGTAAAAGATGGCTTCGGTTAAGCAAGATTCCATGGACTCAGTGGTTCAAGAACTGGCCAAAAAATTCGGTATCAGAAAGAGCCACAAAGAGAAGGAATGGGAAGAGTGTGAAGAAGAGACACTAATTATAAGCGAGAAGGTAAAATCTGCTCATACACCTTTTAAAGTTGAAACGAAAGTGGAAATAAAGAAATTTGAAGGACAAGTAGATGCATAATTTCTTGATAAGTGGCTAAAATAGTTGGAAGTCTATTTTAGTGTGCATAATGTTATTGAGGCACAAAGGATCACCTTTTCACATCTCAAAATGGAAGGTCATGCTCTGGTTTGGTGGGAAACCCATCTAACCACTTGTGAGAAGAAGAAATATCCTATTATCAGTACTTGGAAAGGTTTTAAATAATTTCTTAGAGCTAACTTATATCCTATTAGCCTCAATAATGACATGATGATGAAGTGGCAGTACTTTAGACAGGGCAGTGGTCAAAGCATGTAAGAATACACTATGGAATTTCAGAGACAAGCCATGTTTCTTAATATTGACTAGGAGGATGAGGACATTTTGACCAAGTATTTAGGAGAACTTCACACTCACCTTTAGAGGAAGGTAATCTCCATAAAGCCCAAGGATCTCAATGAAGCTTGTATACAAGAATACTACATTGATGGTGAGAAGAAGTAAGGAGAAACATAGCCAAAGGGAGACCAGTCAATAGATCATGAGGAAAAAGAAAAGGGACGACAAGTAGCAGAGGTAAATGGAAAGGTAAATATGTCACTACTACTTTGCATACTTGTAAAGATCCTAAGAATTTAGTTAATAATTGTGATATAAATGGACATACTGATGCCACATGTTGGAAGTTGTGTCTAGAATTACACCCAAAGTACCAAACCAAGGATTCTAAGAAATCCATGGCCACTGTGAAGACAGAACTAGAGGTGGAGATTGAGGATGATTCAAATGTAGACGAGAGGATGGGATGCATGACCACTAACATGTATGGGGAGCAGAAGAAGAAGAGATGAGTAAGCTTTTCCAAACCAGAATCCAAATTAAGAAGAATAAGATAAATTCTTTAGTAGATTCTAGTTCTCAGTCAAATTTGATTTCTAATGTGGTTGTAGAATAGCTTGGCCTAGAGACTTACACACATCCACATCCATACCCATTGGGATGGGTGAAGAGGGGTGTAGAAATACAAGTTACAAGAAAGTGTAAGTTTCAGTTTGGGATAAATATCCAATACATAGATGTATTAGAGGCTGATATCATTCCACTTGATGCATTTGACATTGTCTTTGGAAGTCCTTACGTATATGCTAGGGATGTTGTTGTCACAAGGACGGAGAACCAATATAGATGGGTCAAGGATGAAGTCAGTTTCAACATCTGGGCACACCAAAGAAAATAAAAGAAGGCTATATGGTAAGTGGCAACCAAACATCGATAATTATTCAGGAAAATCATCAGTTTGTTTTACTTTCATTGGAAGAAAAGAAAAATGGACGTGAGAGCACAAATATTTTTGACCAAAGGATGGAGAATTTGGATAGCACTTGTCAATTTTTGCAGAAGAATCCACCATAGGAACTGCTCATTCAAGGATCAAAATAAACTTCCGCTATGCAGTCATTGTATCTACCTACATTCACCGGACCTGACCATGGGGCAGCAAGGAGAAGAGGAGATATAAGGAACAATGGTGACTATAACAACAGCATACATGGAGAGGATTCAACCAATCCATCTCAAGAGACAAAGACAAGTAATAAGGACCAAACCACTACCATATGGGACCTTTGCCATACTTGAGTAGGTGTGAAAATAAATCTCCAGCCATACTTCATGCAGATGCACGCGATAGCAAGTTGTAAGAGCTCACACCTACTAAAGCCATCTATGCATGAAAAAGAAGGAAACATACAAAAGATGCCTTCTAAAGAGGATTGTACTCAAGGAAACTCGGAGGAGGATGTAGCACTGGAGAAAAAAACTAGAGATCCAAAGGATTCTTGGAAGGTTGGATGAGAGAAGACACCAAGGAAGACTTAGTGGTACTCGAAGGAGCAAGAGAGGGATTTCATTCCTCTACCACTACCCCACTAATATTTTGTGGGACCAAAAGCCTCCTAAACAGGGGAGATATGATCCATAGGGATCCATAAAAACACACCACGTCATTAGTTCCATCAACACCAAAAAGGAAAATTGAAGAAAATGAAGAAAAATGAGGCAAATGGAGGTTTTAGACAGAACCTCCACCTGCGAGGTGGCGGTTACGAAACCACTAGTTTAGGTAAGGCGATGGTCCTAACACTTTCAAACAAAAAGAGAAATGAAGCGTGAATGGACATGAATTTGAATCATTTGACCTTGTCTCTTCCCTGCCTCAACCTTTCCCATTCTCCAATGCATAGGAGCACTTGGGAGAGGCTATAAATTCATGGTAAGAGCAAGAGAATGGGCATTTGAAGATCCAAAGAGATCAAGAAGAAAAGTATTAATTATATGAGAGTGAGTGAGCAAGATATTCAGTGCTAGAGTGGAATTGTAGGAGCAAGGTGTAGAAACAAAGAAAACAAGCATAGAAAGGGAGAGGTTTACATTATTGTCTCCATTTTCTACTTCTTATAATCTGTAATTGTTTATAATTGACCAATAAAAGTGGGAAGAAAGAGCGTTTTTCCCTTCCCAACTGGTTTTCCTCCATTGGAGGTTTCTAGGATAAAATTGTTGGTGTTTGGAGTTGAATTTGTTTCTCTTCTCTGTAATTTCCTTTCTATAGCACTAGATAATCAATCACTAAAGCTCTAATTTTCAAGCAAATATGTCATTTTCCAAAGTTGAAAGTAGAACAACATAATTGTGTGATTTGTAGAGTTCCAAAGTAGAAGTTTACGATCAAATGATTACAAACACATAGAACTACATTGGGTCTGATATGTAGTGCAATGCTCGGTTAGTCACCACCAAGGTGGCCGCTTAAGGAAAACCCGACCCCTTCATATGCATATTTCTTTTTTAGGGCTTTGATGCTTATTTTGGGGTTTTGTAGGTCTCATCTTCATTTCTGATTTACAACGACATCTAATGTAGTCCAATGACACCAACATGATAGGAAGCAAAGGTAGACCATCATTCATCGACACCTCGTAATGAGGTTGCTAAGATTTTTCATAGCATGGGCACCCCAGGTCCTTCTCTCGGCACCCTCGTCCAACCTACTACTCTAGATTTGTGATTTCTAGAGCTTTTGTGTTTGTTCCTAGATTTTGTTTATTTGGTCTTCATTTCGACACAATTCCAAACAATCATCGAATCGGCTAAGCTCTATCTAACCCTTCTTACACTTTAGGGTTTCATATTTTCATAGTTTAGATTGCTTGGGTCATTTTCTTTATGCATTTATCTGTTATCTCTGTTATCTTTAATATTATATTAACTTAGAATATTCCACATTTTATTTAATTACCTCCCATGTCACACAAAGAATAAAATGTTTTTGATGGATCAAGAAGAAAAATGGAGCTAGGATGGGTGTAGTTCTCATTTCTCCAACAGAAAATAAATTCTTCTTTTCTCATAGGCTACAATTTTCTTGTTAAAAAACATGGTAGAGTACGAGGCATTTATCCATGGGCCACTTATAGTAGAAGAGAACATATTAAATCCTTGTAGGTGTTTGGGGATATTGAATTGGTTATTCACCAAGTTATAGTGAGGTGTGTGACCAAGAATAAGCTTCTTAAAGATTATAGACAAAGAGTTTGGGACCTCTTGGAGAATTTTGATGCTATCAACTTGTAAGTAGTGCCAAGAAAACTCATCAAAGAAGAATATCATATGATGGATATTTGATCACAATTTCCTAGCTGAAGACATCATCTAAGGAAATGAGCATCATGTTAGGATTTTTGTGAGACTATCAATCTTAGATAATGAATTCATTTGTGACAGATATTTGATAGTGAAGAAAAAAATTGTTTAGTTCAACCGTAATGAAGTTGAATTCTCTTCACAATTACAATATGATTTGTAAAATGGTTATGGTGATTAGATTATTAAGATAAGGATTTTTTTCCCTAAAGTATTGGTCACTCTCGAATTTATATTTTGTCTTGATGATGAATTCAAATGGGAAAGAAAGAATATAACAACAAAACAAGAGGACTACTATTCAGTCACCATTTCACAAGATAATGAGTTGTTACTTGGAAATGTATGTGATAAATATGAAAAGAAAACTTTATCTCCTTATTTTATAAATTTAATGTTGTCTTCTCATGAAGTTATGAAGATATTAAGCATTTTTACCCCAACATTGTTCAACACACTATAGATCTTGATCCTAGTGCTAAGCCAACCAAATAGAAATAAAGGTCTGTCAATCCCAAAATAGAGCCCCTCATGAGAAAATATTTAACTAAACTCATTGAGGCTATAATTAGATTAGCCATAACGTAGTCCTCTTGGGTGGATAAATTGATCCTCGTTATAAAGAAAATGGAGAAATCATGATTTTTGTGGATTTCAGGCACTTGAACAAAGCCTCCTTAAATGATCATTATCCTTTTCCCTATATGGAACAAATTTTGCAAACAAAAATGAGAGTTAAAAGGTTTTCTATGTTTGATGGTTACTCAGGTTTTAATCAAGCTAGGATTAGAGGAGAGGATCAACATAAGACCATGTTTACAACTAAGTGGGGAACACATGCATATGAAAATATTACCTTCATTTTGTCAAATGTGGGTGCCACATTTCAAAGAGCCATGGATATTACATTTAGGGGATATATAAATGAATTCATCTACTTGGATGATATCACTATTTTCTCAAAAGAGAGTAAAGATCATATCAGTCATCTTGAGAAATTCTTTGAAAGATGTAGGGAATTTGGGGTGTCTCTTAATCCCAAGAAGTGCATATTTTAAGTTCTGCAGGGTAGACTTTTGGGTAATGTTGTTTCAAAGGATGGCATTTCAATTGATCCTATAAGAATTTTTTCCATCCTTTCTCTCTTTTACCAACTCACAATAATTATGTGCAATCTTTCCTTGGTAAGATGAACTTTGTTAGGAAATTCATTCCTAACTTTGCAGAACATGTCAAGCCCATTACCTTGATGTTCAAGAAGGATGCGGATTTCAAATTGACCGTAGAAGGAAGATACATATTTTCCAAGATCAAGCAAGAAATTTATTAGGCTTTCACATTTACCAAACTTGAATATTCAAATAAGTTCATCCTTTATGTAAATGGGGTCGAGGCCAACATTTCCGTGGTGTTAACACAACAAAATGATAAGGGTTCAAAGAATCCCGTGACCTTCTTTAGTAAAACAATGAAGGATTATGAGCTAAAATAAATTCATGTAGAAAAGAAGGTCTTCAACATCATGAGATCTCTGAATAAATTTAAGAGCATGCATATTGCTAGCCACATCAAGGTTTTGGTTTCACACCCTAGTGTGAGAGACTTCATTATGGGAACATAAATTAGTGAAAGAAGAGTTAGATGGATGAAAAATATTATGGGATATGTTGTGACCATTAAGGCAACATATTTGTGAGAGGAAGAGCACTCTAGGAAAAAGATTCTTCGGTGGTCAAGATAATAAAGAAACCTCCTTGATTGAGGAGAAGAAGGGAAAAATTTAGAAGACTCGTGGAACATAACAATTCTATAGAATCCAGAGAGGATTTGCAAAATAGAGGAGGTCAACATAACAACAACAATGGTTTAATAACATTACTATATTTTTACCAACTGTCATATATCCTCCTGGTTTGAAAAAAACCTAAGAGGAAAAATCTAAGATTACAATTTTTTCCCTTACACATTAATTAGTGGGGAAAATTATGGAGTGTTGTTAAGGTGCATTTAGGGTGAACTAGTGAACAAGGTCTTGGCAGAGTTCCATAATTTCTTCTCCGGAGGAGACTTCTCATACAAGGCCACAAATAATGAAAATTTTAAAAGTGAGATACTTCTTACCCACATTATTTGTGGATTCTCGTCAATGGTTCGTAAAATGTAAGGAATGTGATCTCTTCACTGGTAAAAATAAGATGAAATCCCTCCTTCTAGATCCCATTCGGAGGATGAACCATTTTATCAATGGGGTCTTTTTATTGGTATGATTAATCTTGTGTCAAGTGTGGGTCATAATTAGGAATTAGAATCTACCTGATTACTTTACTAGGTAGATGGAAGATGTGGTACTCAAGGAATCTACTGAATCATATATCCTTGTTTTTCTTAAAGACATTGTGAAAAAGTTTTCGGTTCTCCAAACCATCATTTTTATGATGCAAGAGCCTTCTTAGGTTCTAAAATCTTTGATTGTGATCTTAAACATTAAGTATAATTGAAGACCTCTTCCAATTATTACCCTCGGGGTAATAAGTTGGCGAGTATACTAACAAGAACCTTATCAAAATCACGAATATAATAATAGAGATCAATCAAAGGCAATGACACACCTAGGTAATAAATGTTCTTTTGGATATTAGGACCGCATCAAAGAGAGCAGTTGATAGTTCTCATTTTTTCCTTGTCTATGGTATGGAGGCTAGAATTACATTATGTATGGAGTTTCCCTTATTGTAGTTGTCTCAAAAATTAGAGTTTGAGGGTGAAGATGAAAGAAAAATCAGAATGGTGGAGCTGGTTGAGCTTGAGGAATTGACACAATCCATAAAAATCAAATTAGAAGAGAATAAAATGTCAACTAAGTAGTGGTTTGATAAGAAATCCAAATCAAAGGCTTTCAAAACAGAAATCTGATCCTAAAATGAGACATAGACAAAGTTAAAATAGGGTGAAACTCTAAGTTTGATGCACTTTAGAGTGATCCCTACATCATCACTGCATGTGGGTAGGATAACTCTTTTGAATTGTCTAAACTTAATGGGGAGGCATTTAAAATCTTAGTTAATGGGATCTATCTTAAACATTTTCTTTAAGTTCATTTATTGCATCATGTACATACTTATTTTTCATTGTTTTCTCCTTTCCTTGTTGTGTTTTGAAGTTCTCTCATTTTTTTGTGTGATGATAACTATTTGAGTACATTTTCCTTAATATGTGGTGATCATCTGAATAAGTGTTTGTGCACACTTTGCATGTTTCACTTAGAGCATGTATGATATTCATATTTTATAAATAGGTTTTGGGAGTCTATTGTAGTTATACAAAGGAAATTTTAGTTTCATCCCTCCATAGTAGAAAATTAGAAAATTTTGAAGTAGTTTTAAAGTGTTTCATGTAAATATCCAAAATATTAGCTTCAAAATAGAGTTTCAAGGAAAATTGTAAAAGTTTGAGATTACTTTTCGTGTTCATATTTGACTCCATACCCAAAGGGATGCTTCAACGCTATTGATATTTACATCTAACAGAAGATTTCCCTTGAAATTCACTAAACTATTATCTAAAATAGCACCTCATGCTATTTCGAACAACTCATCCAAGTTTTAGACTTAGGTGGCTCCAGATTTAATACCCGCTGACTTAAGAAGGAAGAGGGTTAATATTTCACGACATGTGTAAAAATATTACTTCTTCGTGGAATGGAAATACAGTGTTACATGGAATTAGAAAATATAGAATTCCATGGAAATTCCACGTAAAAAAATAGTCCACCCAAAAATCCATGACAAAAGGAAACATTTCATGAGACAAAGACACCACCAAAAAAGTAAACAAGTTTGAATCCGACTAAGGTTAAATCTTGAACAAGAATTATGTGTTTTAAGGGTTCTCAAAAATAAGGGACATTATTGCAAGTCTAAAATCCATGAGATGAAGAGGTGGAGTACTATGTCATGTGGAGGTGGAGTACTTACAAAATACATTTAGGTCGTAGATCATCAAAGTTTAAAGGCCACAGAGCATGAAAAGCGCTAAATGAAGGAGAAAACCATATATCAAAGTAAAATAATCTAAATTCCGTAAGGCATGATAATTTTTTTCCTGCTTTGAACCATGTACTCAATCACTCCACTAACTTGAATTTAATTTTGAGTGGCGCCATCCTCATTTATCGACAATCGATGGTTTGTGATTGGAGTGATGTTAGGTGCACATATTTGACTGTGAAATCTATGGTGATTGGTCCTTAGTGTTGGTGGGTGGTTGATTTCATTAATCATTACATGTGATTTTCCCCTCTCCTTATTTCTATATTTATATAAATGTAAGTTCTTTGACACATAATACATGTTTGATTTGTGTAAGTCTAGAGCTATACCTTTGAGCTCAAAAAATATTTCTCATGACCTCTTTAACTTACACGTGGAGGTTTCTTACCTTGGACTTGATATTGTAAATGGTTAAGTTTTGATATTAATGTAAGTGTGACTTCATTCCTCTGAATGCTTTGCATTTGATGTGAACATCTTTGTCCCCTTGCATGTTTTCATTTTTTTCTAGTTATTCTCCATCAAAATTGATTGCATATTTTAAATCTTCACATATGTGCTAACATATGTGTCTTTTAGATCCAAAATTGACCCATTTCACATTTTGATGCATCACCTCCCCCTTTATTTTTAGTTTTCTCTCCCCTGAACCTTGTTTTCTTGGATTCTTAGTTTATGAAGTAAATAGTGTTAAAGTAGAAGATAATTAGTAGTTATAGTGAACTAGGGTGAGAGGATCCATCCCTTTCACCTAAGGATATAAATTGACTGCAATGTTGAATTCTTGATTTAGCAAGGGTGTGAATTTTAGTCACAACAATTTTGGCATGCCCTATGGGAAGAGTTAGATGAGATTTACACAATTTCTACTAATATTGGTGTGTGTATTAGTGGATTTTATCCTTTAAAGGCACCTTTCTTCACATCTAGAGACTCCAAAGTTTAAATATCTATTTTCGAGAGAGTCCAAGTCCACTCTTCATGAGAAGAATACGAAAAGGTAAATTATATCTACAGTGGAAATTTTGAGTATTTGCAACTCTCACCAAGAAGGAGAAGAATAGGAAGAGTAGAAACATCAGTTTTGATACCTATTTTACCTTCAAATAGAATTATCTATACTCCTCCACTTGGTATACCCTTATTTATCTCTCCTTGAAATTTAAGGCCCATTCTTTTCATGGCGAATTAGATAAATTTCCCCTTTGTAATTTTTAATGGTGTTAGTCCTTTGGCTTTAAATGAGAAACATGAAATACAAGTGGTTACTTTGAAAAGTATTCCTTTCTTCACCGGTGAAAACCTTACAACCCTTGCAAATCATATCCATGATGTTGCAAATGTATGTTTAGTTCATCTTATTACTAAAGATGATGTTGCAGTTAGGCTTCTTACTTCTTCACTAAAAATAAAAGCACTTCAATGGTATAGGATTTTGAGGCTTGCTTCCCTTCACACATGGGATGAGATTGGAATATATCTTTGTCAATATTTTTATGAAAAGGAAGATAATTTATCTTTGTTAGAACAAATAACAACCATTAAGAGATCCCCCAAAGAAATCATGGAAGATTTTAACTTCATATTTTAGAAAACATGGGACAAAATTTCAGTTCTTTTGAGACCAAATCCACAAGGTTCTTTCCTTTTTAATATATTTAAAATATAATATAGTTGTAATGATAAACTCTATGGGTGCTATGTAATTATGTAATGCATATTTAATATCCATTAGGGTTGAGAATTTTTTAATTCAAGTTGTTAAGATAGTCCCTAGATTACCTATGCATATTTATCCTGAATTGCCTCAAAGTACCTAGCCTTATTTTTATCCCATTCTTGAGCCAAATTTCTCATCTAATTCCTCCACTTCCTATTCTTTCCAAAAAAACATGATGATGATGACCTTTGAGTCCTGGCTAAGAACTTGTCTAATGAAATTGTTTCTATGAAGAGGAAACAATGTTTATCATCTAGAAATTACCCAAGTTTTAATCAGGGGAAAATTCATTCTAAAATTTAAATTAAGGTTATCACCACTAGAAAACCTAATATACAAATCTGAAATATGGCCAAAATAAGAAAATTGATAGATTACAAGGCCAAAAACTGCATCTACCTCTTCAAGCATTTTTTCCTACACAACCATTTTCTATCCCCAACTCAAGCAAAACACTTGTTCTAGTACAAAAATACATGTAATACGAAAATTTGAATGGTGTTTTCCATGCAATCAACCACACAATAAAAATACTTGTATAAATGGTGTGCAATTCCAGACTCTCATGGTGCAAAAGTATTTCAATCAACAAGAATATTTGATGGAAATAACAAGTACTAGTATGAAATTAGCACAAGAGACCACCCCTAAGAATAACATCATGTTTTTGGTTCTAATGATTTTTTTGGTTAACCAATCCACATAAAACTTGAGAAGGACAAGAATCCATGTGGTTAATCACACAAGGTCAAAGAAGAAGCAAATTGAATTAGATACTCCATCCCATTCATTGCAAAGTCTCGCATTCCAAAGACAGATAATCCATGGACTTAAGAGGAAATTTGGTTTCATCTAGTAGTGTGTGGAGCATAGAAAACCCACAAAGCATTACGGGTATACAAATAAAATAAACTCCATCAACCAAATATCTTACGCAAATAGAGAAAACAAGAAAGGAGAATTCCACACCTCGATGCAAAAATCCGTGGGTATCGCCTTCAACATTTTCGAGAAAATGAAGAAGAAAAATATTAATGTGACATGTGAGATGCCCTAACTATCCCATCTTAGAGGGATATTCAACAAGAGGCTTTGAATTAGCTTCCCCAATCTAAACTAGTTATGGAAAAAGTAGATTCCACAGTCTACATATGCCAACCACATGAGGAAAAATTAAATGAGGCTAAAAATATCCCACCCTTTTATATGTCTCTAATTGTAGGAAAACACCTAGTGCATAATTACATGATAGAATCGATGCTAGCACATCTTTAATGCCAAAGATTTTTTTGATGTTTTATGCATTGAACATAATCCAATTTCTAAATTTATCCTACAACTTGATGGCTCAACCATTAAAATTTTAGTAATAATCAAAGATCTCGAGTTAACCCTCCATGCTTTTACAAGCCTTACCATAACTTAAGATATTTCAGTAATCAACTTACCTCTTTTTTTCCATTTGTCTATAAAGATATTTTACAACCAAAGTGGGTGTATATTTGTCTTCTAATTGGTCTCATATGCTCATAAGAACTAGATATGGTACAAGATTCACCATTAGAGCTGGTCCAGTCTCTTCTTACCATGTCAAGTCTTAAGATCCCACTCCTCTCCAATCTAATTGCATGATACATGAAGATAAAGAACATGAATTGGTGTCATTTTAGTAGCTTACTCCTCCTAGCTTAATGCATGACCTCTTGTTATAAGAATGGGCCAAGGAACATTATGAGTTTTATCCTTATGATACAACCTGTGGAGATTGGTTTATGGACCTACTATATTCATTAAGAAGAGTTTATATCCCCCATGACACACATAGAAGAAGATAATGCTTCAAAATTATGGAATATTGTTTTTGACGGCCCAAGAAATAAAAATGGAGCTGAGACAAGTGTATTTCTTGGTTCTCTAAGAGACAAGAAATTCTTCTTTTCTCGTATGCTATAGTTTTCTTATTTATACAATGTGGAGGAGTATGAGGTATTGATTCATGGATTACTTCTAGTAGAAAAAATAAAAATAAAATCCTTGCGGGTGTTTGAGACTCTTTTGAATTGGCTATTCAACAAGTTATAGAACTTGGTGAGAGACCAAGAATAAGCTTATAAAATTTTGTAGACATAAAGTGCACAAAACTATCTCACTTTTCACATAAGATGGTACTTGAATATATGTCTAAATATAAAACAAGGCTATATAACAAAAAAAGGTTTCTATAACCTCAACTTACTTAGTTTAACACCATTTCTCATGAATTGAACACATGGAAATTATCTCTTATCCAAACTCATATTCTACATCTTTCCATCTCTCTCTGACGATACCCTTTCTCATAACAAGAGAATAGTTGCACATAAGTAGATAATAATACTGAGTACATTAAATATTACCATGTAATCAAATCAACCAAAATGAACTATAATCAACATATATATAAACAATAATCTCAAACTTTAATTTGAATCAAATCATTATCTACGATAATAAAATTAATGACATTAACTATTTCAATCCATAAACATATCATAGATGATAACTGAATCAAATAAAAGTAGTATATCAAATCAATGTGTTATATCATATGTTTTATAATTGTGACAACATCCACCAAATCATCTAAAATTATAAAAATGATAATATGTAATTATGTTACGTGACATCCTTCCCCTCTAGGAAAAATCATCATCCTAATAATTATTATAAATAAAAAAATTATAATAGATAATGAAAAATATGTGGTTAATTTATGTGGATTTCATAAAAACCTCCAAAGTAACACTCTCATCTCAATATCAGTCCCAATGGACCTTACATTGAGATACTTCCTATTTCATAGGAGAAGCTTACAATTCCTAAGCACCCATAGATGCTCAACCAGAAGTACTTATATATCCTCCACTTATAAATATTTCCAATCAATAACATGAGATATGTTAGAGTGACAATGTTTCAACAAAGATACATGAAGCACATTGTGAAATTGAGATAGATCTAGAGGTAAATAATTTTTTTATTCCATAGGGTTGACCACTTCAACAACATCAAAATGTCTTACATAACAAGATGCTAGTTTAAAATACTTTCTTACCTTGATAGATATATTTTTTGCTTTCACCCTAAAAACACTTTATCACCCACTACAAATTCTCTAGGAACACTTTTTCTATCTACATATATTTTATGTCTATCTACATCCTCAAACAAGTGTTGCCTTATGAGTTTCACCTACTCTTCATGTCCTTATGCATGTAAGAAAAAATATTCACTTTATCCTCTATCTATTCCCAACTAATAGGTGTGTGACATTTTCCCCCATATAAAGCCTAAAAGGAAGCCATACCTAATGTTTAATGATGAGATTTTTTGTAAGTAAAATCAAATAAAGGAAATTACTCCTCACATTTGTACTTTTAATCCATATAGTACATTCTAAGCATGTCTTCAAGGACTTGGTTCACCCTTTCTATTTGACCATTTGTCTCTGGGTGGTAAGTAGTATCAAAATTCAATTTTGTGCTTAGAGTAGTATGCAAAGTGTTCCAAATCCTGGATTTCATGTGAGTTTCTCAAATTTTAGAAATAATTTTCTCAAGAAATTCATATAAATGAAAAATATATTGAAACAATCTTCCTTCAAAAATGGGAACATCATCTTTCAAATTTCTCATACTTAAGTGGGTTACCTTAGTGATTTTATCCATAACCACCAATATAACATCATGTTTGTTCTTAGACATTGGATATCCTTAAAAAAAGTCCATACTAATAACCTCCTACCTCCATTTAAGAGGTTCATGTGGGTATAATAATCATGTTGGATAAACGTGCTCATATTTAACCTCGACATTCCAAACACTTTAAAAGAAATAAAGTAACAACCTTTTTAATACCTTACCTAGATATAATTTCTCGAGACAAAAAACCATCTTTTTCACTCCCGGGTGACCTAAATCGGGAGCATTGTGTTCTTACTCTAATATTATTTCCCTCAATCCATTAATGTTACTTACATATATTATGTCATGAAATTTAATAATTCCATCTCTATTCAATTGGTAACCCTAATATCTATGATCCATAAAAAGCATATGAAGATAACTTACTCAATACCTATTGTCATAAAGTGGTCTTCACCGAGGCCATGACCACTATATCTCACCTTCTATTAAGGGTATTATAAACTATGTTCTATTTTACCTTAATATATCATATGTCAATAATCATACTCATTCAAAATTCTAACCAACTTCGTTGACTTACATTCAAATTGGGTTGAGTGAAGATATATTATAATACTAAATGTTTTGTTTTGAGCACAAAGGGATTTCCCATGAGGAACTTTATCCATCGCTATAAGGCATATAGTATAGATTTTAGCTTGATACCAAGTGGATCATAATTTAAATCCCTTTATTTTATTTTTTTGACTCATAAGCCACTACTTTATCATATTTCATTAAAACACCTCCAAAACCCTCACCAAATGTATTTTTAATAACAATTAATTCTTCATTTGGATCTACAAATTTTAATATTGGTGTAGATGTTAACTTTTCTTTAAAAATTTGAAAGGATTTTCTACATTTTTCCATCCATTCAAACTTATTTTCTTTATTCTTCAATGAAGTAATATGACCGTTAATTTTAAAATATCTTCTACATACTTCTTGTAGTAACCTATAAGTCCCATAAAAATACAAACCTCGTGCACATTTTTAGGAATAGGACACTCCATAATAGCCTAAATATTTGTTGGATCAACTAAAATATCTTGGGCTAAAATGGTATGGCCAAAATATTATACGCTTTTCTTAAAGAAATAACACTTTGACAACTTTTTATAGAGCTTATTTTGTTGTAAAGTTTCTAAAACAAGATACAAGTGACGAAATTGTCCTTCTTCTATTTTAAATATATCAATATATTGTATAAGAAGACCAAAAAAATCCATCAAGGTAGTCTTTAAACACACTATTCATCATATTCATGAAATTTTTTAGTGCATTTGTGAGTCCAAAGGGAAGTATTGTGAACTCATAATGACCATACCTTGTTTAACAAGTAGTTTTTGGTATGCCAATTTCCTTAATCCTTAGCTGATGAAACCCTGATATTACATCAATATTGTAAAGACATTTTCTACCTAAATTTGATCAAAAATATCATCAATGCATGGTAGAGGATACTTATTCTTTATGGTTGTTTTATTCTGCATCCTATAGTCAATGCAGAGTCTAAGTGTTACAACTTTTTAAAAATAATTAATGATTCACTCAAGGTGAAACATGAGGATGGATCAATCCTTTGGATAACAAATATTACTCTTGTGATTTTAAATCCATATACTTAGCTATAGTCATTTTGTATGGCACTTTTGACTTAATTTTTGGCCCTGAATTATAGCTATAGAGAAATCAAATTCTCTATGTGGTGGGAGACCAGAAAAATCCTCAAGAAAAAAATCACTAAAATTTAGAAGGAAAGTATAATATTCCAGTATATGATCCTTTTCTATACATCCATGATTATTGTGCATTGAATACATAACAAATATCTTCCTTTGTTCCTTCTTCAACTCGTATAGAAAATATGTGCCTTAACTTGGTGGATTTCACAATTCCTTTAAAACTTACTTGACCTTCCACTATCATCTAGGCATGTTACTGTTTTGAAAAAATAGTCTACTTTGGAAATATATTTCCATATAAAATTTACTCCTAAGATTATATATTATGATCCTAAAGGTGCAACATAAATATTAACCTCAATAGTAAAATCTAGTATCTCAAGTTCAGCTACAAAAAGACATTACTCTATCTTCTCTTCCATGTTATTACCATACTTACCTCGACCATGTTCTTTCCATGTAACCAAATTTCCTAGAGAATCTACTCAACATTTCTGGTGTAATAAAACATTTGGTTTCTCTCATATCATTTAAAATGGATACATAATTATCGTAGAGTTTACCTAACACCTTAATTGGATTACATTGGAAATTAGTATGGCCTTTATCAATTGTTTCATGCATGCATTGTTAGAAGACTTGAATCTATGGTGGTAAATGAGGTCTTCTTGCATTGTTTCTTGTGGTGTTATGAGGAAAATAATTTCCATAATACTCACCTCCATAAGTGAAACACCCCACCGTTGGCCTTTTATTTCATAGAAAATTATCACCTGCACTCTAGATTTTTCCACTACCATTATTTCCATTATGATGGTTACAAAGTATGTTTTATACTTTTAGATTTCTGGATTATGTTAGGCTTCCAAGAATTCACTTTTTTTTTCTATACTTTTGAACTTGCTATGATTCTTGTTTAAAGATGAAGAAGATTTTGGATTTGACCCATTTCCGTAACCCTTAAATTGCTTTCTATAAGAAAACAAAATATGCATCTTACATTCTTAATTAATGGAGTTTCAAAATTTTCATCCATCAAAAGTGGTCCAAGGACATCCACATCATCTCTTAGGTGAGGATTTATTCCTATAATGAATTTATGAATTTTGAACCAATAATCTAATTAATATTATGGTACATATTTGAGAATTATTGTAAACTTCTCCCATTATTGAGTTATAGTCATGTTTCCACGAGTAAAATTTTGGAACTCTATAATTGTCAATCAAAATATAGTTGCGGTAATCATATTTTTCTGAATAGGGACATAAAAAAATCCTAATCGATATTTTTGTCTTGAGATTCTATTCTTCCTTTTTATTACTCACTAGGTGGATGTTTCATTAGAGACTTGATATGCAGCCCATATAGATTTAGTCTCCTTTAAGAAGTTTCAAAACTTGAAATACTTATCCATCTATATTATACATGCACTAGCTCCATCACCTAGGAGTTATATATATTTTAGTGGTATGAATATTTTTAGATCCTTTAGTAGCTCTACCTCATACTTTTCCTTCTTAGGCACTTGCTCTCTAAAAATTTATGATCATTCCCCACTACCTTATCCTCTTGACCAACACCATGCTCTTCGTTATCCCATTGATCTTATCCTTCTTTTTATCACATTTCTTCTTCTAGTTCTTCTACAAGTAATCTATACTCTAGTGCGATCAATTGATCACGAGTCTCTATTAGAAGTTCCAACATATGGTATAAATTCTCCTTCTAATCATTAGCACCATTATTGGCATTATCATTGGAATCATCAATGTCACTTCAAGGTTTATCTTGTTCTTCCAATATTTCTCCTATAAATTATAAGAAAATTTGCAACTTAAAAAACGTACCTAACAAAAAGGATTGAGCATTGATCCTACACTATAATACCATGATGTAGAGAACCTAAATTGCAATATGGGAGGATAAATGTGCAGGTTCGAATCCTCGAACAAGGATGAATGGAAGAAAGATGCAAAATTGTGAGATATTTTGGCCGAGGAGGTTTTGACAACTTCATTAATATAGTTCATGGGCATGATATGCACCTCTTCCAGAATTTGCAAAAAAATGGAAAGATATAAAAGTCACATACAAGGAAACAAATTTTAAGATAACAGAGGAGCTTATCGACATTGTCATGAGTATTCAAATGAAAGGGGTTAAATTTTATAAAAAAAGTTTGATAGAGAGGTGGAAGAGACAAATTTCCTCGATTCGGAGGAAAGGATTACTCCTACTAAAGGGTGTTCTGAGAGAGTCACTACCGAATCCTTACGACATAGTGGGTCTCCTACTGATGAAATTCATCACCTTAGATGATAGATACAAGGTATTACAATATTATGAACTTATTTTATTGAATCATTTATGCACAAGTGATCTTATTAGTTTCTTAGTTTATATTTTACATTCCCATGAACACTCTATCAATTTGGTTAATTGGGGAAAGAGGGTTCACCCCCTCCACCATGTTGTCATTCTCATGATTTATAAGTACTGGACCACCTCATTCTCCATCCTTAGCCTACCCCCATCCCTCATGCTCCCTTCTCTTTATAAACTCTTCCTTACACCACCACCCCTATTCCCATTCCTCCCTTTGCTCCCTCTTCCTCGAGGATATCTTGTGCCCCTACCTCTAATCGAATTATTCATATTAAAGTGTCCAAGGGTATTGTTAGGAGTGGTTTCCATTCAAATCCTCCTTTGTAAGGTGAATATGAGGATTTTCTGAGCCTTCTTTCTCTTGGAAAGAAGAATGTGGAAACCCCTAAATCTTATGTGGTGAACATAAGGACTGAGGTGGAAATTCACAATGATATGCTCAATTGGCTTCGTAAATAAGTTAGAGATCTCAAGGACAAAACTAAAGGTTTAAAGATTGCAATGGATGATGCTAAAATGGATGAAAATTTATTGGAGGAGATTAATATCAAGGTCATTGAAATTAAAAAGGAATAAGAAAACATTAGGGTTAAACAATGTGATATGTTATCCATTCTCAAAAGAAACATCAACCTCCTCTCTTTTATCACTCGTCGGTTGGAGGATATCAAGGGTAAAGAGAAAAAAAATAAAGGTAACATTATTAGAAAGATTAAAATGGCTTGGAAAACATCAAGAAGGCCTTTCTAAATTCCATGAAGTAAATCTTGCTTTGGTGTATTCTCTTTGTTCTTCTCGCTATGTTTTGGTTGTGTTTTTTATGAGTATTGGTTGTGGGTTTTGTTGTGGTTTGGCTAAGATTTTGTTGTTGTCTCATTTTTGTGATTTTTAGCTTTCTTTGTTCTATAATGATTTATTATGGCTTTGGAAATTTTGTATCTTGGTAGGGTCTTATTCAAAAAACCTTTTATCCTTAATAAAAAATACCACGATGTAGAGACCCCATGGAGGGTGACTAGAAAACACACCAAAAAATTAATTATTTGGTAACCAATATTTTCAACCACCCTCACCACCAGGGATGGAAATTGATGCCTCTCAATTTCCTAGTCCCTTACATAACATTCAACATACACATGTAAGAAGATAATAATATAAATTATGATTTAATCATATTTATTAATAAGTTTATTTTCCATGCATTCTTTCTTCTTAACATAAAGATGGAATTAACTGTATGAAACCTAGAGTATAAGTACCTCTATTATTTTACATATTATTTTTCACATAATTAACTAAAGCATCATACTTTAATTCCTTAAACATGTGAATAAAATAGTCCTTCCTTCTTTTATTATAACAAGAGAAATACATGAATATAAAAATTGATGTTTAAATTCCTTATTCACTTTTTCAAATGCATCCTATTATTTTTTTGGATAGATAAAGTTTGGAAAGGCTCCAAGGGCCATATACAAAAAGATATTACAATGTGAGATCAAATCCATCAAAAATATCTATAAAAAAACCCATCCAAAAATAAACCCTACTCGAGTCAAGAAGGGTTTGACTCTACATGAGTAGCACTACGAGAAATGAAGACCACCCAAACTAGCAATAAATCCCCAAAAAGACCCATAACAAAGGTCAAGTAAAAAGGCCACAAACGACCCCTCATGTACTTTTGGCTTAAGTCCTCAAACTTGGTCCAGCTACCCCACCCTTGTTGGCACAATCATCATCATCCTTAGAGATGCTAACCTCCAACATCCTTTTCTTCCCCTTCTTAGCTGCTACCATCTCCTAAAGGATATCCACCCTATTGCTAAGCATTTGAAGCTTTGCACCATAACGTTGAGCTCCTCTGATTAAACTCTTATTCTCAACTTTCAAGTGAGTAACCATATCTTCAAGGATTTCAATTTTACTGGCAAGGAAATTTATGAAAACATTTCCCTCACTCCAACCCTCCAAAGTACTCGTATCCGGATTCTTCCCTATAAGAAATTAAAGAGCAGATATCGTCGCATCCAACTCCTTCTTAGCCTTCTCTTTCAAAACATTGAGCCGCATCTATCAGCCAGAGTCAAATGTTCTTCCCAATCTTCACCATACCTAATTCCAACACTTTTGGCAAGAATCAGGGTATCGATTTGAGCAGAAGAATAATTAACCCTTGGTGCAATGGAACATCCATAGTATTTGCTTGAAAATATTTCACCAAATCTTGTAGGGAATTAAAAATAGAAAGGAATGCTCACCTTCCTATTTCTATGGAAGTGATTTAACAACATGAAATGTTGGGTATGGAGCTTCCTAAACTTCCCATCAAGAGTGAAATACTTCATAATAATAAAAAAACCTTAGGCTAGTGCCACGAAAGAGAGTTTTGGGCTATACCATCATCCATATGAACAATCTTCTCATCAATATCAAGGAAATTGAAAACTTCCTCCTAAAACCACTTTTTGTCCTTAAAACCTTACATCCATTACAATCCATATTAGTAACCTTACCAATCAATTCCTCTGAAACCAATAGGCTCACACCACGCATAGTCACAACCCCTTTATCCTAGACTTGTGCAAACTCCTTCAAAAAATTCTCATCATAACCTGAAGCTTCTGAAAGAAATGAGTAACTCCCCCATTTTTAAAAATATCCTAGATAGCCGTATCCCTTTCCATAGCCGAACAGGATGAAGGCTCCACCCTCACTCTGTTACCACCCATGATGGAAGAACTATACAACACCTTCAAAAACTAGAACAAACAAAAACTACTTGCATAAAACCAAAATGGGAGTAAAATAATAGAACTTTGGGCCTGCACATACGCTAATGAGAGAAAGGATTACACAAATCCAAATCCCACGCTTGACATAAATGTCACTCTGCATGAAGGAAAACCCTAGTTGATGGTGGCAGATCCACCTCATCTTGCCATATATGATTATGATGAGCCCATACACCATAAGCTGGCCAATGTGTCCACACAAGCATTCACTTCCTGATACACATGTTCAATTTGAATCTCCTCAAAATTCAATAATAAAGTCCTAATATCATCCATAATAGCATTCAAATTAACATGATATTTTGATTTACCCTTCATCACATTAATAATGTACATAGAGTCCCCTTCCACATAAAGTTTCCTAATTTGATAATGATTAGCCCACTTTAAACCATACAAAACTGCATAGGCCTCTACATAATTATTGGTTTTATTGCCTATAGGCATAACATAGGCTATAAAGAAAGAACCATTGTCCCTTCTAATAATACCACCCACACCAGCTAAACCCAAACTGCTTTTGGCAGCACCATCAAAATTAAGTTTCATCCATCCAGCCATAGGTTTTTCCCACTTCACATTATCCCTGATATTATTCTTCCATAGCGAGCTCTGTTGAATGCTTTTACCAACTCCCAGAGCTTGAATGATTTCCCTTTCACAATTAGGAACACTTTTTTCTTCCTTGAATCTAATAATGGAAAGATTACTAATCAAAGCTCCCATAATCATATTCCCCACTCTATCGAAATTTTTTATTTTTCCCTAAAAATCCTATGATTTATTTCAAGCCATATTCCCCATATGAAATGGGGTAACACCAACTTCTAGGATTTTGACAAACACCTAGAGAAAAAGGAACAATTCCATTGTTCATACCAGTCAACAAAATTTTTCGGATAAACCCACGAGACCTGAAATAATCTCATAATTTTGGAGGAAACTTTTTGAGCAAAGGGACATTAGAGGAACAAATGTTGAATTGTTTCATTATCGATTTACATAGAATGCACCTATTTGGAATCATCATACCTTTAGCCTACAAGTTATCAACTGTAAGGATTTTATTTTGAATGACATGCCACAAAAATAAATTCACCTTGGGAATAAGAGTACTATCCTAGAGAGAATTCCACCATGGGTTTGGTTGAGGACCATTACGAGCAATACAATATCCAGTTCTCACAGAGTACTCACCATCCTTTTTCCCTTCCCATATAAGAACATCTAGTTTAGGTTTTGACGAAATATAAACACCACCCAAATTAGTATTGAGATTTTGAAGAGCCTCCTTGATATTCTCATCTTCACCATCCCAATGAAGAGATCTCCAAGACCAACCCCAATCTGTTCTAATCCAATAGTCTCTCAAAAGGTCATCCAATTGTAGAAATGAAATGATTAGCAACATTTCTCCATAGTGGTTGGTTTATCGAAGTCCTTCATTAATCCACCAATCCTACCAAAATTTGATCCTGTTACCATCACCAATTTCCCATTTACTCCCTTTCATCAAAAAACCCCTACACTTTACCAAACCATTCCAAAAACAAGAGCCTTCGGGATGATATCATTTGAAATAAAAGAGATCTACTCAGCATACATGTATTTAGCTTTAAGAATCTTATCCCACAATCCATCCTCTCACTTTGAAGTCTCCACCCAACCTTAGCCATAAGAGCCATATTCATACTCTTTAATTCCTTCAAACCCAAGCCTCCCACATTCTTAGGCAGAGTGACCCTATCCTAGGCCACAAGGGGAATTATATCCTTTGATTCAGTACCTAACCAAAGAAATATCCACTGAATCTAGGTAATCACAGTTCTTATCTTTGTAGGAATTTTAAAGATTGACATAAGATACACCGGAAGGCTCTGTAAAGAACTCTAAAGGAGTTGTAATTTTCCAGCTTGTGATAACAAAGTACCTTTCCAAGTAGCAAGCTTCTTTTGAAACCTACTAACAAGGGCATTCCAATTATCTAGAACCATCCTTCCCTTAAACAAAGGCATTCCCAAATATGCACAAGGAAACAAAATGATTGGACACTCCAAAACAACCACAATTCTATTATGAGCTTCCTCATTCACATTCAAGAAAATTATAGATTTTTTTCAAAAATTAATAAGTGACCAAACTTATTCAAAGTCTTGAAGAATATCCTTGAAGTCCCTTGCTTCTGAAGTAGTTTCCTTACCCAAAAGAAAAGTATCATCCACAAACTATTGTTGTAAAGCAATAGGGTCCAAACCATTAGAAATAATTAAACCATTCAGAATCCTCCTTTTCCTTCGGTCAGCACAAAGTCTTCTTAAAGTCTCTGCCATAATAATATAAAGAAAATGGGACAAAGGATCCCCCTGTCTCAAACCCCTCCTAGATGAAAAGAACCCCTCAAACTTACCATTGATAAGAATAGAGTATTTAGGAGTGGTAATACATTCCATAATCAAATTTATAAAATGATCATGGAATCCCAACCTTTCCAGAATAATCCTAAGAAATATCCATGACACTCTATCATATGCCTTATTCATATCAAGTTTTAGCAACATTGCCTCCCTCTTTGAAACATCCACTAAATGAATAGTTTCATGAATAGTAATAACATTGTCAAGGATCTATCTACCTTCAACAAAGGCTCCCTAATTTGGAGAAATAAAACCATCCAACAGATCTTTGATCTTGAAAGAAATTATCTTTGTAATAATTTTGTAAACAATATTACATAGACTAATTGGTCTAAAGTTAGTAACTTTACCAACACCTGGAATCTTAGGCACTAGGGCTATAAAATTGTTGTTAACCTCTTTCAATAACTTACCAGTCATGAAAAATTCTTAGACTCGCTTCCTCCACATCATCATGAACAATGTCCCAAAATTCCTGAAAGAAAAAAGTAGGGAAACCATCCAGCCCAGGAGACTTATCCCCTTCTAAATAAAAACAACCTCTTTTATTTCTTGGGGAGGGAATTTTGACCAACTCAAGCATTATCCTGAAGAGTGATAATAGGTGTGAAGAAATCAGCGATTTTACTCTCCTTGACAAGGTCAGCTGCTTACTAGTGTAGACACTTAAAATATGCTTACACTTAGCATTTCATCCAATCCAGTCAATTAACGACTCTTCATTAATTCCCTATTCTTTACTCCATTCTCGGATACCCATTTACGACACCTCAATCGTATTCCTCCTATAATCGGCTTATTTGGATAGTATCTCTCTTAGTAGCTAAACATTCCTCATTTTGACCATTCATAATCTCCCTAGTTATCTCTCGAACCACTTACTGCGCAAGCTTGCTTGGGCTATCTATCAGATCCACAAATGGTTATCTAGACCCCTCCAACTCTCAATGAGTCTCTAATCACTACCTAATCAAGTTTAATTAGCATAAAACCTAGTTAACTATCCTAAACCAAGCTTAAATAAGCCTAAACATGTTTATCCAAACCTAATCTAAGAGTTATTTTTGAGCTTTAGTCGTACATGTACCCAAATTCCAAATTCTTCCAAACCAAAAACTATAAATACAAGGCTAAGCCTACCCATTCAAACTTACAACTTTACATAACACAAAACCAAAACAAGCCTAAGAAATCTTGGATCTCATTTGTATTAGCTTTAAGCTAATTAGACATTTGATCTAAAGATTTTCTTCCTCCTTTGTTAAGAGCTCCCCATCTTGCATCCATCCACCATTAAAATATCTTCATCTTGCATCTATGATAGGTTAGTAATGGAATATGCTTAACTTGGTCTTGTAGCCACTTAGTAAGATTCATTCACCTCCACGGAGTAAACAAAAAAATGATTGCTAAGACCTTCTAGGTTCATTTAAATTAGCATTCAAAGAGTAGAGAGTAATATACATGTTAGTTTTTGTCAAAGTTATAATGTTTTCATGTTAGTGTCCCTTGTTTAGCTCTTATCTCATGTTGCATGGTTGAGTTTAGTTAAGCTTTGAGGTTCTTTAGCCTCATTCCATAGCTTTGCAACCCTTCCATTGCATACATTTGGCATTCCCGGTTGGAAACTTCGTCCATCCTCTATTAATGGAGGTCTTTTAAGCTTTTCAAAGTTCACTTTCATGCTTTCTAGGAGAAATAGCTTGTTATTTACTTGATTTAATTTTTTAAATGAGCTAAATCATCCTTGTTCATATATATTTTGTGGGTTTGAACTAGAAATAGGATTCTTTGACTAACAAATAACCTATTTTCTTTTGAAAATTTTCAAATTCTGTGACTTTGCAAGTTTTTCGGGGTGAGCATAGGCGTCGAGCTATGAGCATAGGCGTCCAACTGTGAGCGTAGGTGTTAAACTGTGAGTGCACACATCAACTTGTATTTTCAACCATGTCATTTTTACAAAGGTGAGTGCAAACTTCGAATTGTGAGCGTAGGCATCAAACTGTGAGTGCATACATCGGCTTGTATTTTCAACCTTGTAATTTTTACAAAGGTGAGTGCAAGCGTCGAACTATTAGCGTAGGCATCGAACTATGAGTGCAGACATCAAATTGTGAGTGCACACGTCAACATGTATTTTCAATTGTTTGTAATTTTAACAAAGGGGAGCACATGCATTGAAATGTGAGCGCATCCATTGAAACATGTGCGTACATGTCATTCTGGGTGCATATGTGTCGAACTGTGTTCATTACCGATCTTCCGGAGGCCATAACTTTTGCTCCCAAACTCAAAACAACTCTATTTTTGTTGTGTTGGAAAGGTATTGAAGCAAAGTACACAATGGAAACATAAAACTTGGATTTTAACACACAAAAATTTATGGTTTACATTATTATGTAACTAGTAATTTTTTAACATATCTTAAAGTTTGAAAATTTGTTTTCTTGGCTATTCTAACACTTTAAAAGGTTGTTATGGCACTAATTAGTTGTTTGCAGGGTTCTTTTGGTTTTGTTTTTGACTAACTTAGTTAAGTGTTTCATTTCTTAGTTGATAGAGGTTTTCGAAGTACGTATGCTCTTCCCTCGCACCTTCTAGGTGATCTTGGGAAACAAAAATGCTTCCAAAACATTCTTATTTCTTTCAAAAACACTTACTTTATGCTTCCTAATTGACGAAGCTTTCAAAATTGGTTAAAATGAATTCAAAATTTTGTAAAGCACTTAATGTATTTTCCATAAAAAAATTTTAATTGATTTTTCACGTTACATATGCTCTTACTTTGCGCCTTTTGGTGATCTTAGGAATCAAAAGCAACACGAAAAGTATCTTTTTATCATGATATTTTGTGGAAAATTACTAACTCTTTGCGTATAGGACCTAACGCTTTTCAAAGAAATAAGTCAAGAAAAAATGAAACCTTCTAATATGTGTTTTCATACAGGTTGCCAAAATGGTGTGCTCCTTAAAACCACATTAAGCTAAGCAAGATAGAAAATACACCACTCCACATCACATTATATTGCAGGTTTCAGAGAAGGGTACATCCCTATCGGCTCAACTAGAACATAACCCCTGTGGCATAACGTCTTAAGATCCAACAATGAGGGTGGTTCCAGAACCTAAAGTAATCCACCACCGAGTAACCTCGTGGATAAATAGGAAGTGCTCCGCTTACCCATTTGACTAGATTTACATTACAAGTTAGAGAGTCAAAGTTGTCTATATCACGAGCCCGGTGGTGGTACAACTCAATGCACTAGTTGCTCATTGTATCGAGAGGGGCTAAATTAAAGCCGAGATACTCCTAAATCAGTTATTGTGATTCTTTGGGTAAATATATCTTGCTCTTAGATGACTTGTGACACCTAGTTGAGAGATCTTATTAGGGAATCCATTCTATCTTGGAGCCCACTTTAATAGTTTGTTGTTGCATCGAGCCATCACAAAGTGATGACTTACTTGGAGTCTCGAACCTTGTTTTTCAAACAAGGAAAAAGAGTCCACTTGAGTTAGATCTAAGTGTCTTTTATCACGAAATTAAACGACGTATCACTTAGCTTAGTTTCTTTCTCTCCTTTGGATGAGGTGAAACTCTTCCCAAGTGACACTTAGTTTATTTTCACATATTTTGACCTATAACTTTGCATTCTTGTTTTCCATTTGGGACATGAGAAGGCATATTTTGGGAGTGTTGGATCCATCCTTATATCTTTGGTGACCACTTTATCTTGATTTTAAGATCATCATCATAGTTACAATTGATTCATCGATTGATCTCCCTTTGAGGTGTTACCTTGTTTGCATTGTCTCGACACAATTAAGATACTTATGTCATGTTTTTCATAAACATGATCTAAGTATCCACATTATGGCATTATGCTGCACACATTTTAGCACATCCTTAATATACTTTGACTTGGTTTAAATTAGAACATTTCTCCAAATATTGATGGGTGTTGCTTACTTTATTTTACGTCATTTCAATACAAATTGACACTAATATCTCACTTCTCCACGAATCTTGATAGACATATCCAATAGGTGTGGTTACGTAGCTTATATTTGTAATCCTCTCCCTTTCATGTTTAGGCCTTACTTTTCTCTAAATTGGTCATAATATCCTTTAAGTGGGAATCATATTTACCCTTTGTTAATATTTACGCCTTGTTCATTTCAAGCTTGACGTAAGTATTGACATGGTGTTGATCATCTTTGCATCAAACTATCATTTTGCACACATTTTACATAGGGAGTATTTCCTTATTGATTGGCTTTGTGTTTCACACTTGCATGATTGTTCCTTGTGATTATTCATCCGAAAAAATTGTTTTCTAGGACAATCCTTTTTGATGTCATTGAGATCACGTCATCATGATGTATATTTTCCTTAGACCTTCAGAAAATCACACACACATCTCCATATTTACGAGATGTCTAGTTGGTTGCCCTTATACTACCCGAATCAACATGGAACTTTCATCACTTTGAAGGAATTTGATCACACTAGCTAAGTCTAGGAATTTGTACCTAAATGATGCCAATAATGCATGATTATCATGTGGTTCCTCACTCTTATGACAATACGAAACCTAGGTTTAGGTATTCACATCAAAATATTCCCATTACGACTAAGCCTTGTTTGGTTCTTTGTGCTAGATGGACTATTCAGGTACCTTGTTCCCCACCTTCATATCATAGTTAGTGGTATGGTTTGGATGATTCTGATAAAAAAATTTATTCGGGTTCCCCCACTCTTCTTCGATTGAGAACCAAACTATAATTTGGATACCCCTAGATCAAATCTCGAATCATGGTCCTCCACTCCTTCACAAGACCTTTATTCCAAATCACCTCAATGACGTCTTCCTCCTTTGAAGACTCATGTGACTCCAAGTTTTGTCGATCAAACATCTGATTCGATTCTTGAGTCACGGTCCTCCCTTCCTTCGCAGGACCACCTTTATCAGTCACTTCAATGAGCTCTTCCTTCGTTGAAAAATTCCACAACTCATATTCCATCTAGTCAATCATCTAATTTGAATCCTACATTGCAACTCAATGGATGGCTATACGATCCTATTTTCTCTTCCACATTAAGTCATCTTTTAGAAAAATGATCTAAGACCAGATCTAAATCATCCATTCATGAGACGCTTTCCTCCAATCCTACTTCCTCTCTTGAGTCATCTTCTTCTGTCAATCAATCTTCCCCGCTTATCGGACCTATTTCTTCTATTCAACCTTCTATGGCCAAAGAAAAAAAACCTCTACTAATTGATTTCTCTCAGAATGAAGGAATAATTAGACTACACGAAGATATCCCTTTAGAGGATTGCAAACAAGGATTCTTTCTAGAACTTGATATGCTCGCGTATTGGGAAAATAAGTTTATCCCCTTTATCATAATATAGAAAATAATCCTAAGGTCATGGAACTTGACTCTTCTTCTGACATTCCATCTTCACCTTCTTCTAGGCATGATTAGATGTCGGGTCTAGTATTGATCCATGGCCTATCTTCTCGTTACCAAATCATTCATTATCTATCATCATTCCTCAATAATAATCTCACCTTGGGTCACTAATGAGTAGCCCATCATCTTCTTATATCTTGGAGTCAGCCCGGTAACCCTCCATTTTCTACTTGTGGGTCACCTCATGGTATCCCATTACCTTCTATTCTTGGGCCACGTCCTAATAGGCCTTCATCCTCTTCTATCTATGGGAAACCTCTTGGTATCCCATTCCCTTCTATTCTTATACCATGTCCTAGTATCCCTTCATCCTCTTCTATCTATGGGATACCTCCGAGTAGTCCCTCCTCGTCTATACTTGGGTCACCACCTAGTATTTCCTTATTATATTTTTCCATTCTAGGGCAACATTCTAGTATCCTCAATTATATTTCATATATGAGTTACCTTGGTGTAACCCATTACCTTGTATTCTTGGTCCGCATCCTAGTAGCCCTTCATCCTCTTATATCTATGGGAAACCTTCGGGTAGCCCATCATCTTCTATTCCTAGGCCATGTCCTTATAGCCTAATTTCTTCCATCTTAGGGTTGTATTCTAGCAGCTCTTCATCATCTTTTATTAGTGACTCACCTCTTGGTAGCCCATCCTCTTCAAGTCTTGGACCGTATCCTTTTCATCCATCACATATTTCTTCTATCAATGGTTGTGGCAAGCCCACGGTCATTTCTCACATCAGTTCTAAACATCCACGTTTGCTTTCTTCTCCTTCTCGAGATCAGACAAGTCATGCATCAGCTTATAAGAAACCTAAACAGTTTCTTAATCAAGCTCAAGTCAAAATTTACAAAATCTCTAAAGTTCCAAACACTTCCAATGATGTTATGATTAAAAATCAAGCAAGATTCAAGAATGCACATCAACTTAGCCATCAAGTATGGGGTAAAGTGTAGAAAACTATGGGCAAGGAACTCAAGCTCTGTATGAACAATCAATGTTTCAAGATAAATCATAGTCATTTGTTGAGTACAAGCTCACCATGATCATCGAGATTGGAGAAAATATTATGCTTGATAAAAAAAATAGACCTAGTCTTCCTTATCAAGGAACTCACAGAGACATTATTGTTGGATCTTACCATGCAGAGTGAATTTGTTAGTCCCAACCTCATAAAAACTAAAAAAACCTAAAAATAAAAAAACAATTTTTTTGAGAAAACACATTAAAAATTCAAAGGTACAAAGATCAAACATTGCAATTAGGAATTGCGTACACATGGATGTTCTTTCTTCCATTCCTTGTTATTCTTCTACAAATATTCCTACCATTTTCATCCCTTCGGTGATATTGTGGTTAGATTTTTTTGCATGCATTTTGCAAAATTTATCTATATGGTATCTGTTTGACCCTAGTCTTTTATCTCCTTGGTAAATTAAAGAATGAATAACCTCTTAGAGATCCTATCACATTCAACATATAATAAACTTGTTGCAAAAAGAAATTTTAGACATGTTTTTGACACTATCCAATGTCATCATCATAATCACTTCCACATCCTCTCATCAAGACATCGGTGGTTCTTAACCCCTTGTCAAAAAGAGAGCTGATATAAGTTTTCGAAAGCAAAATAATCAATCAAATAAAAAAGCTCAAAGCTGAAAGAAAATTCTAAAAGAAAATGAAAATTGATATATAACTCTCTCTTGGGGTATTTCCAATAATCTCTACCGGGCTATGGATGCTGATTGGTAGTAGATCAATGCTACGATTAGAATCAAATGCATCTCTGTCGGGGCTATGGACATCCGGATGGCGGTAGAGCAATGTATGTCTATCCTTCCACCCTTCATTTACAAATTACCTATCACCTATCAAAATAAATCATTCCTACACGTTGGTTAGTTTGTCTCCATTTGTTGCCTATTAAATCTTCCCTTCAAAAAGTAATTAAATTCCATGTGCACACATTGGATCTCTATGGGTAAACAGATTAGTATGTTACCAAGTGTCATTTTTGGACCTTGTTCGGACTCTTACTCTAGTCCATATATTGTATCATGATTTGTGCCTTTTTCTAATCACTTCTTCACCGCGAGGCTTATAAAGCTACATTCACATAGTTCTTCTACTTCATTCATAACATCCATGTGTATGGTATTTCATTATTGCCATTGTTTTGGAAACCTTTTTCCCTTTTCACAAAAACAATATTCTCCTTCCTTTCTATCATGTTCTTTTAGGCCAACTTATGTTGGGGGCATCCTTTCTTCTTCCTAACATTTCATTGGTTTATGTTCATCATCACGTTGAACCTATCCATAATGGCCTTGGGTCCCGCTTCTACGCGTGAATATTTTTCCTTTGAATACTCCCACCTAATCGTAGGCATTTTTACATCTTCACCTTTCTCATACGTGTGGCATTCTACCCTTGTACATCCCTTCTATCATTGGGGGCATCCATGCTTCTTTGTCTTCTTGTACATAGTTTCAGAAAACTTTCAAAATCAACAAAAACATTCAAATATGTTAGAAAAATAAAAAATATTCAAGTATGTTTCAAGAAACATAAAAATAGTATAAATCATCCTACAAAATGTCACTCTTTGGTTCTCACCTGTTCATGTGCATAAATCAAGGACTATCTTGATCTACCTCCATCAACAAAAGCTAGGTTTCTTACTTCATCTATACTCTAGCACAATGAGTTTCCTAGTACTATTTCGTAGTTCACATTTATTTTTTATTAGACCAAAGTGTCCTCAATTATTCCCCTTGTATGTATCCTTTCTTGGGGCACCTTTGTCATTATCCTTGTCGTTAATTCACGCAGTCAAAATCTGAGCGCGATAGTAAAAACATTACATTATGTTTCTCTGTTAGGTTAGCTTGTTTACTTTCTCAAATTGCATTGGATTTTGTATTTTGCATGGAGTTAGGAATATTTTACTTCCTCGTATTGCATTTCATTTTGTATGTTGCATGGAGTTGGTGTTTTCAACAATGGACATTTATTCGTGTATGGATTTCCATGTCATACTACACTTTTGCTCATTCTTTTTAATAAGGACTGATGATGAAGATCACTAGCAATATGAAGAAAATAAAGTTGTTTAAAAGGCATTGGATGGATGTTAGCTTATTCCCCTTTCTCATACTCCTTTTTTCTATATCCCTTTCTTTTCTTCTTCTTCACACTATTCTTTCGTTTGTTCTCTTTCTATCATCTTTTCGATCATCAATCAAGTTCTTCTGTCACACCATCAACAATCTAGGGGAATCCTTTATTCTACTCATTTTCTTCTATCCCTTCAAAATTTTCTACTTGTTTATGATTTTCTACTTTCTTTGAAGTGACATCACTTACACCACCTCAAAGAGGGAAAATGTAGACACCTAAAATATGCTTACACTTAGAATTTCATCCAATCCAGGAAATTAACAACACTTCGTTAATTACCTATTCTTTGCTCCATTCTTAGATACCCATTTATGACACCTTCTCGTTCGCATTCCTCCTATAATCAACTTATTTGGCTAATATCTCTCTTAGTAGCTAAACATTCCTCCTTTCAACCATTTAGAATCTCCCTAGTTCTCTCTGAACCACTTTTGCAAGCTTCCTAGGCTATCTATCAGTCACAAATGGTTATCCAGACCCCTCCCAACTCTCAATGAGTCTCTAATCACTTTCTAATCAAGTTTAACTAGCCTAAACCCTAGTTAACTAGCCTAAACCAAGCTTAACTAATCCTAAATCATGTTTATCCTAATCTAATCTAAAATTTCTTTTTGAGCTTTAGTCCCACATGCACCCAAATTCCAAATTATTCCAAACCAAAAACTATAAATACAAGGCTAAGCCTACCCATTCAAACTTACAACTTTACATAACACAAAACCAAAATAATCCTAAGAAAGCTTGGATCTCATTTGTATTAGCTTTAAGCTAATTAGAAATTTGATCTAAACTTTCCTTCCTCCATTGTTAAGAGCTCCTCCATCTTGCATCCATCCACCATTAAAATAGCTTCATCTTGCATCCATGATAGGTTAGTAATCGAATATGCTAAACTTGGTCTTGTAGCCACTTAGTAAGATTCATTAATATCCATGGAGTAAACAAAAAAATTGATTGCTAAGACCTTCTAGGTTCATTTAAATTAGCATTCAAAGAGTAGAGTGTAATATACATGTTATTTTTGTAAAATTTATAATGCTTTCATGTTAGTTTCCTTTGTTTAGCTGTTATCTCATGGTGCATGGTTGATTTTAGTTAATATTTGAGGTTCTTTAGCCTCATTCCATAGCTTTGCAACCCTTCCATTGCATATAACAAACAATCAACAAATCACTTTGAAGAAACTTATAAATTCATTTGAAATCTCATCCTGATTCTTCAACCTCACTCCTCCCCTATCCTCAATTTCCATTATTGTATTACTTTGTTTATGAATAGAAGCAATCAGATGATTTTTTTGTATTCATATCACCCTCTTTTAACCATAAAGACCTTGAATTTTGTTTCCAATATGATTCCTCTTTTGCTTCCAGATTATGATACTCCACCAAAAGAAATTTTTCTTTGTTCCTGATCTCCTGATCATACCTCCCACTTTCCAAGACTTCCTCAATCCTTTTAAGATCCTCAATGACTTTTGTTTTTGGGAAAAATGTTACCAAAAATTCCTTGTTCCAGATTTTCATTCTTGCTTTGACATTTTTCAACTTAGACACCAGTTTGAACATAACTTTACCTTTAACACTAATTTTCCAACAAGATTGAATCTCCTCTTTTAAGGAAGGATGAAACAACCACATTTTAAATAATCTAAAAGGTCTACCTGTCATTCCTGTACTATTACTAGATTGAAAGCAGATAGGACTATGGTCTGACCCAATTCTTGGTAAAGCTATAAGGAAACCACCCAGAGATCGAGAACCAACTTGGGTTGATTAAAAATCTATCCAACTTAATTTGGATAAGATCATCTCCCATTCTCCTATTTGACCAAGTATATTTCCCACCTCTCAACTCAATATCAACCAAATTACAATCAAAAATAAAGTCAAAAAAATCTCCCATACTATCACTAAACACATTTGAACCCCTTTCTTATCATCTGGGCTCAAGGGAGTGTTAAAATCCCTCCAATCATCCAATCTAGATCCCTATACTGAGAACGAAACTGCACAATTTCTGCCCACAAATTTCTTCTCTCACTCAAAGAATTGGGAGCATAAATATTAGAGCATATCCAAGCAAAACCACTTACCTTGTCTCTGAACATAATAACAAGATGATGGGACGAATTAAAAATAACCAAACCCTCTCTATCATTTTGAAGCCAAAAAGTAGCAATTCCTCTAGAGGCACCCACAAAAGCCACACATTGCATATCCAAACTAAACCACAACTTATTTTTAATATCATCCATTTTTATTTTTTCATCTTGGTTTCTTGTATCAACAATATATCAGGCTTATGAGTTTTTCTAAAATTTGACAATATACTCTATTTATTGGGGTTATTAAGACCCCTTATATTCCAAGAAATGAGCTTCATTTAATCTTATTTGGAGAGATGCTCTGTTCAATAGAGCGTTGCTTACCTGAATCAATTTCTTTAGCCATTATTTTTTCCCTTCTATCCCTATTTGACATATTACCTCTTTTTGCCAAGGGCTTCCCGTAGTCTGCTTTAAATTTGTCTTGTTTTTGAGCACTCCTTGTATTAATATTTTTGTCTTCCAAATTATTTTCTAGATTCAGAGAGTAAGGCACAACCTCATAATCTAAAATATCAGCTTCTACTTTTGTTGACATATCATCTCCTTTTACCTGATCCTTCTCTTGAGAAACCTCTATAGTTACCTCCTCTTTCTGAACTTCCTTGTTAATCTGTCCCACCTCCCTAGCACTCTCGACTCATGAATCGAACATGAATTTCAAGTTAAATTTGAACTAGATATGGGGTAATTTTCTCAATGATAGGCTGATGATCTAAAACAATCTGCTGAATAACAAGATCTTCAATTTCCAACACTTTGAAATCAAATTTTACTGAAGAAATTATACTTGGGAACCTTGTTTTTCTCTAACTCCTTTTCTTTTTTCTCCCAAATATTCTGAACTTATTTTTTACCTTTCTTAGCTTCCTTACATTGTCTCTACTCATGCCCCATCCTCCAACATTTCTGACAGAAAAGAGGTAAAACTTCATACTCAATTTTTGATTCCAAACACCAAACTTCAAATTTAGTTCAATTTATTTTCGAGCAAGTTCCCAATAGGAACATTGACACAAAACCAAGCATACATTAGCCTTGTTCAAGCCCTAGTAACCTGGATCAAAAATCACCAATGAACCTATTGCATTAGCAATAGCCATTAATATTTCCTCCTCCAAAACTCCATAGGAAGGCCTGGTAATTTAACCCACACAAGAAACTCATCAGGTTTTTCATTATAAGGATCAAAACCTGGGCTCCATTTTTGAACCAACAAACTAGATCTTCCAAAAACCAGGGTCCTCCAAGGAGAATATTTTTACAATCCTCAACATTGGAGAGATTTATTATTAAAAAAACCCATTCACATAAGAAGCAATTTATAACAAGCCTTTTAGTCTCCACTTCCTTTAGGCCCATTCGCAAAACCACTCCACATTAGGTTTGGATCCATAAAAATTACCGACCAAAGAGAACTCCATTCAAGATTTATCTTTCTCAGCTAATCTATCTGGAATAGCTAGGCTTAAGAGTCCATTCTTCTCAACAATCTTAATATTTGAGACCAAAGGTTGATCCACAATGTCCTTGTTGCAACCCATAATCATATTAGCCCACAAAGGAGAAAAATATACCTTACCTTCTCAAGCCAGAGGCCATGGTTCCCCTTTCTTTAGCACCTAGATCTTAGGGTTTCTGTGTCCTACAACAGTTCCCCCCATTTGGTTTTTGAAAACCTCCTTGCTCATGCTCTTGCTCCCGCTCCATCAACTTTACATAATTTGGAGCTACTGATCTTACAATCACATGGATATGGGGTTATAAATGCATCCTATTATTCATTCATAGTTTATGATTTCATTATTTCATAGGTAAATTATCTATAAAAATGTGTGATTAGTTTTATCCCATTAAGCATAAGGATATTAATAAATCACTATGATTTATATCATGTATTAATACACTAATTTAACCAATAAGAACTAATCTAAAAGTAAATATTTTGATCTATCCATTAATGCTCAAGTGTTACAATATTACAAGTTTTACATCGTAATATGTTTACAAAAATTAGTTGTACATAATGGCTTTCCAAACTTTTCATTAAAACATGTGAAGGTTACATTTAATTTTCCTCAATAACACGAGTCTTTAAGATTCAAAACTAATGTGTTACATTTTGATGTATTCAATTTATAATAAATTACAAGTATAAAAATATTTACATCCATTTGTATTTAGTACAAATATATATCAAGAATACAATAGCACATCTAGACTCATGAAACCATGTTGCCAACCATTAGAGATCCATCCTAAATTCCACTACACCATGGGATAAAGAGTATCATTAGAGAACTTTATCCTTTTAGTTCCTCACATACCTCTTATAAAGTGAGAGTGACCCTTCCCTTCATAAGAAATAAGATGCGAGAAATAGATACGAAGAGACAATACCATGTGGATATCCAGTCACAAAAAATGGTAGACCAATTAAGAGGGTATGATTCAATATCTCCTAGAAATAATAATAAGCAATGATAATTATTTTGTCCAAAATACTTAGGATAGTAAAATTAACCCCTTACTAAAATTTGACATTGAACTAGGGCTTGTGAAGTCCTACCAGACTCCACATGAGGGAAGAATTTGAGTTTATCCTACCCCTATAAATTTTCATATGTGATTGACCATATTAGGTTACCCACCCATCTATATAAGTCATTCCCTTGTTCATGTACACATATCTCGAGTCACACCCTTTTCCCCATACATAGTTTACAACACAACACATATATCTCTTTAATAATAAAATTTGGAAAAACTATAAATATAACATAAACAATAATTAACCTTCTACGAGTGTCTCATACTACCCATTCATATTAATGTTATACGAATATTAATCCTAGTTTGTACCTAAAAAAACTAAACAAACCATGAATAGGATGCAAACAATCCTAACCTTCTTGTGCATCCCATACCACCCAAGGAGGTCATTATTGCAAGAATCCTAAGGTAGGTTTTCAATCATATGCATGGGACTATAAAATGATTGTATTAGTTTTCATACATGTGTCTTTTAGTTTTATGAATTTCAAGGTTTAGCAATACTTTTTATAATGTTTAGAATGATAACAAACAATCTACAACCATGTATAATAGATAAAAGTGTAAAGGCATAATATTTCATAATATATATAGTTACATAACTCATATCTTAAGTTTGTTTAAAAGATATATATAATACTTATATTTAGCTCATAACCTATAATAAAGTTTCTCATCATGAAATTCTCATATCATGTGTATAAATTGAATTTATTGTCTTATGATCTTCCATATGCTCTTGTTTAATTTTGATGCAATTGGAATCCCATTTTTTTATCATGATAATATTTTAATTCATATCCTTATAGGTTAAGATATAGTATATGGTTTTAACGAACATTCTTTTCCACAAAACTAAACATATAATAGCTACTAATTTTATTTTACTTGAGTAATCATTTATCCCCTATGGTTTTGTATGTGACTTAGCAATCATATTCCATAATGTAAATATTGTATAATTTCAAAGTTTAAACTATTGGTATAACATTTACAATATATATTATATGGATCCAATCTTCTACTCCTACTTAATTTTACAAAGATTAGTGGTAAAAATTAGGGTTGAGGGGACCCTACCCCATTACAAAGAGTTGCGCATCCTTACATATTGGATTTACCTTTAAAGGCCATTCATGTTCCAAAAGTTCAAAAACAAAGACTACAGTATAAGATATCCATAAGATAGGAATTACAATATATAACAGTCCAAAGGTTTATACTAACAGCATAGGGATAAACTAACAACAAATTAAAAACCTTTGAATAACATTATTCTTTGACTCAGTTCTCCCACCATCTCCATACAACCATTCCATTCATTGACCAGTGTAGCTATTGTCTCCTTCCAGTACTTGTAATTTGGTTCTTGAATCACCACCTTCGGCCCTGTACCTTCCTTTTCCTTTTCTTTTTCCAACTCCATGGACTGGATCATTTTGGCCAGTAGTTTAAGATGGTAAATAGTACTTTTCACATTTAGGATATGTGCATCCCTGATTTGCATAATAATTCCTTTCATTTTCAACAACTCACTTTCCATTTCCATGCTTCTGGCATTGGCATTTTTGAGGTTTTCACTTAGGATAAGTGAAGACATTTTATCCACTTTGTCAGACAGCTCCTTAAGGTCCATGGAGATCAAGCTAATTTTGTGCCTATTGATATCAGTATTCAGTCTGCAGTTTTCAAACTCTCTCATAAAAGCATGGGTTTTAACAACCGATTCCTGGGCCGAGAATAGATCCCTCTGAGCCGTCTTAAGATTATGTAGACTATGGATAGCCTCCTCAGTGTTCTTGGAATGCTTACCCTCGAAGACTCTTGTTCTTTCATGCTGGCCACATCCTCACTTCTTGCTCCTTCCCCTTCAACTTTGTCATGAAAGGAGTCCATCTGGGTCGGGGTGCCTCTAGGGCTTTCACCCAAAACAATGGTAATGTTTTCCTCCTCAGCCTGACAGGGAACCTACTCTTTCCTGTTCTGATACTTATCCCCCACTTTTCCCATGCTTGACCTGGTACGTTTGGCCACTAGATTCCCAGGCACAAAATCATCAAAGCTTCCTTCCTTAGGGTCCAAACTCCCTACCCTTTTTCTAGAGATTTGTTTGAAGTGAAGCCCCAAATTTATCATTTTTTCCCAACAGGGGAGTGCTCATCCGAATGATAGATTTGATCAGACCCTAGTGTAAAGGGAGAATGAAAGTGCCTTTCTTCACCATAGCAATTGATTTTGCCAAAGAAGAAAATAGGTAGAAAGGAAAGTTATAGGGTTTGGAGTTGCGTATATGGTTTAACATGGGGAAATGGTAACCATAAATAACTTTATATCTTCCTTCCAACGTTATGTAAGACATTATCAGTTTAGCTATTTCATCAAAAGGGTAAGGTAACTTACTCCGAGCGTATCCATTGTGAAGAGAGATGGGATCCCCTTTTCCTTGCAAGAAACATTCTATCTCAAGACTGTAGTCTGATTTTGGCTTGAAAATACATCTACCTTCCAAAGAGAGGCCTATCACTTTAGCTATGAGCTTAGGTGTAATTGTGAGAGAGTAGTTACCAACCTGTACCTTGCCCTCATTCCATGTTTTAGCGACCGCTTCACTCAGACTCTCATCATGGCCCTCAAAAGTGTGGAGAAAAACAACAACCCCGCAACATCCAAAAGAGCTTCAGCTTCCCTGGAGATCTCTCGAGCACTTAGAAGGTTTAGTGTGAACTAGGTCCCCCATCCTTCTACCCCCAATTTTATTTTTTCTCAGATATTGGACAAAATATTCAGCTTTGTCTTTCCACTTCCCCAATTCCAAAATGACCAATCTACCCATGAGAAGAAAGGGAGCCAACTCATGCACGAAAGTAGGATTCATGAAAGGTTACTGGCATGAGCGGAAGAGTTTAATATATTATCATTGGATGGAAGAGCGAAAGAGGATCCCTCCCTTTTCATGATTTCAATGAATTTGGCATTCATACCAATGAGGTGCTCAACAACTTGGAGACCGCTAGCGGTAACCCCCAGATTAGCTACAAAGTCAGCCCCAACATTACCTTCCCTATACACATGTTTGAAAGAAATATTCACAAAAGAAGGTAAAAAAACTTAGTTTTACTTGATGAAGTCTTCTATAGACATGGCAGGTTGGGATGAACCCTTCATACAAGAAATGATATACAACGAATCACCTTCCACTTCCAGAAGGTTGAAACCTTTTTCTTTTGTGATCTTCACCCCCAAGTATAGAGCTGTTGCCTCCACCACATTATTTGATTGATGTCCAAGGTCAAAGAAATAAGTGAGAAAAAAATGACCAAGAGAATCCCGTATGACTCCTCCTCCCCAGCTTTCCTAGGATTCCCTTTAGCCGCTCCATCAAAGTTGAGTTTTAGAGAACCTTCACAAGGAGGATTCCACTTAATCCCCAACCTAGGATTAGGCCTATTTGTTTGAGGGTCCCAAAAACATTCCAATTCATTAAGAAGTGTTGTTCATTATCCAGGATTTCCAATTCTTTATTCCTGAGGATAGAGAAATTGTTTCTAACTGCCTGAAAGAGGTTGTTTATAGACAGTTTGATAGGAAGTTTCTTGTTTTTGAATATCCTTTTGTTTCTTTCCTTCCAGATTTCCCACCAAAGATGGCTTAAGCTCATGGCCCATAGATTTTTTAACCCTTGACTATGAAAGGGACTCTTCCATTGGTTCCAAGCTTCCTTTATATCTTTGGGGATGACCCAGTTAACCGAGAAACAATCCAGAATGGAGGATAACATTTGATGTGCATACTGACATTCCAGAAACATATGGTTTACTGATTCCATTTTCCTTTCACATAGCACACATCTATTAACCCAATGGAATCCTCTTTTTACAAGATTATCTACCATGAGGATTTTATTTATAAAAGTGAGCCAGCTGAACACATTAACCTTTGGTGTTATATTCTTGTTCCAAATATTTCCAGCCATTAAATCTTCTTCTCCAGTTTGTCCCTAAAAAAAAAAGGGCATAGGCTGATTTGACAGAAAAATTTCCACATGGTTCCTTATCCCAAATGATTCTATCTTGATCCTTGCTATTAGATGATACATAATTTTTTAAAAACTCATTGAGCCCTCTCAAGTGATCATTTAGTTCCTGTCTATCCAATTCTAGAATTTTCCATGTCTGAAAGCTCTCTTCATTAGCCATGTAGTTGTTTACTTTTTCTCCATACTTATCTTCCAGTAATCCAAAGATTTGTGGAAATTTATCTTGAAGGGTGAAGTCTCCAGCCCATTTGTCTTTCCAAAAACCTATCTCATTGCCTCTTCCTATTTTCCATCTGCTTCCCTTATTCAGAATTTCTTTGGCCTAGTTAATGGCTTTCCATATGCATGAGCCATTGAAAGTCACCTGTTTAAACATCCATCTTTTATCATTATCATCCAGCCAATATTTTTTCTTAATAATTCTAGCCCAAACTCCATTTTCCTTTGTTAGTCTCCATCCAATCTTAGCAAGTAGAGCTTTATTCATCTTGGACCAGTCTCTGAGACCAAGTCCTCCTAGCTTTTGGGTCTACACACTCTGCTCCAAGCTACTAAAGGGATTCTATCTTTACTTTCAGTGCCACTCCATAAAAACCTTTTCTGGATCTTTTCCAACCTTTCCCCAATTGCTACAGGAAGTTGGTATAGGGACATGACATACACAGGAAGACTCTGGAGAGAGCTAATCAGAAGAGTGATTTTTCTAGCTTGGGATAATAGATTAGCTTTCCATCCAGCCAATTTCCTTTCAAACCTTTCAATTAGAAAGTTCCATTCAGAATAGGAGGGTCTCCTATCCCCAAGAGGAATTCCTAAATATAAGGTAGGGAAGGGTTTATAGGTACATTCCAAAATTTCTGCAATCTTCTTATAACAGGTTGTCCAAAGTATTCAGAAAGAAAAGAGAACTTTTTATGAAGTTGATCAACTGCCCTGAGACACCCATATAGTCATCAAGAATGGTTTTTAGTTTTCTTGCTTCAGGAACAGTAGCTTCCCCCACCACAAAGTGTCATCAACAAAGTGTTGGTGTGAAACTTTTTCCATATCAAGTGCTAGAGAAATCCCTTTGATGAAGCCTTTTTCCATTTCAACATTAAGTCTTCTACTGAGAGCTTCTACCATTATAATGAAGAGGAATGGGAGAGGGGATCCCCTTGCCGCAATCCTTGTGTGCTAGGAAAGAACCCAATTGGACTTCCATTCATGAGGATAGAAAACCATGCATTTGAGATGCATGCCTTAACCAGATGTCTCAATGCTATATCAAAGCCAAATCTGTCAAGGATTTTGTCAAGAAAGCTCCACGATACCCTATCATAAGCTTTTGCCATATCCAGTTTTAAGAAAAAAGTAGCCTTCTTACTAATTTTTCCGAATGAATAGTCTCTTTGATAGAAATTATCCCATCCTGTATTTGTCTTCCTATGAAAAAGCCCCCTTGTTGTTCAGAAATGATATTGGGTAGGATCATCTGAAGCCTGAGGGCCAGAATTTTTGTGCAAACTTTATAGGAAGTATTACAAAGACTTATAGGTCTGAAGTCTTTTAGTTCCATTGCATTACTACATTTCGGAACCAGAGTCAGAAAGGTATAGTTCATGTCCTTTAACATAACCTTCTTCTTGAAAAATTCTCTCACTGCTTCATAAACCTCTTTTTTAATTATATCCCAGAAATTTTGGAAGAAGAAAGTAGGAAATCCATCAGGCCCTTGGTGCCTTGTCCGGCTGAGTTGTTTGACAACAAATTCCACTTCCTCCATGGAAGGAATCACTGAGAGCATCACATTGTCTTCAACTGAGACTAACTTAGGAATGCAATTTAAGAAGTCCTGTTCTTTCATGAGGTTTTGTTCATTGCTATTAGAGAGAAAATTTTGGAAGAAAGATATGGTCTCTTTGTCAATTTCATCTTGTTCCTCCACCAAAACACCCCCTTCTTTACTGATTTTGTTAATTTTGTTAAAGCTTCTACGCTTTAAGGTGGATAAATGGAAGAATCTAGTATTTTTGTCCCCTTCCTTTAACCAAGTGATTCTAGATTTTTGTCTCCAGAAGATTTCCTCTTTTCCCAGGATATTGTGGTAGTCCGTTAGGAGAGATCTTTCCTTAACTAGATCAGCAGGATCATTCTTGATACCCTGTCTTTCAGTTCTTCTTTGGACAATCTGTAATTCATCTCTGATTTCCGACTTCTTCTGGAAGATATTTCCAAAAAAAAATTATTCCACACTTTGAGGTGGGCTTTCACATTCTGAAGTTTTTTAGAGAGTCTAAACATCATGTACCTTTAACCTTTAGTTTCCACCATTCTTTTATGAGATCATTCAGATCCTCACTTGTGGAGCCACATCTTCTCAAAATGAAAGGGAGTTCTTCTTCAAGAAGGGTTCTTAATTTGAAGAAGAATGGGATTGTGGTCAGATCCAATCCGAGGAAGAGAAAAGAGAGAGATGTCCTGGATTAACCATTCCTCTGAAACCAGAGCCCTATCCAATCTAACTTGAATATGTTGAGTGCCAGTCCTTCTGTTAGACCATGTGAAACTGCTACCTTTTAGATCGATATCATGGAGTTGGGAAGATGTTATGAAATGATTAAAATCCTCCATGCCAACTGAGAACTCCTTTGAACCTCCTTTTTTTCCCTGAGCCCTTGGGGTGTTGAAATCCCCCATAACAATCCAGCCAGAACCTTTAATAGAGTGATTAAAGGATAGAAGATGGTGCCAAAGTTGTTTCCTTTCTTTGTGATGGGTGGGAGCATAGATATTTGAAAGAACCCATATACTCCTATTTTCAAGATCTCTCATCATCACCGCCACATGGTTATCTCTCTTAACCAGCAAAGTTCCCTCGAACTTGTTCGGGCTCCAAACCACAGCTAATCCTCCTGAAGCTCCTTTCAAACTAACAACAAAGGCTTTAGAGTTTTTCCAACATAATTTACAAGAGGATAGGAAGGATTCTTCTTTCATTTTAGTTTCCTGCACTACAAGCACATCAATTTTCTATCTTTCAATCATATCTTTTAGGATCCTCCACTTCACGAGGCTATTCATCCCTCTCCCATTCCATGATATGCAATTCATTTCCTTAGGTTGGGTTTATTTTTCCTAAAGACCTTCTGGTCCAAGCACATCTGTTTCCCTGAATCTATCTCCTTTTGGGTAGTTTTTTTCCTTGATTCAAATTTATTCGGTCTACCTTGTTTGCTATTTGTAGCTTCCACATTTATAGGATTCTCATTCTCCTGGGAAGGGAAAGAGCTTGAAGAGTCCCCCTTTTTTCCTTTTGGCTCTATTTTCTTTTTTCGAAGTAATTTTTCCCCCTGAAGGGTTTTTGATTCCAGGACTTAGGCCTTCTTTCTTATCATCAGTCTCCTTGATTGGGGTTCTGTGCACTCAAAAGGTCCTCAAAAGAGGGGAAAATATCCACCCCTTTGGTGAGCTCTAGATCCAAATTCTGGCCCTGAGTATCCTCTATCTCCATTTGGTCCTTTACCAATTCCTCCACAGTCTTGACCTCCATCTCCCTTTCTTCAGTTGAGGTTTGATCACTCTGACCTGATTCATTACGAATCCCTTCTTTCACATTATATTTAAAAAACTCCATCTTCCTACCTTTCATATGATCCTTCAAGTATTCCTCCTCTTTTTCCTTTACCTTTGTTTCTGATTTAGACAGGTATTTAGATTTCCTTCTATTGATCACCATTGTGAAACCTTCCTCATCCTTTTCCATTGCATCTTTTAAAGTGGGGTTTTCAGAATCAATATTTTCCTTTATGCGAAGTGGAGAGAAAAATTCCAGCATGACTTTGGAAAAATATTTCCTGTGATCCTCCGCGCTTTGCATAATGCCTTTCCCTTTTTCCCCATTACCCTCCTTAACTGTGATAGGGATAAACACTTTAGAAACTTTAAACTTATAGCTCTGAGAGGAGTGGCCCCACCCATTGCACTTAGAGCATTTCGCAGGGAACTTTCCATTTCAATATTTTGCTCCCAGATCCCAAGTCTAGATTTAAGTTTTATACTACTTGGGGATTTCTCTATCCACTATTGTGTATATGTAGAAGTGGGCATAGATAAGGTGAGTCATTTGTCTAGTCGCATTATCAATTATTACAAGAGATCCTAGTGAATTCACAATACCTTTTACAATATCCTCATGCCAAAATTCTAGAGGGAGGTTTGGAAGGTGAATCCATACTGGGAATTGATTCAGATTTTCTTTTTCGGGTTGAAAGTAGGTTCCCATTTCGGAGATACCATCCTGATTTTCCCCAAAACCAGGGACCTTCTTCCAGAGCCTTCTGCATATCTTCTTGGAGATTAAATCTGAAAAGGAAAAATCCATTCGAAAGAGCACTTACCTCTAAATTCCCTTTTGGGGCCCACTTCAGTTTAGCCCATCTTCTAACTAGCATCAATATTAGGTCTCCCACCCATCAGCTTCCCTACCAATGACTTATTTAAATTTTCAGTTGTAGAATGAAGAAGTTGGTTAGGGATTTCAAGGACGTAACCAAAAACTTCCTTGTTCACTTGAAGAAAAAACTTTTGGTTTTTCAAGGTCGATCCATCATTTTTGACTACATTTGACCATGTATCTTTGGATTTTGTTGATACATTCCTTTCGCTGAGAGCAGATCCATCTATTTCTCCTTCCTCACGAATTGCATCATGTTCCTCTGGTCTAGGTGGGATTTCCCTTCCATCGCTTTCCCTCCCAAATGGCTTCAAAAATTCATCTTCGCGCTCAAACTCCATGGAAACAGAGCTTCGATTTAGTAATTTTTAACAAAATTGGATTCTCTACTAACTATTGATTTAATGAAATATTATATATATATTAAAGGATTGAGATAAAATAAATATAATAATAAGGAAGATCTATCACACAAGAATCAAAAACTTGTAAGTAATGGTGAGATATGAATAAATTATCTTGTTTTCAAGATCTATCTTGATTCTTGGTTGGGAAACATGTTGAGAAGGTTGGATCTGAAGAATGTATGCTATGTATGAGAAACTGGAACTTATAACCTCTTCATAAAAGACCACCTAGATGAAGATGTGACCACATGAGCATTGGTTTTGAACTAAGAACTAGTGTCTTAGAAATAAAACTACTTCGATCTTTTCAATGTCTTAACTTGTCTTCTTCCTTTAGCTCTCATGTCACATGCACTTCATTTTAGGGTTCATTTTTCACACTTGAATATGTAAAATAAACACTAACTATCTATACTAGGCTCAAGAACACATTATATGAAATAAATAATGCATATACTTGAGTCATACTAACCTCAACAATCACCCTAATGTGATTTTCACTCGAGAATCGCACTACATTTCAGACTCTATGTAGTTCTTTTGTGTGTGTGTGTGTGTGTGTGTGTGTGTGTGTGTGTGTGTGTGTGTGTGTGTGTGTGTGTGTGTGTGTGTGTGTGTGTGTGTGTGTGTGTGTGTGTGTGTGTGTGTGTGTGTGTGTGTGTGTGTATTGAATATCTTGAAGCTAGGTTTACCTTGTTCAGTCACACGAGAATAACATGATATAATTACTTTTCCCTCAATATAAATGTGTGAGATGGAATTCAAAAATATCCTCTCCTATGTAGTGAATAATGCAGCCCAAATGAAGGCCTTGAATGTTTCTATTTTACCAAGTAGTAGATAGTATGTAATAGACAAAATTTTTCCATCCCCGATAATGGTGAGTAATTCATTATATATATATGATTCCATTATTTTAATTTTGTCATTATCAACCAAAAAGGCTGGCCAAAAGTGATAAAAAAGGCTTTAGAAAAGATAAAAAATGATGTGGCATTTCAAATTGAGAAAAGATGGGAAAAGGAAGAAGTTCCTAAAGGGGACAATAACAATAACACCTAGGCGCTCCTATCTCAAATGGGTAGTAGTGTCTAGGATTATCGGAGGATAAAATAGAAAATAAAAATATGGGTCAAATGTCATCTAAAGTCTGAAAGTAAAGTAACCATTCTAGAAAAGTAAATGATAAAAGTATCAAAAGGATAAATCAATGTAAAATCAATATAAGTGTTATTAATGCCTAATTTCTTGCTTAGGAATCATTCATATAATAACATACTTATAGGCATGATATAAGTAGTAATTTCATGATTTTGTGACTACATTTTCCTCCACTTTATGATGGGGAATGAATAATTGATAGTGTAAAGTAGATAAGAAGAGTGTACCTTGTGGAGAGCCAAGGAATTGTATGGCGATAACATGTTAAATGAGGATTTTACTTTATATTGTGCCGAATGGAGATAATATAATGTGTATCATGGAATATAGAGGAGGAAAATGATCCTAGGGGTGACCTAGTGCATGTAGTAGAAATGATGCTTATGTTTGTTACTTGGATATTTTATTTGTTGGAGTGTCTTGATATTGAGGTTGTTCATTATTCCATTTATGCATTGCATTTTTTTGGAGTAAGGTTATACCTGTAAAATAAGATAAGTTTATCCAATGCTCAAGATAAATGAAATTGAATTTTAACTTATTAAGTGTGAAAATAAGAATGTACATTGAAAAAAGTGAATCAAGGATAGAGTACACATGTGTTCCATGAGAGAAGAGATATAATTGTTCTTGTATGTTTTTACCTTGGAGATGGTTAGAATAGTGTTGAGGATTTAGGATCCTATCACCAAAATGAGGATTTAAGTGTCATGTATCTAAATTTACGATTTAGGTGTCATGTCGTCAAACTAAGGATTTAACCATCTTGTCACCAAATTAAGGATTTATGCATCGTGTCGCTAAGGGAAGAGTATTGGGAGAGTTGTTTTCCCAACCATGAACGCTTCCTTATAAATAATTTCCACTATAGATGATAACAAACCCAATAGATATTGATCATGAATGATCCCGAGAAAGCGAGAGTAATTAGGTCATTTTCCCAAATTATGTAACTTTCCCCATATTTTATTCCTATTTTTCTTGATAGTAACATGTAACTAAGTATGTGTGATTGGAAATTGGAAAAGACTATCACTGAAAACTTATTAATCCTATAATGTACCTTTTTATTCCCCGAGACAAAACCTACTAGGTGGGACACTAGTACCCACAACTCATACCTAATTTAGGTGTTATTTTCCTTGAACTAATTTTTTTCCCAAGTCTAATTTTGATCTTATTTCTTAGATATTGTTTATTCTAATTTTGTTGTGTACCAATATATGTATGATCTTTGAACTACCGAGAGGGTGAAATAGTCACTCGATGATTTCCCCACTTATTTTGGGGTGTGTGAGATGAACCAAGATGAGTGCATCCCAAATGAGGAAAACTGAAACTGATGTACAAATCTAAAATAGAAATCCTATAGGAGGAATAAGGAATGCATATGGTGAGTGTACGTACGTAAAACTTACATGGTACAACATAGAAAACATAATAAGTATCCTATGATGATAAACACCTTTTACAAGGTAAAATTTAAATCTAGATCCTTCCCTCTCTCCTTTCCCTTCATCTTGTGATTCAGATTTAAAATCTTTTTCAAGTTAAGAAGTTCCTTTTTCCCTGAGACCATTTTTGGCCCCTTGCAATTCTTTACCTATGACGGTTGCACAACTAACATTGCATTTGCATAATTGCCCTTGTTGACAGAGCAACATTGTGGAACCGACCCTCTATTTAAAGAGGTGGTTCTATAGCCTTATAATGGAAAATTAAAACATATGTTTTACAACACGTGTTTTGATTTCAGGCATGACTTTCTCCCGCATTTCTCATTCAAAATATATATTTTTGGGCTTTTTTGATTCGTATTGGATCCTTATTCTTGTTTTACTAAATTTAAAATCTTGAAACTTGTAGTTGATATCTTCTTTCCAAATAGTCTATAAAAATATAATTTTTACTTGTATGATGGGTTGGACATTTGATATTTTTGGTGAAGTGTTATACTACTAAAATTTGGAGAGGGATCACACGAGATAAATTGGTACCTTTAATGTGGTCTTCCTTATTACTCACATTCGGTTATTTCCTTTACACCAAGCCAACCATAACTAGTGTTCTTGATTTCTTTTCTATCAGTTGCCATTGTTACATCCCAAGATCAATTGGAATTCATCATTTGAAGAGGATATAAATAGAAGGATATAAAGATGAGGAGAAAACAAGTGCATCTCACCTTTGGGAAGCTACCACATAATAGTAGTAACCAGGTTGGGGTTATAATTAAATTTTTTAAAGCTTTACATAGTTGTTATTTACTATCATTAGAAGAAATCGTGTCGTTAGATTGTTAGAAGAAAATGATTCCATCAATTCCTAAAAATTATTTTCATTTAGTATTTCTTTAAAATAATTTCTTGCATAAATATTCCCTTGATAAATTCTTCTTAGCTTATTCTTGTGGATTTTCTTGGGAAATTTGTTGAAGGAAGAAGTGAAGAAATACCCACACTTTCTTTCGATTAGTTTAGATTTACTTCTCTGGGGGAAAGTTCCTATAGTGAACAGGAAATTGCCTCTAATAAGATTTTCCTTTTGAAAAAAATGAGGAAGAAGATTTTCTAGAAGCTTTATTTTACTATGTTAATAAATTTAAGTACTTTCTCATAGAATAATGTTATCAAACAATCCTCTGACAATGCAGGAATAACCACATCTGGTTATTCCTGTGTTTAGTTTTCATTTTAAAAGAAGTAGTATTTAATTTAAATCATTTCCCTATATCTGTAGGTGTAGATTTCTTTCCTTTTAAATAAAATGGAAAATAAAAAATCAATAGTTATTTAATTATTTTATTTCAATTTCATTTCTTTTAAGAGTGGTCAAATAAAAAAATATAATATATAGTTTAGTTTTTTAAATTAATTGGGAAGGAATTTAGTTAATTAAAAGATTAAACTCACTTATCTTTTATTTAAATTAGACTTCTTTCCATTATTTATTTAAAACTAGGGTTTAAAGTAGTTTAGGATCTTAAATTGAAATAACGACCTAGTCCTTAGGAATTTACGCTTCCCATTCATAGCCTCTTATTATCCTTTGAACAACTTAGCTATTATGAATTCATGCTACTAGTTCATTTCCCATGATTATCCTTTAACTACTTATTATGTTCCCATCTAATCTTCCACACTTCGACTATCTCAAAGACGAGCTCGGGATGTCGAGTACACAGAAATACTATGGCATTTTTACTATATACAAATTATGGTGAACCCGATGTGTAACACCCATGTTATACTTCATAAAATTAAGGTGTGTATATATATAAGTAACCCTTACATAAAAATTAATGCCTTCAATGATTTTTAACACGTAACTAATAAATCCGGCATACTATAATGTTACAATCCATATAATAACAATCATAACCATGTGTAGTCAGTAAGGTCTCATTAGATCTACCTGATCCTCCTTATCATCTCTCTAATTGAGTGAGTATATCTTATATTAATTTGGTTAAACCTTTATAACAGGTTTTGAGAGCTAAGTGAAACTCCTATGTATAAACCTGGATAAAAGATATGTTGTAATCCTTACAACATCTAACACTAAAAATAGGAATATAGTGATCGAGATAATGTATTCAGCTAGCCACACTACTTGGCCAATTTATTAAACAAGAAATGAGAGCTTAGTTTCATGACCGCACATAAGTCTAATGAAACTTGTCTCCATCCCCACAAAAATATCTCTACACAGTTATGTAGATCAAAATTTCATTGTTTAAGAAGTTTGATTTTCTATTTCAAAGACGGGATCTAGGAATCACTAGTACATTCGATAGTATGCTATCACTCTCATCGTAGGATCTCTATGAGAAAGATAATGACCACTTAATGACATTTGTCATCAAGTACTCACTACCCTACTGTAAATCACAAACACCGAGAGGGGAGGGGTGAATCAATGCTTCATAATTTTTTTAAAAACTCAGTAAACTATTCAATCAAGATCACTAGTAACCATGAGAGACAACTGTCATTCAAACATTAGCAAGGAGTAAGCATAAAACACTAGATTTAATGTGGGAAACCCTTCAAGGGATAACACCCACTTAAACCAATGTACTAAGCTAGAAAAATTATCCTATAAGGTTATAAAGATCTCAACTATTGAGAATCCACTCAACTTGAAGCTACAAATCCAAAATCTAATCAAGCAACCAATTGAGGTTTAACAAGCTTCTACTTGCATGGAAGCTGAACTCCCAATCAATTTAGTTAAGCAATAACTTAACCTTCTACAACCTACTACTTACAAGGAGCTTCAACTCCCTATTTGCTAAGACACAACTTAGTCTTCAACAAGATGGTTTAATAAATATTACTTACTTGTCTAACACAACATGTTATGATCTATAAATAATATATTCCATATTTTATTTTCACCCTCTTTCTCACCTTGATTCATCTCCTCTCTCATCTTCTCTTGGTCTGCTGAAAAACATTGTCATACATGGCTTCATGTACACATACATTCTTGTCATGATTCTCTCCTTGAATAACCCTTTCAATCACTAATTATCTCATGTGTTCAACTTTTGCAAAAAAATCAGTCATGAAGGAATTAACCCTGATTTTTCATGTCACCAAGCTCCTTAAGACATGATCACAAACAACATAGTTACATGCACACTCCTTTTACCACCTTCACCTAAGTTCACTAGTATTCATACATGGTAAGATATATATTCCAAAAACATAAAATGAAAAATAATTATTTTTTTATATAAAATAGATACATCCTCTCTCACTTTTAATTCAAAAAGAAATATTTATCTACTTACTCTACAACTTGTACAAAAAGATAGAATGAAAATTTCAAAACCGTCCTCAAGCAATCATTATTTCGACAATGATGTCGGTTTCATGTGTAGATATTTGTAGGATATGTCAATATTATATTGACACAAATGATTACTAAGAAGGAATTTTGAACTCACCAGACCTATGAATCCACCTGCAAACCTTCCAAAAAAACCTCTGTAGGCTTGATGTGTAACTGGGTTTGACAGCTTAGTCCTATTCACTAACGTAGGAAGTTTTGTCTTGTAGTAATGGAACTTAATTTCAAGTGTTTTCAACATGATTGCATGTTAAAAAACCTTTCTCTTGTTCTATAAATCCTTTAAAAGCTTAATTATTCAACATTTCACCTCAACCTTCATTAGAGCTTCATACTTGGAGTAAGAGCTCAAAAACCACGATCATGGAAGATCGGTGAAAGAAATTCTTCATCCAAGTTCATGCACGTGTCTTCAATATCTTCTAAATATTTGGGAGAGATTATTTTAACCTATGATTCATCTTCAAATGCTTTTGTTATCTCCAACATTCATATTTCACATAATATAGTCCCGATTTTAGTGAGGTACTAATAGGATTTCAAACACAAAGACTTTGTCTTCACATAGCGGGTTGTTTCATGCATTCAAACTCATGTTCATAGCTCCAAATCAACATTTATTGAAGTATCTATGTATTTTCATCTAACCAAGTTCATTTATTTCTTCATATTAGAGCATAGATGTCAAACATGCTTAGTTTTCAATAACACCTCAAACTGGTTATTAGGCATGAAAAACCAATATAGCTTCACCTTGCATCTAACATGTCTACAATCACTTTCATGGAAAAATATTTTATGAAACTTAAAAATGAACTCTAATCCATGAGTCAACAATCTTTTGTATAGGTTGAATGAATAAAAATAAGTTTGCATGACTAAACTTCAGACTTTATCAATCGTCCCAAAATGGCGCTTTGAGCCACTAGAGCTAGATCATGAAAAAACTTCACCTTATCATCCCACAATTTTGAGAAGGTTGTCTTGAATTTGTATCATTTGTACATGCTCAAGTATTACTTGAAATCATTCCATTTCATCAAAACTCACACTAACATAATTAAATCATTTTGGCATGCTTATCCCTTAGCGGTAAGAGACCTAACTTAACCTTGTTCATCAAAAATTTTCATTGTACTTGCCTATACATTTTTATGAACATGGAGGAAAATTACTATACATGCTTCCACATGAATATGTAAATTTGAATCTCTTCCATACACGATTGAAATGATAATTTTCTTCAAAACAAGAGTAAAACTATACTTGAATAGTTGATCTAGAACATGCCACCAATGCTACAATATGATTGAAGGATTTATTTACATTATCATATCATTAAATTAGCTTACATATGTCATTTCATGATCATACAACTCATATTTTTCCTGTCACTCCATTATAAGGTTTTGGGGAGGGTTTGGAGCAATTTTGCTTCTTAATATTTGTTCATATAGGTTAGGGCACCATTCCTCCTCATTCCAACATTAGAGTGGTCTTGATTCTATACTTTAACATTGGTAAGAGGATAAGGGTACCTTGTAGAATTTTTACGTGCCTTTGAGGTATTCAAGGTTAACCCTCAAACTAGGGAAGAGAATTCTAAGAGATAGATGTTACTAAAACCTTTATAACTAAAAATTCTTCTATTTTTTTCCATAATTTTTTTCCATGACACTATGATATTTCCATTCACATGTCTAAAGGATTGGTTTTCTCATAAATACACTTGTACCTTCTTGACCACCAAGTTTTGTACATGTTAAACTTGCTTGTCCTCAACAAAAGTCATAAATTAGACCTTATAAATGACTCCAATAGTTGAATTATGGCTTATGACATCATTTGAGACCTTCCTACAATATCCCTACACACTTTTCTTGCTGCATAGCATCAAACCTAGGCGGTCATGAGATAAATCTCCCTCATTTAACCGGTGAGGCTCCTTGTGTCAGTTGTTTATTCAATAAAAATGTGTTTCTATCTATCAGGGGTTTTACTTTAACAACTTAGTTCATGAACCATAACTAAGAAGTTCTGCAGCAAGTAAGCAGCTGTTTAAGAAAGGAAAATTACAGAAGAAGGAAGTAAAGGAATTACAGAGAAGAAATGAGGAAGATGTGCATCCCAATTAGTAGATTGCGAGCTAATTGCATGCACATAGAAGAAACTCAAATAGATTTGAACACACAGAATTATAAAGCAAAGGCAGCTCTAGATCTAGATCTAAAATAACACAAAGTCTATTAAGAGATCTAAGATTTAGAAGCAAGAAACAAAATACACCGTGACACAAAGTTCTCCGGAAACCTGCTTCTTTGTATTCCTCTGCAACAAGTGGCTCTCAGGGGTTCAGCACAAAGTCTAGAACACAAGATTGCTTCTTACAAATTCTGATCGATGATTAACCCGTAGGTTCTTCTCCTACTTATAGAATGTAGGAGGGAAAGTACAAATAGAAGACTCAAACCCAACTAAAGTATGAACAACAAGTAAAGATGACATTTGGCAATCATCCTCAACTAACTTCTTCTTAAGTGACACATGTATCACTTAACTAATAGAAAGGTTCCACATGACTTGAGTAATGGTTGCAAAACCAATAACTTAGAAGTTTACAATTCCATCAGGGAACATAGAAAATAGAAGAAGAAAGAAATAGAAGAAGTCATGCCAGTTGTAACATCTACATCTTCTTCTTGTTACGATATCGATATACTTATCGAACATATAGTTCGACATCTTTCCATCTGTTTTAGCTCTTTGCTTCCTTTTACATCACTGAATTGCAGCATCCTTCATTCACACTTTCTTTGCATGCTTCCACTTCTTCCAAACTTGGCCCAAATCTCGCATGATATGCACTGCGGTGTCACCGACCTGCGATAGAGTTCATCGTGAAAGGCTTGGTGGCTTTATCAATCCTCTTTTGCACCATCAGAAGAGAACCCTCCAGAGAATCATGCACCTCGTTAGAAACAATCCGCACGTATGAAGTAATACCTCCATCCACTCTTTCCTCAGTGAAAGAAATAACACTATCCGTGAAAAATCGATGTTACGCTCTCAGTGCTGCGCATCCTCTTGACAAAACTCTGCCCGAGATCTCCAAGCGGAAGATCTGCAAAACTCTAGCTGCTTCCCCTTCTCGACTGATCCATCCGGCACAATTTGCTCTGCAACCAATACATCTCCCGGCAGCTTGTTGATCTCGGCCAAAACACTCAGGTTACTCTCTGCAACTGTATTTATTCCTTTTATGCTTTCTATCAGTTGCTTTAGTTGATTTTCTGCATCGTTCATAACCTTTAGGCGGGCTGGCACTTCTCCAAGTTGCACAGAAGCTTGACGAATAATCAGATCCTTCCATTCGTCAATAGCCTTTACTTGATTGCTTGCATCTTCCATTTCCTGCATAAGATGATCACTCACCTGCGCTGAAATGGGCTGAACGGAAGGTTTAGCAACCTTGGCTATGATCTCACATAATTGAGATATTTGCTTCTGCAGCTCTTCTTTCTCCGCCTTTTCATTGTCAAGCCTAAGGAACAAAGCATCCAGCAATGTCTGCGTGTCTGCTTGATCCTTCGGTGGTAGCTTGGCCAGGTGGTATTTTGGTCACCGTCACATCTTCTGCCGTGAGTTCCTCTTCTACCTTTCCTTCCATGGGATTAATATCTCGGCAAACTTCTCTCCCGAATCCTCGATGATCAACCTAGAAGTTGCTTTAGCAACTTTAGGCCTTACGTCTCTTACGCTCGGATCACGAGAAGTAGGCTGCAGTCATGTTCCTCTAAGTTCATCTCTATTCTTGCTTCGGAACCAACTGCAAAGCTAACCATTCCGAGAAATTACTTCTCGGAGAATGAGAAGTTGCTGAGTGCGCTACTATTTCCCGCTCTGCATCCTCTCCATCAGAAAGTGCCACAGTATCATGGCTGCCATCCTCTGAAACATCCAAGGACAAAGCTCTTTCGAACTCCGTCATCTGCAGCTTCAACATCTCCTCTGGAACGGGTCTTTGAGCAGAAGTGGGCTGCGGAGAGAAGATGAACGTTGCTGGTTTCAATGAAGGCATGGAAACATCCTGCTGCTGTGGTGCAATAGTTGGTGATCCACTAGGTACTGGAGAAGTCGGAGTCAAAGCTATGGTCGTAGAAGTGGTCTCCTCTTTCTCTTGAGATCTTCTGCGTACTTTCAACTTCTCGGACCTTCTGCTGCTCTCTCCTTCATGCTTTCGCTTGAGGGAATCTCCTGCGCCGAAGTTGCCCGTGATTTGATTCATCAATACTTCATCAAGGCAGTATCCCTTCGTTAGCAACCAGCTCGAAGTACTCACCAACACAGCTCCGGATCTTTCTTCTATTGTGCTGCAGCTGCCATTGCTATCCTGTAGTAGAGCTTTATCTCCTCCCATTTGATGGTAAGTGTCAAGTACCACGTTCCCATCATCTTTAAGATCCGCGGTATCGCGCTAGTCAAAGTCAAATACTTGCTTTGCCGACTGACTGCTGAAATCTTTTCTTCGACCTCGTACTCATACTTACGCACTTCATCCAGAAATCTTCTAGCGAAGGTACATGTGCGTACTCCTGGGAGATTGTCTTCCTGGCTATTCCAAATGGATCAAAATTAAGCCGTGCAGGGAAGAACTCTTGCTCATACTCGGACAACATTTGTGCTTCCATTCTTCGAGCTCTGTGAATGCTGATGCAACTGTAATATCCCACAGTGAGTGGGAAGTAGCCCGTAGACTTGTGCGCTTATTTGAAGGTCGTGTAACTCCACAAGTTACTGCTTAGCTCCATGGCAATCAATCATCATCACTCGGGTACCTTGGCATCTTTGTTGGTTCACCTGAAAAGCTCGTAACCCTGAGGTATGTGAAATCTGCAAACTGGATGAATATACTGCCAATCTTGGACACTGCTTCCCATGCTTCCTTGCTTACTCTGTGAGTCTTCAAGTCTTTGTCTAACCTGCAGATGAAATCGTAGAAGAAACCATCGTTGATCACTTTGAAGTCCTTCTACGCACGCAGTGCGATGGTAATGGGTAGCACTCGAAAATGGGATCCCTGGAAAGAATACCACATCTATCCAGCTTGGAAAAGACACCCTGTGAAGCTGCAGCATATACCAAGTATGAAGTCATCTTGAAGCTGAAGGTACGCTTTACGTTCATGATTGCTCACCGATGTTCTTCTAATAATTTTGACCAATTGATTATAGAATCAACCTTGTTGATTTGATGGTCTGATGAAAGCATACATCCATGTCCGGAAAGTGTAGGCATTAAGCTTCACCATTGACTGCATAGCAATTTGACAATATCATCCGCCTCTGCACCAAATTGGATCGTGGAAGAGTTCTCGGGAACACGGAAGGGGATCTAGGCTTCTTCATGAACATTTATTCATGATGCTCACACAATCAGCTCTATGCTTTTCCCACCTCTTGTCGGCATCACGAATGCTAATAGAAGTCACCACCTTTAAATCTTGGAATCTTGAAACAATAATGAAAGAATTCTGCATCAAGCGAATTATTGTCTTTCCCATGACATCACGTCTTGATCTGGATGAAGGATGGTAAGATCTAGCACACTCCATCACAAACTCGCAATTGGGTGTACATGCAGGGAAAAGGCTGCGGCTCGAATAATTCCACTACTTTTGACCGCACGCATGAGTGAAGTCTTTCCGGCTCTGGATCATCGATCAAATCGAGAAAGAGGTTACGGGCCTAGATCCGTGTCTCCTATGTCTGAAAGTTTAGAAGCGATGCATGAATCCATCGTGCTCTCTTTTTCATCTCCTTTCGCCATAGCTTTATCAATCTTTATCTGAATAATTCTTTTTCTTCTAATTTGGCTTTGCTTTCTTCAATCTTGGTGCGAGATCTGGACAATTCTTGATTCGGAGGATATTTGCAATGTATTGGACATTGATAAATACTCCTTTTCTTTTATAAAGCACACCTAATGAGTTCTGCAATTTATTCGAGACAAAAATGGCCACCGGAGCATGAATAGTGAATTTAAATTATAAAAATCTGCACTTTTCAAGCTGCTGCCCCAAAAAATGGTGTTTAATTTGCACATAAAGAGATCATGAATCCTTTTAATCAACACACGAGCTCCTTTAACACTGTGAAAACAATTGTGCGAGACGAAGATGAACCTTTTCCAAAGCATGCGCCAAATCTGGAAGCTTTTAGCCTTTGTTAGCACTTTATGCATGCAAAATCCTTCCTCTAATGGGGCGCACTTTTTCTCCTTGCTGCGATTCTTTACTGTGTGTTGAATAATAAATCCATATGGCTGCCCATGCTTATATAACCTTCATAATTCTATAATTAATAATTGCCCTAACAATTAAAGGCAATTAATTAATTAAAAATCATGCTTTTCTCTTTTAAAAATTGCATGTTTAAGGACAGCCATCCAATAAATTAAATTAATCCAATTTAATCCTCCACACAGCACTTAACTTTAGCCTCACAGTGTGCTTTGACCATAGCCACTTTGAAAAATAGAAATTAATTCATGATTTAATGCCTTAAAAATCATTAAATAATGCCCAAATGGGGCGCACTTTTTCCAAGGAGAGGGGCAGCCACTAAATAAATTAAATTTAATTAATTTAATCCTTTCTTTTATTCTTCCTTTGACTTTTCAACCTCCTCGAAGCTTGGGCGCACTTTTTCCAAGGATAGAATTTAATAAAAATAATCAATTTAATTATTTTTATCCATCACCAAAGGGCGCACTTTTTGCACATGTAATTCTATTTTTAAAATTTTCACCATAATGGGATTCTTTACCTGCAGGTAGGCACCACAATCCCATGATCCACTTAAGTGATTTGACTTTTGCATGGGATTCTTTACCTGCCAGAGGTAGGCACTAAAATCCCATGATTTCACTTAAGTCACTTTCCTTTTATTATATCATGGGAATTTTCACCTGCGAGGTGGCATAAATTCCCACACTCTGACCTCTATTTTTCCCACTTTGCGGCTTAAGTGACTTTTATAACACGGGAAAAAGTACCTGCCAGTAGGTATACAATTCCCATCCTACTGCGGCTTATATTTTCCCATCGCGGCTCAAATCCTTTGTTTTCCAAAAATGCGCCCATCCCGCGAAAACTTTCCTGTCTGCGACTTCGCTTTTTCCCGGTGATCCGGACCTCGATGATGACTTCCTCACGGGCAAAATGTGCGTGTATGTTTTCCAGTGCTCAGGCCAAAAATCGGGCTTACCGTGAAGGAGTTGTTCGAGAGAAATTTCACGAGAAAGCAGAGCGGACACCACAAAAACACGAAAAATTGCCAAAAGTTACAAATAAAGCCCAAAACTTAAAATAAGTTAAAATCCTTATACGGTATATAGGAATAATAACATATTCGCTCATAATAGAGTTAAAGCAGGCGCAAACTTGACCTCATACGGGGCTCAAAATAATTAAATACAAATTTCCATGAGACAAATCCAGACGACATAATAAAACAATTTTGGGCATCTGGGTATTTGGCGAAAAGAACTAATATGGCTCTTGAGGATTATCTTGGCCTTGTCTGAGGAACTTTCGAGGCAATAAAAACAACAAATGACCCACTATTTTAAAAGTACGAAATTTTTTCAAATTGGGTAGTCACAGTTTCGGGGTGAAATCGAGTGACACCGATTAGCTCCGTCTGTGGACATCTTTTTCTCCTGACAGAATGGAAAAGGGAAAAAATGAGATCCCAGCATCTCTGGTTTCGTATCTTGTCTTTTGGGCACGGGGTCAGGCAGACAAACACAACACAACACCAAAACAAGACAAAACAAGGAAAAACAAACAAAGGTTTTATTTATGTACATACAGGTTTTACCCTGCTTCTCATGTTCGGAACAGCTTCAAGTGTTGCCCATTGAAAGGCAACGGCAATTCAACTCCATCCTGATGAGCAAGAATGAAGCTATCTGCTCCGGCGATCTTTTTGATTACAAAAGGCCCTTTCCATAGTGAATCGAACTTTCCATGCATGCCTTTTGTTTCTCTTCTTTTGTCCCATAAGAGGACCCAGTCATTAACTTCAAACTTTCTTTCCCTGGCATTTTTGTCGAAGATGACTTTCACCTTCCTCTGATGCTCTGTCAACCTATCTGCAACTTGAGTTTGTACTTCCCTCAATTCAGTCAGGTACATGATTCTTTTATCAATAGCATCCGTGAACGTGGAATCTTCCAGGGCTTTAGAAAGTCGTAGGGCAGGCAATTCCAAGGTGAGAGGCAGCTCTGTGTCTCTACCATATAACAGCTGAAATGGGGACATGCCTATCGCCCTCTTTGGTGTGATCCTATCGGCCCATAATGCATCAAACAACTTTTTATGCCAAGTCCTTTGATTTTCTGTTACAAGCTTGCGCACGATAGTTACCAAGTTCTTATTACTAGATTCAGCTTGACCATTCCCTTGTGGATAGTAGTTTGAGGAATGAACAAGGTGAATCCCATACGTGTAGCAGAATTCCACCAACTCCTCAGAGGAAAGATTCGGAGCATTATCTGCTACAATTTTGCTGGGTACGCCAAACCTGACAATAATATTTTCTTTTATAAAATTGCACACTTCGGCAGAAGTGGCATTCTTCACAGGAATAGCTTGCCCACTTCTTTGAAAATAATCGGTGCATTTGTTAGAATGTAATGATGACCCATTTGAAGCCGGGTTAAGCATCCCAATAAAATCCATACCCCACTGTTGGAAAGGTTCTTCAATCACAATGGGTTTTAGGGGTAATGCAGGCAATTTCACACGCCCAACAAAATGTTGGCATGCTTGACACTTAGCTACCCATTCTGCAGTATCTTGAAAAAGGGTGGGCCAGTAATACCTTGCTCTAAGGATCTTGTGTGCAGTGACTCGGGCTGAGAAATGACCACCACAAGCCATGTCATGAAACTGTTGTAGTAGTTGATCCTGTTGAGCTTTATCCACGCATCTGAGAAATACACCATCAATTCCCCTTTTGTACAAACCATTATCCCAAAGCACAAAATCTTTTGACTTCAATTTAATAGTTCGTTTCTCTTTTCTGGAAAGTTGATCTGGGCATTCTCCATACGTTAGAAAGTAAGCAATGTTACTGTACCATTCCTCTACCAGATCTATAAAAAGTACTGCAGGTAAATCTTCATCTATCCCATCCTGATCTGCTTCAGGTACTGATGATTTCATCTCCGTCATTAGTTCACACAGACCTCTTCCTCGAACCAGCTTTGTTGGTTTAATATCCAAATCATATTCTTGAACTTTTGTCACCCATGTGCCTCTCAACAATCCTAACTCTTGCTGAGTAAGGATAGATTTAACTGCAGTATCTGGAACCAAAACCACAGTATGTGAGGAAAGAATATAGTACCTGAATGCTTTGCACGCCTTCACCACCGCATATGCGTGCTTTTCCATTGGAGTGTATTTCAACTCATAGGCTTTGAGTGGCGTGCTCATGAAAGCAATAGGAGTTTCTGCGTCCTCTTGATTTTTCTGCATCAATATTGCTGACATAGTATGTTCGGAAGAATAACAATAAAGAATAAATTCTTTACTGAAGTCGGGTGAAACCAAGACTGGAGCTTTCGACAGGGCCTCTTTGATTTTCTCGAAAGCTTCCTTCCCTTCGCTGCTCCATTTAAAATCTTGTGTCTTCTTCATCATATTTGAAATATGACGGGTTAGCTCAGCAAAGTCAGGAATGAATCTCTGAGAAAATTCACTTTTCCAAAGAAAGAGTGAACTCCTTTTTGGATGTGGGCAAAGGCAATGTCTGAATAGATTTGACACGCTCTGGATCTATCTTTGTTCCTTCTTTGGAAACAATGTGCCCAAGCAGCTTTCCTTCAGTTACAGCAAAGATAGATTTCTTAGGATTCAAAGAAATACCATGCTTGCGGCATTGTATGAAAACCTCTTCCAAGTTTGAAATGTGTGTGCTTCTATCTTTAGAAAAGACTGTCAAATCATCCAGGTACACAACTATGCTTATATCTTTGAGATGAGCAAAGGCTAGATCCATAGCTCTTTGAAATGTAGCACCAGCATTGATCAGGCCGAACGGCATCTTCTGGTATGCGAAGGTTCCCCAAGGTGTGATGAACGCCGTTTTGTATTGATCTTCCTCAGCCACCTTGACTTGATTGTATCCTGAGAAGCCGTCAAGCATGGAAAGCATCTCGAGATCCGGTGACCACTGCGAGAGTGTGATCCATGATGGGGATAGGGTAGTTATCCTTCAATGAAGCTTGATTAAGGTTGCGGAAATCCACGCACAACCTAATCTCACCACTTTTCTTTCTTACAGGGACTATGTTGGCCAACCACTCCGAATGGTGTATGGGATAGATAATCTTCGCATCTAACAACTTCTGGATTTCTGCAAAGATGGTTCCTGAAATGGTTGGATTGTGTCGCGCGACTTACGCGAAAGGCTTACATTACGATTTAAGTGGGATGTAATGTTGAACTTCTGCAGGCTGATATGTTTTTAGATCTTGATAGGACCAGGCAAAAATATCCATGTATTTCTTAAGAAGCTTAGTAAAAGCTTCCTTTTCAGCTTCCGAACAACACTTACCCAGATTTACTAATTTGGGATCATTGCTGGCTCCCAAATTTAGTAATTGTGTGTCGGAGGAAGAGCCTTCCTCATTTTCTTCATTTTTCTTAAGCATCTGATCATGCTTATCAAACATTTCCTCAAGAGATACCAAGCCTTTGGGAATTTTATTTCCCTTTAGTTGGATAATCTCCTGACCTCCTGAGACGTCAGCATCCATTTCTCCGACAGTGGTCTGCCTAGGAGGTGAATTGCTTCCCTCATAGTAGATTTCTTCAAAGTTATCTTTCTGTTGGAGAAATGCAGCAATCTGTGTATCATCGTTGAAAACCTGCCATTGCTGGACGTTGTCAGGAACCTTTGGGCGAAAAACCATTTCCACCTTGTAATCTCCCTGTCTAAAGAATGCAGGGGGCTGATCCGGATTCAACAAGGCTGCAGTAACTGCAAGCGAATCAGCTCTTGAATTTTGTTCTCTCGGAATGTAAGATACCGAGAAAGCTGAAAAATCCAGATAGCAGAGTAGACCCGATCTCTATAGTGCCGCAGTTTGTCTTTTTTGACTTGGTAGAGGCCTCTTATCTGCTTTACAATCAGCTCAGCGTCTCCTCTTGCGTGTAATAATTTGATTCCCATTGTTCTTGCCTGCTCCATGCCTAACAACAATGCTTCATACTCAGCCGTATTGTTAGTATTTTCGAACATCAATTTGAAGGAGTGCGCATGCACCTTCCTTCAGGAGAGATAAGAACAACACCTGCACCGGATCCAAATGAACAGCAGCTACCATCAAATTCCAGAGTCCAAATCTTGTTATCAATTTGATGTGATTCTCGAATCACCGGTTGAATTTCTTCTTTATCCATTTCTAGGTAATAGACTCCGTGATCCGATTCTTGAAACAAGATCTGAGATCTAGGATCTTCAGATTTTGATACTGTGTACTTAGATTTCTTCTCAGGTTCCAGCTTCTGATTTACTCCTCTGATTGGTATGTGCGCACAAGACCAATCCATCTTCACTTCTCCACCCAGCTCCTTGCAAAAATTTCTACTCAATAGCATGCCATAGGAGACTGGAATGTCTCTTTCTGAGGATAGTCATTTTCAGTCTTTTATGCAGGAAGGAAGCAATCTGCTGCTGCATCTTTGATTTGCCCCACAAGAGGGACTTGCCTTTCCATGGAATAACATCTTCCAATGGTTTTTGTCAATGTAAGACCCAAGGCATCAGCAACTTTGGCAGGCATGACGTTGTCGAAGCTCCAGAATCCAGGATGCAATTGCTTAGCTTATGTCCGTTGATGAGCAAAGACACATAGAATGGCTCAATCCTTTCCGATGTAGCAGGAGAAGGGGTGGAAGAAGAAGAACTTGCAGCAGCATTATTTGAAGGTGGAGTAATCTTTGGACTTGACAAGATACCCCGTGGATTATTGTTCGTTGGGCTAGGACCATTGCTTTGCACATATTTGACCAATCTATTCAACTGATCAGGAAATGCCCTCAAATACTCAGCTTCTGACATTTGGACCTTATTTCTCTTGATGTGATCAATTATGTCAAAAGCTTGACTTGCTTCAGCAGGATGTGCGTTGGTTCTTTGCTGCGGATTGAAAGAATTTGAATATTTCTCCTTGGGCGCTAATGAAGAAGGAAGAATACTACCTCTTTTCAAGATAGTAACATCCGGGCCAGGATCTTCTCTCTCTTTCCGGCCGCTTGTGGATGCTTCGGCATTTTGGCGTGTCTGAGACCTTGTAAACACCGCAAAAGTGTGACCATCAGAATCTTCAAAAGATTCATAATAGCCCTCATCAGATTCGTAGTCCAGGTAACCAATATTGGAGTCGCCAGCGGGATCTATAAAGTCTTCATCATCAAATGATTCATCAATGTCGAGATCCTCTTCATTAGTTTCCAAGTTATTCCTTGGAGCAGCTTCTATTGCCAAACGCTGTGGTGCAGCAGCAAGTCTGTTTCGATTTTGATTTTGATTTTGACCATTGAAGGTCCGGATAGGAGCTATTCTTGAGGGGGGTGCATTCCCCGTTTGAGAGATCTGCTTCTTGATCTGCAGCATGTCATTAGCCAATCTCTGCAACAAAGGATCAGAAGTACTAGAAGAAGCACCATCACCTTTATGAGATAGTTGTTTGAGTTTTCCAGCCATGATCAAGTCGTCCTCAACTTCCACGGCAGCATTTTGTGCATCCAACAAATTTGCAGGTCTTGCCCTTCTTAGCTGATATCCAACTTCAGGCAATAGAGCGTTTATAAAAAACGTCTTTTGATTTTCATCGCTCAATGCAGCAGAAGTGGGGATTTTATACAAAATCCTTTGGAACTTTGCAATAAAGTCCCGCATGTTCTCGTTTGGCTCTTTCTTCAACTGCGTCAGTTGGGTGATCATCGTGCTCGTGTCCTCTGCAGGCTTGAATCTTTTGATAAATTGTTCACGCATAGTCGCCCAACTGGTTATGGTGCCAGGAGCCAGCCGATAGAACCATTCTCCAGCCAAGTCATGTAAGGTCTCAATGAATAGCCTGACTGAGACATCTTCATGCTCTACTGCAAGCACACCACAAGATATGAAGAAGGCCGCCAAATGATCATCCGGGTTTTGCTTTCCATCTCCAAAGAATTTCGGAAAATTCTTTCTGGATCCCTTTGGCAGATCGTGCATAGGTGGAGCCAAGTTGAGAGGTCCAAAAGCCGCCCCCCATGGAACAGGTACAATTTGGTGCGCCATGTTAGCTTGAGCACGTCTCCTCCTTGTGTAGACTTGATAGACTTGTTGGATAATTCCAGCCGCCGGATTATGCTGAATACGATCCGGATCTGGATGGGTGTGTACTCTCCTACCTGGTGAAAGACTAGATCTGCGGCTTCTAACTTGAGGAGGATGATTGAAATTGAATTGCTCCTGCAGTCGGAAGAAATGATCCGTCCTTCCTTGCGCCTTTACGGATCTGGTGAACGGACGTTCAGCCAGGTTGAGATTTGTATGGAAAACACTCTGATCTTCAATAGAAAAGCTTTGATCTGCAAAGCTAGTTGTTCCCCAGCGGAGTCGCCAAAAACTGTTGGCTAGATTTTCTGCATAGCATCAAACCTAGGCAGTCATGAGATAAATCTCCCTCATTTAACCGGTGAGGCTCCCGTGTCAGATTTGTCAATAAAAATGTGTTTCTATCTATCAGGGGTTTTACTTTAACAACTTAGTTCATGAACCATAACTAAGAAGTTCTGCAGCAAGTAAGCAGCTGTTTAAGAAAGGAAAATTACAGAAGAAGGAAGTAAAGGAATTACAGAGAAGAAATGAGGAAGATGTGCATCCCAATTAGTAGATTGCAGAGCTAATTGCATGCACATAGAAGAAACTCAAATAGATTTGAACACACAGAATTATAAAGCAAAGGCAGCTCTAGATCTAGATCTAAAATAACACAAAGTCTATTAAGAGATCTAAGATTTAGAAGCAAGAAACAAAATACACCGTGACACAAAGTTCTCCGGAAACCTGCTTCTTTGTATTCCTCTGCAACAAGTGGCTCTCAAGGGTTCAGCACAAAGTCTAGAACACAAGATTGCTTCTTACAAATTCTGATCGATGATTAACCCGTAGGTTCTTCTCCTACTTATAGAATGTAGGAGGGAAAGTACAAATAGAAGACTCAAACTGAACTAAAGTATGAACAACAAGTAAAGATGACATTTGGCAATCATCCTCAACTAACTTCTTCTTAAGTGACACATGTATCACTTAACTAATAGAAAGGTTCCACATGACTTTGAGTAATGGTTGCAAAACCAATAACTTAGAAGTTTACAATTCCATCCGGAACATAGAAAATAGAAGAAGAAAGAAATAGAAGAAGTCATGCCACCGTAACATCTACATCTTCTTCTTGTTCGATATCTCGATATACTTATCGAACATATAGTTCAGCATCTTTCCATCTGTTTTAGCTACTGCTTCCTTTTCTGTCCTGAATTGCAGCAATCCTTCATTCAACACTTTGCTGCATGCTTCCACTTCTTCCAAACTTGGCCCAAATCTCGCAATGTCTGCCTGCAGTGTCACCAGCCTACTGATAGAGTTCATCGTGAAAGGCTTGGTGGCTTTATCAATCCTCTTTTGCACCATCAGAAGAGAACCCTCCAGAGAATCATGCACCTCGTTAGAAACAATCCGCACGTATGAAGTAATACCTCCATCCACTCTTTCCTCAGTGAAAGAAATAACACTATCCGGCAAATCTGATGTTCTGCTCTCAAGTGCCTGCATCCTCTTCAGCAAAACTCTGCAGATCTCCAAACGGAAAGATACTGCAAACTCTAGCTGCTTCCCCTTCTCGATTGATCCATCCGGCACAATTTGCTCTGCAACCAATACATCTCCGGCAGCTTGTTGATCTCGCCAAAACACTCAAAGTTACTCTCTCGCAATCGTATTTATTCCTTCTATGCTTTCTATCAGTTGCTTTAGTTGATTTTCTGCATCGCTCATAACCTTTAGGCGGGCTGGCACTTCTCCAAGTCAGCACGTGTTTCGACGAATAATCGATCCTTCCATTCGTCAATAGCCTTTACTTGATTGCTTGCATCTTCCATTTCCTGCATAAGATGATCACTCACCTGTGCTGAAATGGGCTGAACGGAAGGTTTAGCAACCTTGGCTATGATCTCACATAATTGAGATATTTGCTTCTGCAGCTCTTCTTTCTCCGCCTTTTCACTGTCAAGCCTAAGGAACAAAGCATCCAGCAACGTCTGCGTGTCCTGCTTCAATCCTTCAGTGGTAGCTTGACCGAGTGGTATTTTGGTCACCGTCACATCTTCTGCCGTGAGTTCCTCTTCTACCTTTCCTTCCGCCGGAATTGATATCTCAAAGAAACTTCTCTCCCGAATCCTCGATGATCAACCTAGAAGTTGCTTTAGCAACTTTAGCTTCTGCTCTTCCGCCGATCCTCAAGTAGCCGCAAGTCATGTTCCTCTAAGTTCATCTCTATTCTTGCTTCCTGAACCAACTGCAAAGCTAACCATTCCGAGAAATTACTTCTCGGAGAATGAGAAGTTGCTGAGTGCGCTACTATTTCCCGCTCTGCATCCTCTCCATCAGAAAGTGCCACAGTATCATGGCTGCCATCCTCTGAAACATCCAAGGACAAAGCTCTTTCGAACTCCGTCATCTGCAGCTTCAACATCTCCTCTGGAACGGGTGCTGAACGAAGTGGCTGCGGAGAGAAGATGAACGTTGCTGGTTTCAATGAAGGCATGGAAACATCCTGCTGCTGTGGTGCAATAGTTGGTGATCCACTAGGTACTGGAGAAGTCGGAGTCAAAGCTATGGTCGTAGAAGTGGTCTCCTCTTTCTCTTGAGATCTTCTGCGTACTTTCAACTTCTCGACCTTCTCCGCTTCTCTCCTTCATGCTTTCGCTTGAGGGAATCTCCTGCGCCGAAGTTGCCCGTGATTTGATTCATCAATACTTCATCAAGGCAGTATCCCTTCGTTAGCAACCAGCTCGAAGTACTCACCAACACAGCTCCGGATCTTTCTTCTATTGTGCTGCAGCCGCCATTGCTATCCTGTAGTAGAGCTTTATCTCCTCCCATTTGATGGTAAGTGTCAAGTACCACGTTCCCATCATCTTTAAGATCCGCAGGTATCCGCGCTAGTCCAAAGTCAAATACTTGCTTTGCCGACAGCCTGCTGAAATCTTTCTTTCTGACCTCGTACTCACTTCTGCACTTCATCCAGAAATCTTCTAACGAAGGCACATGTGCGTACTCCTGGGAGATTGTCTTCCTGGCTATTCCAAATGGATCAAAATTAAGCCGTGCAGGGAAGAACTCTTGCTCATACTCGGACAACATTTGTGCTTCCATTCTTCGAGCTCTGTGAATGCTGATGCAACTGTAATATCCCACAGTGAGTGGGAAGTAGCCCGTAGACTTGTGCCGCTTCGACTGAAGGTCGTGTAACTCCACAAGTTGCCTGCTTAGCTCCATGGCAATCAATCTGTCACTCGGGTACCTTGGCATCTTTGTTGGTTCACCTGAAAAGCTCGTAACCCTGAGGTATGTGAAATCTGCAAACTGGATGAATATACTGCCAATCTTGACACTGCTTCCCATGCTTCCTTGCTTACTCTGTGAGTCTTCAAGTCTTTGTCTAACTCCGCAGATGAAATCGTAGAAGAAACCATCGTTGATCACTTTGAAGTCCTTCTCGCACGCAGGTGCAGTAAGCTGTGGGTAGCACTCGAAAATGGGATCCCTGGAAAGAATACCACATCTATCCAGCTTGGAAAAGACACCCCGTGAAGTCAGCAGATATACCAAGTATGAAGTCATCTTGAAGCTGAAGGTACGCTTTACGCTCCGCAGTTGCTCACCGATGTTGCTGCTAATAATTTCTGACCAACTGATTATAGAATCAACCTTGTTGATTTCAATGGTCCTGATGAAAGCATACATCCATGTCCGGAAAGTGTAGGCATTCGCTTCACCATTCAACCTGCATAGCAATTTGACAATATCATCCGCCTCCTGCACCAAATTGGATCGTGGAAGAGTTCTCGGGAACCTGGAAGGGGATCTAGGCTTCTTCATGAACCGGCTATTCATGATGCTCACACAATCAGCTCTATGCTTTTCCCACCTACTGTCAGCATCCTGAATGCTAATAGAAGTCACCACCTTTCGTACTGGAATCTTCAAACAATAATCGAAGAATTCTGCATCCAAACGAATTATTGTCTTTCCCGCAACATCACGCACTGATCTGGATGAAGGATGGTAAGATCTAGCACACTCCATCACAAACTCTGGCAATTGGGCTGTACACGGGAAAGCTGCAGCTCGAATAATTCCACTACTTTTGACCGCACGCATGAGTGAAGTCTTTCCAGCTCTGGATCTGTCAATCAAATCAGAAAGAGGTTCTGGGCCTAGATCCGTGTCTCCTATGTCTGAAAGTTTAGAAGCAATGCATGAATCCATCGTGCTCTCTTTTTCATCTCCTTTCGCCATAGCTTTATCAATCTTTGTCTGAATAATTCTTTTTCTTCTAATTTGGCCTGCTTTCTTCAATACTGGTGCAGATCTGGACAATTCTTCAGATTCGGAGGATATTTGCAATGTATTGGACATTGATAAATACTCCTTTTCTTTTATAAAGCACCTGTAATGAGTTCCTGCAATTTATTCAGACAAAAATGGCCACCGGAGCATGAATAGTGAATTTAAATTATAAAAATCTGCACTTTTCAAGCCTGCTGCCCCAAAAAATGGTGTTTAATTTGCACATAAAGAGATCATGAATCCTTTTAATCAACACCTGAGCTCCTTTAACACCTGTGAAAACAATTGTGCAGACGAAGATGAACCTTTTCCAAAGCATGCGCCAAATCTGGAAGCTTTTAGCCTTTGTTAGCACTTTGTCTGTGCAAAATCCTTCCTCTAATGGGGGCGCACTTTTTCTCCTTGCTGCAATTCTTTACCTGTGTGTTGAATAATAAATCCATATGGCTGCCCATGCTTATATAACCTTCATAATTCTATAATTAATAATTGCCCTAACAATTAAAGGCAATTAATTAATTAAAAATCATGCTTTTCTCTTTTAAAAATTGCATGTTTAAGGACAGCCATCCAATAAATTAAATTAATCCAATTTAATCCTCCACACAGCACTTAACTTTAGCCTCACAGTGTGCTTTGACCATAGCCACTGAAAATAGAAATTAATTCAATGATTTAATGCCTTAAAAATCATTAAATAATGCCCAAATGGGGCGCACTTTTTCCAAGGAGAGGGGCAGCCACTAAATAAATTAAATTTAATTAATTTAATCCCTTTCTTTTATTCTTCCTTTGACTTTTCAACCTCCTCAAGCTTGGGCGCACTTTTTCCAAGGATAGAATTTAATAAAAATAATCAATTTAATTATTTTTATCCATCACCAAAGGGGGCGCACTTTTTTGCACATGTAATTCTATTTTTAAGAATTTTCACCATAATGGGATTCTTTACCCTGCAAGGTAGGCACCACAATCCCATGATCCACTTAAGTGATTTGACTTTTGCAATGGGATTCTTTACCCTGCAAGGTAGGCACTAAAATCCCATGATTTCACTTAAGTCACTTTCCTTTTATTATATCATGGGAATTTTCACCCTGCAAGGTAGGCAATAAATTCCCACCTGCCTACAGCCTTTATTTTTCCCACTGCAGCTTAAGTGACTTTTATAACACGGGAAAAAGTACCCTGCAAGGTAGGTATACAATTCCCATCCTACTCGCGGCTTATATTTTTCCCATCGCACTCAAATCCTTTGTTTTCCAAAATGCGCCCATCCCGCAGGGGCTTTCCCGTCTGCACGACTTCGCTTTTTCCCAGTGATCCGACACTCGATGATGACTTCCTCCGGGCAAAATGTGCGTGTATGTTTTCCACCGCTCCAGCCAAAATCGGGCTTACCCGTGAAGGAGTTGTTCCAGAGAAATTTCACGTAAAAACAGAACGGACACCACAAAAACACGAAAAATTGCCAAAAGTTACAAATAAAGCCCAAAACTTAAAATAAGTTAAAATCCTTCCGTATATAGGAATAATAACATATTCGCTCATAATAGAGTTAAACAGAGCGCAAAAGCAAATTTCATACGGGCTCAAAATAATTAAATACAAATTTCCCGCAGACAAATCCCGACGACATAATAAAACAATTTTGGGCATCTGGGTATTTGGCGAAAAGGGCTAATATGGCTCTTCAGATTATCTTGACGCAATACAGAACTTTCGTGCAATAAAAACAACAAATGACCCACTATTTTAAAAGTACGAAATTTTTTCAAATTGGGTAGTCACAGTTCGGGGTGAAATCGGTGACACCATTTTGTCTTCTTCTGCTTTGAAATCGGTGTTACTCCCCCGAGAAGATGTCTTCATACTACTTACACATACCAACAACCTAATTCTTGAATGATGAAATCCTTCTGACTCATAATAATTCCTATTTCAACTCAAGGTGCTCAAAACTAGCCTTCATTTCTCCATATACTGATTTCTTGGCTTATTTAGAACATAGATCCATAAGCTAGACATTCAGTGCATTTTAGCCCTGGTCATCCATAAAATCCCATATACATCATGAAATAAATCCTTATTTCTCCCTGGATTTATACTATCTCTATCGACTAGTTATGCAAGAGTTAGAATTTATACCTTTATCTCATGTTTTTTTGATGAGACAACAATATCAAGCATAGTCCTAAAGTACTTTTTCAATGCTCTTTGTTTTGATTGAGTTGATTTAGTTATGAACCTGCTCCCCCTTTTTTTTGATTAATCATGCATTCATTTAACTATTTTCCACAAAGTATCTCTTTCTCATCAACTCAACTATTTGAGTGTTATTCATAGCTCCGATGCCTCCAATAGGTTTATTTGATTTGTAGATTATAGTTCGGACACAGAGGTGATTGTTTCAAAGCTTTAACAATCTTTAACATCCTTCATCATTATACATCTCTATTATAGAGTAAAGAGTGTACATCTTTGAAACCACTTGTAATCCTCCATATTCCTTTAACTCCTCATTCTAGTTTTACAAATTTCTCACCATAATAAGAATTCATACCCGGGATATGACTATAGCCTTATGCTCTTATCATAATGTATTTACCTCAATAAAAAAACTTAGAGTTATACTATCCTTAAATTTCTCTTACACAACCTTCATAAGGATTTATCATAACCTGTATGATATTTTAAGACATGTTGGCTCTCAATATACATGTTGAATCCATTAATATAGACCTTAGACTATAATATAAAAGCATGACCCACTATACCAAATTTGTAGCATACCTCTTAGTTTTTAACCTTTTGTGTGGTCTCTATATGACTCCATTAGCATACATATCTTCATTCCAATAATATATTCTTTCATACCTTCTTGGGTACTCTAATTTCTTGTTATTGTCTTCACTGTAACCACCTATAGTCTTAACCTTTCCCACAAATTGAAATTGTCATCTTTTGTCTTTATAGTCCTAATAGGTTTCATTCTTACATCTCCAATTGAGTTATAACACTCCTTTAAATGTTGGAATATCATTGAGAGAATATTTCTTTGATACACTATCACTCAAACCTTTGTGCCTCTCTTTTTCAAAAGATGATGGTCATTTCATAGTGACCATAAACTATTTAATGTTTCTTAGGGTGATAATCATCTATACCACTTGATCATATTTGCATCACTTTGAAGAGTACAAGTTTTGCAACATTAAACTAGAATTAATCACACCAAAATGTCATCATTATTTCACCTTTACATGACTTATACAGAGTTTGAAACCCTCATCAAACCCTAAGACATGAATTGATACGAGACTTGACAAAGACAAACGTGTGGATTTAACATTAAAAAAAAACCTTGATGGATTGACTCCAATTCTTGACCCGACTTCTTAGAGTTTACATATCTAGCATTTTGAGCATCTTGTTGACTTGACACAATGTGAAAAAGATTCATTTCTACAAAGTTTGGGAACACTCGACTTCTACTTGCATTCAAATGTTAAAATGAATTTTACACACACTTCATGACTAATTTAGCAACACCTTTTCAAGACTACTGACTTCATGGATGATTTACAATGGTGATAAAATGATCTCCATCTTTGAAAGGGTTAAAACACATTCTACACTCTCATGTAGACTTGAGACAGAGACATATATAGAGTTATGGGTTTGAATTTAACATTTAGCTTATACTTTCATAGTTGACATGAATGCTTGACCAAAAACAATTAAAGTTCACTCACTCGAAATTCCTTGAGCTTCTAAACAACTTGAAAAAGTTACCTAATTTTCCTCATGCTCGGAATCGGACTCGAGAAAGAATTCTAATTCTCAAAATGATATGATACTATGAATGTCACAATTTCACCTCATGACTTCTTGCCATCCTTTGCACAATCTTGATGAGATCAAGAAAATTAAATACCTATCTTCTTTAAAAGCATTGTAGATAGACCTTTTGTAATGAAACCTTCTTCCTTACTTGCATCAAATAACCTTGACTATGTTCTCTTCCTTCGACACGGACATGAAGATCCTTGATGGAATTTGATGGACCTTACATTCTATGACACATCTGATGAGTTAATTGGGAGTCACTTATACTAGGACATGAACTTAGAATACTTTCCTTCACTTTTATAGCTAAGCAAGATCTTACACCGAATAAACATGCACATAGACCTTATGAGAGGTTTTCAACCAACATACCTTGGATTGGTTTCTAAAATTCAACATAGAGGAAACTTTGTTTAGAAGAAGAACATGATTGTTATGACAGACTTGAAACCCTTGTACTAAGGTATGGTCATAAGACATATTTTACAACATCAACTAGATAAGGCAATACATACCTACGATAGGAAAAACACTTTTTCTTTTTCTTGAAAAATCAAGAAAGATATCTAAACAATCAATATAAACTTTTAAAGGTTATATAAGACTACAAAGACACTATTATTTACATGGATGATCAAAATTTACCTTCAAGACCCTTACATTGATCAAACTTGCATCTAGACCTTGAGAAATAGATTGAACAAACATACCTTTTGACTGATCATACATTTTCAACATGAAATGTCTTTTATTAGCACCTACTGATGGAAGTATACTTTAAAATACATAAAAAAATTATTTCCAATGAAAAATACCTTCTAGAAGCCTAAAGAAGGAACATCATGCTTGTTAGAACACTTAGAATAATAGATAATAATCAAAATATCATGATGAATCTATCATTTCTCTTTTTGCCTTTGACAATTTCTCATTCTTCTTGAATATCTTGCTATATGTGATAATTTCATCTCCTAATTCTTAACCTTATGATTTAATTCCTAATAAACATACATGATGAACTTCATTGATTTTATTTCTCTTGGCCATGACTAGATGTTCTTCATGACTGAACTAGACTTTATATCTTCCTTCTCATTCTTATTAGTACTTTATGATATCTTTCTTGAGATGGTCTCTCCTCGATTGTCTCCGACTCATTCTTAGGATTGATTTTCACTTCGTAAAACTTCTTAACCTTCCCTTTGGATTCTTGAGCTATGATGTTATGCCTAGGAGGTTTATTTTGATAACAATGCTTTGCAAAGTGTCCACATTTATGAAGATTGAAACACATAACTTAATTCTTTCTTCTATATGGATGTGGACTGAGATTAAAACTATACTTAACACTCTCATGACCATAACACTTACTAGCAACATATCCAACCCTTTTACGATTATATCATACTATCTTATTCATACCCCTTGAGTATTCTACTCTCCAAAGCTGATTGGATGGTCCATACAGATAGTATTGAGTAATGTGACCTTTCTCTTGGTAGTTGAAGCACACTCTATTATTTTATTTCTCATATTTGGTATTGTTGGGGTTAGCACACTAGTTGTACATACAATATATCAGATCTAAGCATACATGCAAATAAAAGTGGATATTCTACCAGAAGAAATATACAAAACAAGAGACATAAATCAATACCAAATTTAATGTGGTTCACCCAGTGTGGGATACGTCCACAAAGAAATAAGCCAATATATTATCCAAAGCTTTAAAAGATATAAAATGAAGATTTACAATCTTCCACACCTCTCAGATGTTCAGTACTTTCTTCCTTCAAGCTTTTTCTCTACCACCAAGAATTCTCTCTCACCACCTTTTATAAGTTTTTTCTAATTCTTATTTTTCATTTTCTTCTAAACCCTAGCTTTTGTGCTTAAATAGTTATTTATAGACTTAGGAACTTAGCCATGTAATTAAAATCAATAAATCTATTTTAATGATAAAAATAGATATAATTCTTGAAATTTAATTAAAACTTTGTCACACAGGTAACCGATGCCGGTTTTACCTAACCGTCACCAATTCCTACTTTCCCTTTACCGATGCCGATCTAACTTTGACCGATGCGGTCTGACCTTAACTTATGCCGATTCTTTGTGTTTTCCGAAAGTTCCAATTGCATGCTAAAATGAAGTAATTGAGCTCCACAACTCAATAATATCCCACTTGGAGTTTAATTACTACACCATACCTATACAACGTCATTCTTGGATCCTTCCTTGATTTGTTTCTTCCTCTTCAAGTCTCAAACTTGAAGAGAAACAAAAGTGGAGTGTAGCTCCAACTTCTCCTTTGCTAATGGTTTCGTTAGCATATCCGCATGGTTCTTTCTCATATGAATATTTTCCAGATTCAACTATCCATCCTCCAATACCTTCCGTATGAAGTGATACCTCAACTGAATGTGTTTCGTTCTCGAATGAAACATTGAGTTCTTTTTCAAATTAATTACACTCTGACTGCACTAAATAGCTTACATTTACTTTTCTCCTTTCCCAAATCTTCCATGAACCTACTCATCCATATCATCTCTTTCTAGCCTCTATAGGTGCAACATACTCTACCTCTGTAGTAGATAAAGCCACAAGCTTCGCGATCTTGAAATCTAGCTAATCGTTGTTCCACCTACTGATGAAAATATATCCAGTAGTGATCCTCCTACCATCCAGATCTCCAGCCATATCCAAATCAACATAGCCACGTAATGAAATATCCGAACCTCCATAGCATAATTGCATGCTATATGTCCCTTTCAAATACCTAAGTATCCATTGGACTACTTTCCAATGCTCTTTACCTGGATTAGCCATATATCTACTCACAACTCCCACTACTTGTGCAATGTCTAGTATGGTACAAACCATAATGTACATGAGAATTCCAACTACTGAAGCATATGGTACTCGTGTCATGTATTTGACCTCCTCATGTGATGAAGGACATTGATCTTTACTCAATTTTAAGTGTCCAACCATAGGTGTGCTAACAAGTTTTGCATTCTGCATGTTGAACCTTTCTAACACCTTGTAGATATAATCCTCCTGAGACAAATACAATTTCTTATTTTCCTGTCTCTATGTATTTACATGCCAAAGATTCTTTTTGCAGCTCCTAAATCCTTCATAGAAAATGTGTGAGCTAGATTTCTCTTAAGCTCACCAATGTCCTGCATACTAGATCCTACAATAAGCATATCATCCACATACAATAACAAAATAATATAGCTCCCATTTTCAAGCTTCTTGAAATAAATAAAATGGTCAGATTCACATCTCAAGTAACCATGCTCATGCATAAAACTATCAAACCTCATGTACCATTGCCTTGGAGCTTGCTTGAGCCCATATAGGCTCTTTTTCAACCTGCACACTAGTTTCTCCTTACCCTTGACTTCATACCCAAGCGGCTACTGCATATAAATTTCTTCATCCAAATCACCATGAAGGAAATCTATCTTCACATCTAGTTTATCTAAATGCAAATCTTCTACTGCAACTAAACTCAATACAGGATTTAATAGAAGTCATCTTAACAATAGGTAAAAATATTTCACCAAAGTCAATACCTACTTTATGTGCAAATCCCTTTACTACAAGCCTTTCCTTGTACCTTTTATGTCCACCCTCTTCTTCCTTAATCCTGTAAACCCACTTGTTCTACAATGTTCTCTTACATATTGACAACTTAACCAAATCCCAAGTTTGGTTTTGTTCCAAGGAGTCCATCTCCTCATCCATGTCATGCTCCCACTGAACGTGAGTCTTATCCTGCATTGCTTCTTCAAAGCTCTCTGGTTCACCACTATCAGTCAACAATAAATAAAATAAAGAAGGTGTAAATATTTCTGGAAGTTTACTTACCCTTTGTGACCTTCTCACAGGAGTTTGGGGTACTGAGGCTCAATTTGGGCCTCCTAGACATTAGTATCAACTTTTGACAGTGACCGACACCAGTCACCTCTAACCGACATCAATTTTACTAACCGATACCATTTTTGATCCTCTCAGTAATCTATCGGTAGTTCATCTAACCGATGCGGTTAGGGACTAACCAACACGATTCTTGTGTATTTCTGTAGTTGTTTCTTTAAAACTTGAGAGTTCATTTTCATCAAGAAAATTCTTAATTTTCTCATCCTTGGGTACCAAAATTCCACATTCTCTTTTCATTCCATTCAACATCACAACTAATAATTTTAGAATTCTCTAAATCACAAAAATGGAAACCGAAATCACAAGATCCATAACCAATGAAAGTGCACCTCTTGGATTTTGCATCCAAATTTTTTCTATTTTCCTTATCAACATGCACAAAATCTTTTGAATCAAAAAATTTAAGAAAAGAAAGATCTACCTCTTTTTCGGTCCAAGATTCTCTGGTATTCCTCCATCTAGTGAACTTGAAGGGCCACAATTAATCAAATAAACCATCTGTATCAACTGCTTCTACCCAAAACTACAAGGGCAATCTAGAATGTATCCTCATACTTCTAGCACATTCCATGATTGTCATGTTCATTCTTTTTGCAACACCATTCTCTTGTGGTGTTCTTGGAACCGTTCTTTCTCTACATATCTCATTCACTAAACAATAATCATTGAAAGCCTTGCTACAATATTCACCACCATTTTCAGATCTAAGGAAATTTAAATTAGAATTTGATTCATTCTCAATAAGGGCTTTCCATCTTTTGAAAGTCTCAAAAACATTAGATTTACGTTTAATACAATAAACCCACACCTTTCTTGTACTATCATCAATGAAAGTAACATAATACTGGGATCCTCCATAAGAAGCTACCTGAGATAGCTACATGAGAAGCTATCCGAGTGTACAAGATCCAATTTCTACTCCTTCTTAGTTTCCCCAACTTTGAGAAATCTCACTCTCTTTTGCTTTCCAAAGATACAATGCTCATAGAAATCAATATCTAAATATTTCAAATCTGATAACTTACCCTTAGCCTTTAAGATCTGCATTCCTTTTTGACTCATATGACCCAGCCAATTATGCCACATGCATGCATCTGAATTTTTAGTAGATAATACAAAAAAGGAATCAGTAATACAAGTAGATAAATATAGCATTCCTACCTTATTACCTCTTTCCACAACAAAATCACCTTTGGTGACTTTCTAAGAGTCTCCTATAAAATTAACCATGCAACAAGACTCACCTAGTTGCCCTGTAGAAATAAGATTCCTCCGAGACTTGGCACATGCCTCACATCTTTCAATACCCATGTATTTCCATTCTACAATTTTAGATGAACTTCCCCTTTACCAGTAATACTGCAAGGTTCATCATCACCCAAATAAACATGCCCAAAACTACCCTGGACATAATTTCTGAAATAACCCTTATTAAGGGTTGTATGGAAAGAAGATCCTAAATCTAAAACCCATGATTCAATTCTACTATATAAAGAAAGAATAAGAGCATCTTGCATTACCTCTGATGAAGAAAGATTCACCTCTTTACCTTTTTCTGGTTGTTGATTCTCTTTATCCTTTGACCAACAATCTTTCTTTGCATGTCCTTTCTTTCCACATTTCCAACAAGTAATTCCCTTACTTATGGATTTGGATCTACTTTCCCTTGACTTTGATTTCCCATGGCTCTTACTCTTGGATCTCTCCTTCTACCTACCCCTGCTTTCTACATTCAAAGCATTTCCAGATGATGTTTCCTCTGTACTCTTCCTACGAATTTCTTCATTCAAGATTATACTAACTACATCATAAAACTTTAAAATATTATTAACAGATGTTGTATTACTAACAACCATTACCAAGTTGTCCCAACTATCGTGCAAAGAACATAAGAATACAAGTTATTTTTCTTCATCATCAAATGGTATAACAACGGATTTTAAATTATTTACAATAGATTGGAAATCATTCAAATGAATAGAGGAAAATTCAAATTCATGCATCTTAGAACTAAATAGTTTATTAATCAAATAAAATTTATTTGAAGCACTAGGTTTTTCATATAAATTAGCAAGATATTTCATTAAGTCTATCGTAGAATATTCTTATGTAATATTGGAAGCCACAGATGCTGCCAGGCTTAATCTTATAGATCCAAAAGCCTTTTCTATCAAGAATCTTCCATTCTTCATCAGTCATCTTCGTAGGTCTAGACATCTCATCCAACGGTAAGTAAAAATCTCTTTGATACAGATAATCCTCAATCTGCATCTTCCATACTTGATAATTTCAGCCATCAAATTTCTTTACCTTGTATTTATTATCTTTTGCCATTGTTGTAGCTCCCACTCAATCAGAAAACCCTCTGTGAGTAAATCATCAACACATAAAACCCTCAAACAAAGCTATGATACCATTTTTTGGGGTTAGCACACCAGTTGTATAGACAATATATCAGATCTAAGCATACATGCAAATAAAAGTAGATATTCTACCAGAAGAAATATACAAAACAAGATACATAAATCAACACTAGATTTAACGTAGTTCACTCAGTGTGGGCTATGTCTACCAAGAAACAATCCAATATATTATCCAAAGCTTTGACAAGATATACAATGAATATTTACAATCTTCCACACCTCTCAGATGTTCAATACTTTCTTCCTTCAAGCTTTTTCTCTACCACCAAGAATTATCTCTCACCAACCTTTTTCAAGTTCTTTCTAATTCTTGTTTTTCATTTTCTTCTAAACCCTAGATTTTGTGCTTATATAGTCGTTTATAGACTTAGGGCACTTAGCCATGCAATTACAATCAATAAATCTATTTTAATGCTAAAAATAGATATAATTCTTGAGATTTAATTAAAACTTCATCACGCAGGTAACCGACGCCGGTTTTGCCTAACCATCGCCAGTTCCTACTTGCCCTTGACTGATGTCGGTATTCCCGATGATGCGGTCCGACCTTAATCGATGCGGTTATTATGTTTTCTTGTAAGTTCCAATTGCATGATACAATGAAGTAATTGAGCTCCACAACTAAACAGGTATCCATACATGGATGGTCATTTATGAAATGCTTCCTATGTTATTTATCTATGTGTCTGAAATAATGACAAGTAAAAATATATCCATTAAAGTTTATTTCATACCTAGATGCATTTGGTTTCCAAACTAAATTAGGCCTTCTTGATATGGTATCCTTCATGGTTTTTTGTCTGCTAGGACCAACCTTTTCATCTTCACACTTCTTCATAGGCTCTATTTTGAAGCCTATTCCTATCTTTTCTCCCGCTACTCTTCAACTATCCAAATTCCTTCTAGACCTTTAGAGCTCTTCTCCAACTTTCCATACATTTTGAACCTCCTATTTGATTCTTATGGGTCAAATTTTAAGGATATCAATTCCTCTTAATGTCTCATGCAAGTATCTTCCTTGTCATTAAGATATTTTTCACTTTATCAACTTTAGATTTCAGTTCTATATTGAATTTGAGGTACTCTTCCTCTTTGTCTTTGAGAGATGTTATGATCAAATCCAATTGTGATTCGAATTATTTGCGTCCATATTCATGTTATTCATCCTTATAATTATTCCTTTCCTCAATAATATTGGTTTTCTCTTCATATTATTTCACCATCAAATTTAATTTATGGTTCTTTATTATTTTATGTTTCAATTACGCTTCAAGATTTAATCCAACATCATCTTCATCTGAAATTTCATCTTCACTAAGATAATTATCTCTTGATATTTTTCTCGATATTATCTCCATAGCCATGCTTGTGTTTTAATAAGGAATCCTTGAAGCAACTAGGATTTCTCCAACAAGAACTACTTTTATAGCAATTGTTGGAAATCACAAGTAGTGAGAGGGGAGGGGTGAATCAGTGCTTCATAAAACTTTGAAAACTTTTCATAAACTCAATAACTATTCAATCAAGATCACTAGTATCCATGAGAGAAAAATGACATTATAATATGAGAAAGAAATAAGCAATCACACATGAACACCATATTTAAGGTGGGAACCCTTCAAGGTAGAAAACCCCACGAAATCAATGTACTAAAATTGGACAAATTTTCCTAAAAGGTTACAAAGATCTCAATCGTTGAACATCCACTCAACTTGAAGATACAACTCAAAAATAAAATTAAGTAACCACTTGAACTTTATAAAGGTTCTACTTGCATGGAAGCTATAACTCCCAATCAATTTAGTTAAGCTACAACTTAATTTTTTGCAAGAAAAACTCACAAGGAAGCTTCAAATCCATTTTTTAAAGCCACACTTAGTATTCAACAAGATGGTTTGATCACTCTTAATTAGTTGTCTAACTTATCATGTTATGATATTTAAATAAGCTCCTCTATCTTTTCTTTTAACCCTCTTTCTCACCTCGATTTATCTCATTTCTCATCTTCTCTTGGTCTTGCACAAAACATTGTCATACATGGATTCATGTACACATACATTCGTGTCATGATTATCTCATTGAATCACCCTTTCAAGCACTCATTCTCTCATATGTTCAACAAATACAAAAATTTCATTCATGAAGGCATTACTCTTGATTTTCATGTCACCAAGATCCTTGAGACATGATCACTAACAACATATTTACATACACACTTTTTTCCCACCTTCACCTAAGTTCACTAGTCTTCATACATGGTAAGCTCTCTCTTTAAAAAAACATCAAGTGTAAAAGAATTAGTTTTTATACAAGAGATACATATTCTTCCTTTTAACTTCAAATTCCAAAATAAATCTTAAACTACTTACTCTACAACTCGTACAAAGAAGATAGAATGGCATTTTCAAAACTATTCTTAAGCAATAATTATTTTTGAAAATGATGTCGGTTTCACGTGCAGCTCTTTGCAGGATCTGTAAAGATTATATTGGCACAAATTTTTGACCAAAAGTACTTATGAAATCTCTAACCCTCTGAATTCACCTGAAAACCTTCCAAACAAAACTCTTTAGACCTAATTTGTAATGGTTCTTGACAGTTTGTCCTATTCACCAACGTAGGATGTTTTATCATGTAGCAAGGGAGCTTAATACCAATTGTTTTCAAAATTCATGCATGTTATAAGAACCTATATCTTTTTCTATAACTTCTTTACAAGTTTCATTCTTGACCATTTCAACCTCAATCTTCATTAGAGATTCATACTTAGAGTAAGAGATTCAAAACCACAATCATGGAGGATCACTCAAATAAATTATTCATCCAACTTCATGCATGTTTATTCAATATTTTGTAAATATTTGGGAGAGATTTTTTTGACATCTGATCCATCTTCAAATGTCTAGGTTAGCTCCAACATTCATCTTTCACATCATACAAGGCTGATTTGAGTGAGGTATTGATAGGATTTCAAGCACAAAGATTTTGTCTTCACATAGTGGGATGTTTCATGCATTAAAACTCATGTTCATATCTCCAAATCCACATATTTTGAAGTATATATGTATTTTTCATCTAACCAAGTTCATTTCTTACTTCATATTAGAGCATAGATGTCAAACATGCTTGGTTTTCAAGAACACCTCAAATTGGTTATTAGGCCACAAAAACCAATGTAGCTTCACCTTGCATCTAACATGTCTACACTCACTTTCATGGAAAAATATTGTATGAACACTTAAAACATGACCTCTAATCCATGAATCAACACTCTTATATATATGTTGAATGAAGAAAAAAATGTTTGCATGCCTAAACTTCAGACCTTCTTAACTCGTCCCAAACTAGTAGTTTTGATATACTAGAGCTAGATCATGAAAACACTTCACCTAGTCATCCCATGAGATTGAGAAGGTTTCCTTGAATCTATATCACTTATACATACCCAAATAGAACTTGAAATCATGACATTTCATCGAAACTTACACTAACACAATTTACTAGTTTTGGCATGCTTAGCCCTTAACGGTAAGAGACCTAACTTGACGTTGTTCATAAAAAAATTGTATTGTACTTTCCTAGATATTTTCATGACCATGGAGGAAACTTCCTATACATGCTTCCACATGAATATTGCAATCTGAAGCTCTTCCATACATGACTAAAATGAAAAATTTCTTCAAAATAAAAATCAAATTGTACTTAAACAACTAATCTACAACATGCCACCAATGCTAAAATATTCCTTAAGGATCTATTTACATGATCAAATTATTTACTTAGCTTACCTAGGTCATTTCACGAGCATTCAACTCACATTTTTCCTATCTCTCCATTATGAGGGTTTGGATATTTTTTTCTTCTTATGCTTCGTTCATAAAGATCAGCCACCATTCCTCCTCATTATAAATCTAGAGTGGTCTTGATTCCATAATTTAACACTAGTAAGAGGCTTAGGGTACCATGCAGAAGTTTTACGTGCGTTTGAGGTCTTCAAGATTAACCCTTGATCTAGGGAAGAGCATTCTAAGAGCTCAATGTTACTAAAACCTTCATAACTCAAATTCTTCTATATTTTTCCTTGAAATTTTTTCCATAAGCACTATGATATCTCCCTTTATATTTCCCAAGGCTTGGTTTCTTGTAAATGCACATGTAGATTCTTGACCACCAAGGTTTTTACATGTTAAACTTGTTTTTCCTCAAGGATAGTCATAAATTAGACCTTGAAATGCTCCAATAGTTTAATTATGGCTTGAAACATCATATGAGACTTTCCAATAATGTCCCTACACACTTATCTTGTTTGGGTTTTCATGCCCAAGCCTATTTTTCTTCATACACCCATCTTAAGTCCTTGAACAATGTCTAATTGAGCTAGTTTACACTTGTAACTCATCACTCACGTATTTTTCTTTATCGTGTAGCCCATTAAACACATCCTGTAATGTGTCTCATGCCTCTACCATGATTCATCACAAGCCTCAAGCCTACACTCCACCATTCTAGGTCACCTTACTAACCAAGCCTAAGGATTACGACTATTACATTGATCTAATCGACTAATTCAACTCATGAAACCTTGTATTCACCATGTTGACTATATTTCCTCATCACACATCTACTAAACCTATTATGCCATCATCCCGACATACTCTCACATCATTATTTTTCCTATACAAGAAACTAGATCATCAAGAAGTCAATACTCAATCGGTGTTCTAATACTATTGCATGTTATGCCTCATCGGTCTCATTGCAAGTTTCCTCTTTCTCTCTCCCGCATCCCGATTTATCATTAATGGTCCTTTTTCATTAATGAAAACTCAACATCCACATGTAAACATACCCTTCCCATAACCATACAAAGATGGTATAGATAGGGTTCAATCAAATGGAAAGGTAGGTCATAGAACCCACACCACATTCACATAATTGTTATATTTTGAGTTAATACTAGGTACTCTGTAGACACCTCAAAAATACACTAATGTTTCCACTTGTTGCCAGTGTTATCCTAGTACACCCTGTTATTCACCCATTTGTGATTAATTGATTAAATTAATTAATTAATACACATTATACCCCTTTGGATTAATTAAATTAATCCTATGTATCCTTAGTACCCCTTTAGCTAAATTAATTATTATTTATTAATTAAAAATATTTAATTAAGTGTGTGCACATCCTAGTCATCTGCCACTTGATCAAACTTCACTTAGACTCCACTTAGACTCCACTTAGACTCCTATTCTTATCCTAGTTAATTGCACTTCTAGAATCCTAGAAAGGTGGGGGAAATTAAAATGCACATACAACCACCTTTCTCGGATGCAACTTTTTGCAATTAATTCATTTACTACCCCCAACACTATTGCAACTTCCCACAATGCTATTTTTAGCATATTCATTTATCTGTGTATAACCAACTTTAACTGATTTTGCCTCTATAAATTGTAGGCTTACCTTCCTTACAAATCCTCTTGAATCTGACATACAAAAACCTTGCTGATTTCTTTGTGTTGACAACATTTGCATTATGTATTTGGAGAGTACTCAAGAGCATCCAAAATCATCTTTGATATTCATTTGCAAGGTTTCACAGGAGACCCTTATTGAGGTTTGCATTGGAAGGTTACTAGAAGGTTTGCAAATTGTTTGTTCATCTTTCTATTACATTGATTTTCTTTGTTTATAGGTAAATCATGTCATTTCAATGTTAAGACACATTTTACATTTTCTAATAGAGATATTAAAGTAACTTATTTCTCTACTATCTTTAAGAAGTATATCTTTTCATGGTATAACAATACAACATTGGTTTTCAAGGTTGGGCTTAGTTAAACATGTATTAATTTATGTAACGATCCAACCACATCATATTTACATTTGTTTATGTCTCATAATTTTACCATTTTAATTGGCATGTTTTACTTAAACTCAAATGATATCCTTCCTTGACTAACTGGTTGACTTATGGTTATTATATAATGTGAGTATAATAATTCACTTCCATGCAAAGTTATCCATTTAATAATTAATGAAATAGTACACACACTAATGTGACATAAACATGTCATAATTGATGTATTTTACGTTGCCAAGGTACGTCAGCACTTATAATAATGTGTTTGTATTATTGTTGTACTATTCATATTGATGAATTAATTAATCAATCATATCGAAACTATAATTTTGAGATGAAATATTATTATCTCATAAATATGTACCACTTTGCTCATAACACTTGTTTAATAATTTTCTATCTTAATTAAGTATGATAATGATAAAATTGTGATTCTCATTGTAATAAGTTCCAAATCAATACAAATGTTAAATAATGTCAAATCAACATACAATCGTATTAAAATTTAAAAAAACAGTATTATAATTTTCATTTAAATTTTAATAACATATAATGTTGTAAAATAATGAGATAAGCATCATTAAATCTCGCAAAATGTAATACAATTGATAGACACATTTATTTAATTTAATAAGTAAGAATCTTTATTTCTCTATGAATGATGTTACAATTATTTTCTGAAAATTACGTGTAGGCAAAGCCTTTATTTAAATTTGTGAAATGGTACTTTCACTTTACAATGAAGTACAATAATCCAAAAACAATTTTCAAACAGAAATACATGATTAAGTAATGTGTATGAAATCCAATAATCACTTCAATTTATTTACTCTCTTGAACACGTTAGGAAAGAGAGTGTATACATGGCGAGTTCAAAAATTGACATGAATTGTCTACTCGTAATCATGTTATCTTATTCTAAAATAAATGACTATGATATGGTTTAATTTTATGTCAAATAATAAACTTAGTAATACATACATTTCTTTAAACCATGAATTGTTACTTATAAATGACAAATATGTTTTAGACAAACATAAGATCAATTGGAAAACAATGCCATTTCATTCTTATTCATGATAGCTTACAATTCAGTTTATCTTATCAATAACAAGATCATCATTTCATATTAAAAATCCATCCACATCTATGATATAAAAATGATGATTTTTTCTTAAGTACAACATAGTTTTTTTAAAAACCCATAAAATTTTTAACTCCTCAAGTTATTTTACGGTATTTAATCATTTGCATTAATCAAACAACTCTAGACACCCAAATGAAAGCTTAATAGTTTCTTACAAAATATTTATGTTAATTATAACACCACATCAGTGATGTGACAACATCATCTTAACAAACTTTAATAAAATTGTAACACTCGAAAGTTAAATCAATCATTCAACTAAATAATCAAATTTATTATTCAAGTGAAGAACAAAGTATATTATTTTAACGAGATGCACATATCCAATCACAATCAAATTTTCAACCCAAAAATGGAGAATCAAATTCAAACTTCAAAGAGTATTGAAAAACTCAGCTCCATGAGATCTTTTATACTTCAAAGAAAATCCTATTTCAACACGAAAAATATCTAAATGAGAAATAGAAAACATTCCATCCAAATTACATATTAATCTTGATAAAATGGTTAGTACACATACTTAATACAGACAATATTGGAAAAATGTTTCTTAACCGGAAAGGGCTCAAAATAATGCCAAAGACCAAAAACGTTTTGGAGAGAGGGAAACGAGTTTGAATACAAATTGTTCACTATGCAATGAATCAATTCCCATCTCTTATCTAGGTTGAATATGTTTACCAAATAAAATGTAATAAATAATGAATCAACTTATAACCCAAAATCCCTTTAATTTTGTAACTTATATCAAAGTACCAAAAAATCAAACAATATTTCCAACATAAATCGACCATTGTAAACTCTATATGAGCTGTAAGGAGTTCATACTCATACACACATAATAATTTTTAAAGAAATTGGTAACTTAATCAAACCCCACGTTTATTTCAAGGCCAAAATTCCTTTTAACAACTTAATTGGTTTCTAGAGAAGGCATGAAGGACCAAGAGGGAAATTAAATGCCTTTTTAACACATGTTTCTTCAATCCTTCTCTAGAAGCCAACTAGGGATTTCTAGGCCATTAGGTCTTCAACTGAAAAACACTTCATCTTATCAAACAAATTCCTCAAAGACATCATAAAATTTTTATACATGTTGTTCATGACAAAAAGCGATGCTCCACAATGCAAATCAACTTAGCTCACTTCAAAGCACAAGACTAGCTTTTAGCCCTTAAGGCCAAAATCAGTAGGCTGACTTTGGAGACCTATAGCTCAAGCATTATTCAAGAAACCTGATAAAAAAATTAATGGACATGTAACACATCTCCCAAGGATTCTGGAATGGTTTAATTTTCATCCCGAAACTTCCATATTAGCCCTAAAACTGTAAAAATCCACAAAACTAGGGTTTTTCTCTCACTTGCTAAAATAGATGGAACATCAAACCACCACAAAAATGAGACCTAAAAAAATATTTTCAAGCCCAAATCATCACATTAGAATTTCCAGGTCATTTGGAGACCATATCGACCAATATTCCAAGTCCCTTTAGGAGGAGGGTTTTAGTTAGGGTTTTGACCAACTTAACTTCTTAATGTTTTTTCATAAATGTCTGACGATTAATTGATCCCATTAAATTTTCAAAATACTCTAGAATAAATTTAAAATCATACCCTAAATCCACAAGGTCCCATGCAAAGTGTGTGTGAGTAGGTGAGCATCTAAAGTTCCCACATCGAGCTGATTTCTCCTTCTTTAGAACTCAATTTTTCCAATAACATCATAAATTGATTTTACTTAAATATTTTGACCTAAAATTTAAATTAAAGCACCATGAATACCTCCTCTAACAGCCCCAACTCACCTCTTTTATCAAATTCTTCTAAATCTCTCCATCCACCAATACTTATATGTATTTTCCTAACTAGTTCTCAAGAACTTGCTTCAAAAGGACCTCATACATGCACTTACCAGCTAGGATATGACTTGAAACTCCTCATACACATGTTATGACATGTCAAAATACATTTTTATTCTCATACATAATTTCCTTGCTCCATACTTCATGTTTCCAACTCATACACCATGCACTAGGTCTAGGAATAGGCCTAAAATTACTTGCTAAGACACATGAAATAACATGAAATGAAAATTTTGACCAATTTTAGAAACTTAAAGACCTTTTCCAAATCATAAAAACCTTTCTTTACCTCATGAAATATTTTTAAAAAATAGAGAGCTCATACTATGACCATGCACACTAGACCATGATCCAAGAAACCATGACACCTTCACCAAAACAAGTCACTACCAATCAACCCTCATGTTTGAACTTGGATAAAACCTTATGGAGAATAATATGAAACCTAGACACCCTTTTCCATCAATTTAATTTAACATCAATGCCAACCTAATACATAATGGATAACAATCTCCACCCTTTTCATTGATGACAACCACCTTCAGAAATATTTATTACAACCTCAAGACAAAACACACCTACATGACTCCATTTGACATCTATGTAAAAGGCTACAATAATGAATCAAAATTAAAAATGAAAATTCACAATGACAACAATACACAAGACAACTTAGTTACTTTCACAAAATCTCCCACTTGGACTTAACTTTAATTTTTTTGTCTTCAAAATAACAAATGAGATCCATGGACCTGATATAATCATGACAATAGCTCCCATTGAATTGATATTCTCAAAATTTGTCTTCATCTATGCTATAAACCTTCTTCTAGGTTTTTATCATGCAAAATCCACAAGTTCTACTTCTAATCTCTAACATACTAAATTTTACGACCATGATCCCTAAAGCAATCCTTCAGTCCAAAATGCCTAATTTCTCAATGCAATAAGATAACTCCAAGCATTTGAAACTCCTTATAAATACTTCCATTGTCCACATATCATCAATATATAACTTCTTATGCAAACATGAGTTTAGTTACCATGTAAAAATGTCATGAATATGGATCAACACAAATGACACAATCCTCAAATAGTTTCTCGCTTTCTTCTACCCATTTCATCAAATTATAACTTACATAGCATATGACATGCTCCCCGCATCGATTAACAATTTTCCATAGCACAGTACTATCATGAATCTTTCATATAGATTATTTTGACACCTTGAATACCTACTAGATGATCAACTTCAGCCTTTTATGACTCATGAGGTCTTCACACACTTGTAGATTACCTTTGACACTTCATAGCACATTGTACCCTGTCATGATGCATCTTCCAACTTTATTGTCACAAATTTTAGTTTCACATCTTAAGAGTTATAAGAATTCAATATTACTGTTAACTATTTACATCATAAAAAATCACCATAATTATACATGCACAGATAGAAATACGACAAAATTTTCCTCACTACATAGCTACCACCTCAAAGACAAAACTCATAGACATACCTTTAGATTGAAGCTTCTACACACACTTTGTAGTCCTTAATATTTCTTCATTTGGGCCATATAACCTTAATATCCTTATACTGATGTACTTGTACCTTTCTATTACTCAACATACTTCAAGTACATCTCTACAAAACTTCATGACTTGGACTACATTCATAATACAGAGTACCATGTTCATGACTTAGAATACCCCACAAAAAAATCCATCTGATCATGACTTGACCAAATTTACATTCTTGGAACAAACTAAGAGACATACCTCATGTTTGACAGTAATTGAAACACTCCTACAGACCTTGTCATGAATAAAATCTTATATATTCTTTAGTTAAATCAAAAGAGAACTTGAGATGCACACCACATATCTTTGATGGACCAATGATTTTAGGAATATGATTTGATGAATCAATGATAATACAGTCCTAGATAGATCCTTTACATACTCCTCCTTGAGTAATTGATCTTCATTTCTCCTTCCATTTGTCAACAGACCTATGATTTTCTTGAATGAAAATGAATATTCATTGAGAAAATCATACCTTTCTTATTGACATGATGATGAAATTATATCTTGATGCTTTATGGAGAGAAATATGCCATTCCTATCTTATAACATGTAACATTGGATCTCAAGCATTATATATATCCTTATACTCAAAGTATCATCCCTTTTAGATACACCATCTCTCTCAAACATGCTAATTTGATTATGACATTTAGTCAACTCAATTTCAGATCTTTTTGACCTCTTCATAGCTTGTCTCCAAGGATAGGGCTTCAAGACACACTTCCTCTGCCTATATGTGTTTAAACACATCTGATTCATCTTCAAGATCAGCTACAAGGTCTTCATCAACATCTTCATAAACATCTTCATCATCATCTTTAGGGCCATATACATTAGGAATACTTCCAAGATCAGTTCCTAGGTAATCTTTAACTTCTTCATCCTCACCTTCAGGGAAACCTTCTTCAAGATCAACACAAGAACATGCACTATCTCCTTTATGAGACTTCTCATCATCTAGAACATGTAAAATATTGGAAATGGGAGTGCAAAAACCAAGAAAAAATTGCCATATATCAAACCTTAATGGTTTTAAAAATCTCTCATTCTAACCAGAGGATTTTCTTCAAATTGAGCTTCGACCATTTGCCATACCTATGCTTCAATAAAATATCCTTCAAGTGGTTAAAATTACCTCACAAGGACCAGCTATGATACTAATTTCTAGAAGAAAAATGACTGAAAGGAGGGGTGAATCATTCATATAACAATTTCAACTTTATTTACCATTTCTTACATTCATCATCCAATTTAACCATTCAACATCCATAACCATGTGAGCTTATTAGGTTTTTATTAAACATTCACAAGTGCACGAAACAAGAGAGAGAACACACGATACTAAATATAAGTGTGAAACCATCAAGGGGAAGAAAACCCACTGAAACCTCTACTAATATTACTCATAACAAAGGAATTGCAAAAATATTACACATCATGCAAGATTTATTTAGTGAGGCACTAACCCCACAAGGAGCACCAACCCTTATTTTAGTAGGGAACCAATCCTACAAGGAGGTTAGAATCCCTAAGGTGATTAAAAACCAAATCAACCACCTGAAATGGATGATCAATGATGATATGATACTCACACAACTAATAGTGATCTAAATTAAACTTCAAACACACCAAACCCTCTTCAAAGTAATCTCTCTCTAACTCACTTAAATATTCTTCTTCATGGGATGAATATATCAATTTCCATAGAAAAATACTCTTCAATATTCCTCATACCTTTATGCCTCTCCTCAAATGTGTATTTGAACCCTCTTCACTCTTCTTCAGCATTTTATAGGTTGTTCATAACCCAAGATATCTCAACTAGTCTCAAATGACAAAACACAATGATATTTAATACTTGACACACCCCATAAGACTAAAATTCAGATAATAACATTTAGGTTAGTTAGGCTAAACAAAACACACACCAAAACCTCATATTAAAAACCCCAAAAGACCTAAGTAGTTCAGCAAGGGCCAAGCCATAAAGAACAAGTACAAAGCTTCTTAAACAAGCCCAAAACAATGTCTTCATCTCCTAGCAAATGAATCATAATATTTAAAGGAATAAGGGAAATTTTTTATAGATACATCATATCTACATGATTTAATAACATCCTATAAAATCCTTAAAATATCCCAAGAACCTCTACATCAGCTATCTCCATCATGAAACTCTCTAAGAAGCAAGCATCTCAAACTAGGTCTTCAACACCTGAAAATAACCTTCCAAAAGTGAATGACTTGGAGTGCCAAAACTCATCACCATAACAAAAATTAAACATAAATAGGAATTTATTTATGAAATATAAATCATGATACATATTATAACCTTAATCTCATGGCACAAGACCCCAAAATAACTTATTTTCTAGCACAACTCAAACTAGCTTCAAGACCCCAAAACTAGGTCTTCAAAATGAGTTGGTTCACATATCAAATAAAATCATAAAGTAATAGAAAAAATTTCAATGGAAATATTATGATATATAATATTTGGAAAATATGATTAGAATATTTATTTCAAGGGTTAAGGCATCCAAACAGACCAATCTCTAGAACTAGATTCGGGCTCCAAGGATCAAGAACTAGAATTGAGAGAACAACAATACTTTATCAAATTAAAAACCTCTTCCAATCTCCAAAGACTCTTAGAACACATCATGTATAGTTGTATCAACATGCTCAAGCACTAAGAAGCATATGTTATGTGGATAAATGTACTTTAGCACACTTGTTTCTTCAAGCCTTCTTGAGAAGCCAACTGGGGCTTTCTAGGCCATTAGGTATTCAACTAAAACACACTTCATCTCATAAAATAAAATCATAAAAACATCATGTTAGGTGAATACATGTTGTTCATGACAAAAACTATTTCTCCATGGTGTAAATCAACTCATCTCACTTCAAAGCACAACACTAAATTTTATCCCGTAAGGCCAAAATTTCTTCAAGAAACATGCCTGAAAATTTTCATTGAAATGTAACACATCTCCCAAGGATTCTATAATTTATCATTCTAAAATTTCGCTCTCAGCCTTGAAACTACAAAAATCCACAAAACCAAGGTTTTTAATCTCACTTGTTGAAACAGTTGGAACATCAAACCACCACCAAAATGAGACATGACAAAATCTATTCAAACCCAAATTGTCAAATTATAAGTTCCAAGTCATTTGGAGACCACACTAGGCCAATATTTTAATAAGATCTAGGAAGAGGGTTTTAGCTAGGGTTTTTACCAACTTAACTTCTTAACGATTGTGCATAAATGTCTCGACGATCAATTGATGCTAATTCTCTGGATTTGTATATATAATTTAAACAACAATAAATCAAATTAACTTATGAAATGAAAAGCACAGATAATGGAGACAAATTTTAACACAAAGAACAATGATCTTATTATTGAATCATTAGAGATATACAAGGATTAAGGATTAAAATTATATAGCTCAATGAGCCCCCTAAATATGAGTCAAGGATACTCTTCAAATGTAAAATATCTCCCTCAAATCTCTCATGTTTATCTCCTTGATTTACTCCCATAATATCTCACTCAAAAAACCCCTATTTTATGGTGAGCTAAACTCATGTACACACATATATAATTCTAACCTATATTATTATCAATAAGTTGTATTATCATGATAACTATATTAATAATAATATTACTAATATATATGAGTTATAAATACAACTCACCATTCACACTAACTAACCAATGTAATATATGACTATTATATTTTACAAATAATAATGTGAGCACTAATCCTAAGATTATTCCTAACATTCCCTCCTCGGTGAGAACATGAACGAGTTATGTCTAGTACCTTCTCATGATACAATGACATTCAAAGAGTACCATCAACTCCAACATGTTTTATAGTGGAACCATTAACCACTATGTATGTGATTTTCTAAGAGATTCACAAACTATCAAATTAGTTTTCTAGTAGACCACTAACTACTCCATAACAACATACATGTTTACAACTCACATTTTTACATTTAAGGGAAAATACAAGAAATATCACTCATACAAGAGCTTAATTATTACAATAATTAAACATGAATGATCATCTATTCATATTTGTATACAATGAAAAATTAAACACACTAAACACAACTAAAAAAACATAGCCACCAAAGTAGTATTGTGGCCTTGTCGATGGTTCCTAACAAGAGGTCGATAAAATGCCTCCTTCCTCTATTGCCTCAAACCTCCATTACATTTTTCTTTAGTTACTCAAAAAATTCAAAATTCGAGCTTGTTTTAAAAATAACCCCCTTAATGTATAACAAAAATCTTGAAAAAGTAACTGAAAATGTAGGAAAAATATTGTCATCCAACTTTACCATAGTGGTCGACGGTGTCCGTAGTGAATCATTGGTGACCAGAAATAGGATCGATGGTGATTAGAAGATTTTCTCATGACTGGAGTAAATATTTAGCGATTAGGAAGATTCATCGAAAATCAAGCGGATTCGACAACTCGATTGGATCGGAGAAATCAAAGACGATAAGAGGAATCGACGAAGATCCTTGTGTCACGAAACCCGAATTTAAAAATCGACAAAAAAAGATTCAAAACCTCATAATCGCATCCTAGAGGCCATGTATTTATCCTACAATGACTCTTATAAATTTTCCTATCCTAGTATGATACCGTATGATGCTAATTCTCTAGTTTTGCATATATAATTTAAACAACAATAAATCAAATCAACTCATGAAATGAAAAGAATAGACAATGGAGACAAATTTTAACACAAAGCATAATAATATTATTATTGAAACATTCGTGATATACAAGGATGAAGGTTTAAAAATTATATATCTCAATGGGATCCCACTAAATAGGAGTCAAGGCTAATCTTCAAATGCACAAATATCTCCCTCAAATCTCTCATGCTTATCTCCTTGATTTACTCCCAATAATATCTCACTCAACAAACCCCTATTCTATGGTGAGATAAACTCATGTACACACATATAATTCTAACCTATATTATTATCAATGAGTTGTATTATCATGACAAATCTATGAATAATAATATTTTAAATATATATTAGTTGTAAATACAACTCATCATTCATACTAACTCACTAATGTAATATATGACTCTTACATTTTACAACTAATTACGTGAGCACTAATCCTAAGATTATACCTAACATCAATTGATCCCATTTTTTTCAAAACACTCTACACTCAATGTAAAATCATTCACCAAAGCCACGTGGTCCCATGAAAAGTGTGTGAGAGTAGGTGAGCATATGAAGTTACCATATAGAGCTGATTTATCCTTCTTTAGAATTTGGTTTTTCCAAAAACATCATAACTTGATTTTCCTTCAACATTTTGACCTAAAATTTGACCTAAAGTACCATGAATACATAACTTCCTTTCTCCATACTTCATGTTTCTAACTCATACACCATGTACTAGGTCTAGGAATAGGCCTATAATGACTGCTACAATGCATGACATCACATGAAATGACCTTGTTGACCCATTATAGAAACTTATACACTTTTTCCATAACATACCAACCTTGATTGACCTCATTAAATGCTTAAAAAACACTAGAGAGCTCATACTATGACCATGCACACTAGACCATGCTTCAAGACACCATGACAACTTCACCAAAACAACTCACTACCAATAAGCCTTTATGTTTGACATTGGATAACACCTCATGGAGACTCATATGCCACCTATAAACTCTTTTCCATTAATGGTCTTTGAAATCAATGAAAATCTAAAATATAATGGCCAACATTACTTCACCAAGAAACCTAAGACCGATAAACAACATTAAATTTAATTCAAATATTTAAAGTAATGCAAGGAAATGAAACAATCCATATTCATTAACTATCGATGAAATATTTAATTACAAAAACAATGATAATTATAGTTAACCAATGAAACATAACAATGTAAACAAATTACGGTCATCAAACAAGACCAAAATTATTAGCTGATAAATGTAAACATAGTGTCACATATGCACCTACACACACACACACACACACACACACACACACACACACTTGTACAAAAACACTATATAAACACTAATCAACTAACAATATTAGATTATTTGATAATTTGAAATTAGTTTCAACAACATAACCTAACATAAGTATGGGGTGTGACATACTTCCCCTTAAAGAATAATCTTATTGATGATTTTACATAATGTAACATACATCTTAATAAGAGAAATAGTTCAAACATCGCTACAATATAAAAAAATCACATTTTAATAAGAACTTAAAATAAATTCCAAAATTTCAGTCAACCATTTTCAAAAATATTGGTTGTAATAACCTTTAATACAATTATTATTGTAAAATAATCAGTTTATAGAAACAATTTTCCATAGATTTCAACATTATTATCAAATAATAAAAAATAATACAAAGGATGATAAACAAATAATTAGTTTTTATCACTCAAACAAATAAGGAAATGAAGTTTTCATCTCTTCTAGATTATCCCAAGTTGCACTTTCTTTAGAATATTGGTCTCATTACACCTTGCATTGTACAATATCTCGATTATGGAAATACAACATGTGAGTTTCCAGCACTCATATAGGTTCAAACACAATTATTCCTAGGTTTGGAACCTATAAATATTTCCAATTTAGGACATGCGTTACATCTGAAACATACTTTTTAAGCAATGAAATATGAAAAACATCATGTATTATAGATAGACAATGTGGGGGTAATACTAATCGGTATTTAGCTAGACTTATTACTTCAAGTATTTTGAAAGGTCCCACATATCTAGGTGATAGTTTGGAAGACTTGCCAAATGTGATTGAGATCTTTTTGGGTTTAACCCTTAAGAATACTTTATCTCTAAGATCAAATTTTTTGTCAAACTCTTTTCAAATATGTGTATCTTTTCTGTCTATCGGCACCTTCCTTCAATTGCACATGAATGAGATTCAATTGGTTTTCCATTTCTGTTAAAATTTTAGGGCCTACTACCTCTCTTTCCTCATTACTATCCCAACTAATATGATTTCTGAAATAACTCTAGAGAAATATTTAACAAATTTTATGTAATAACCAACCAACCCCATGAAGCTTCTAACTTCATCTACATTCCTAGGAGCTGGTCATTTTGTTATGGATTTAATTTTTATGGATCAACTAAAATCCCATCTTTATTGATTATGTTCCCAAGGTATTACACCTCATTCTGATAGAATGAAAATTTTGAGATCTTTCCTTATATTTTCTCTTCCTAAGCACTTCTAACACTATTTTCCAGTGTTTATTGTGCTCTTCCATGTTTTTAGAATAAATCATAATTTCATCCAAGAAAACTAACACAAAATTATCTAGATATTCCTAAAAATATTGTTCATTAAGTTCATGAATGAAGTGGTGCATTAGTGATTCCAAAAGGTAACATTGTGAACTCATAATGACCATATCTTGTTCTAAATGTTGTCTTATGAATGTCTTCATCCTTTATTCTCAGTTGATGATAACTTGATCATAAATTGATCTTGGAATAGATAGATGCATCTTGCATCTGATCAAAAATGTCATCAATCCTTGGTAAATGATATCTATTCTTGATTATGGATTTGTTAAGAATGCGATAATCCATGGACAACCTTAACATGTCATCTTTCTTCTTGATGAATATGACTAGTGCTCCCTATGGAGACACACTTGGCCTAATTATCCCTTTAGAATATAAATCTTGAATTTTTCTTTTAGTTTCATTAGTTTAGTTGTAATCATAATGTATGGTTCCTTAAAGATTGGTTCAGTTTCGGGTTTGATATCAATTGTAAAATCAAACTCATGTCTTGGAGGAAGTCCATGTAATTCATCCGAAATACATCCTTGTACTCTTGTAACATTGAATAGTATTCCAAGGAAGTCTTACCTTCCTCACTAAATTATGATATATTTATGGTGTAAATCATACAACCCTTTTTCTTATCCTTTTTGAACTACATTGTTGAAATTTGCCTTCAAAATTTATTTTTATGCCTTATATGCTTGTTATTTTTTGTAGATCATCTAAGCATTTAATTCATTTTTCAAAAAATATATAGTTGATTTGTGTTGAGACATCCAATTTACACCTATTATAACATCATAGGAACCTATAAGAGCTATGCATAGGTCCAATTTATTGGTAAATCTAGGTAGTTCTAATGTTGTGTCAAACATACATTAGTGGATAGTTTGGACAATATTATAAATGTATTGTATACCACAAATTTTTCATATAACCAACTTTATTTTTCAAAATTTTAGTTAATTTATTAGAAATGAAGCGTTCAGTTACACCAGTATCAAATATAATAGTTATAAGTAGTCTATATAACTTACTTGGCACTTCGATAGGTGTTGTTTGTTTTTCATCTTGGCGGTTTGCCACTATAACATGGAGTATTTCTTGTGGATTGTTTTCCTTGTTCTTAAAGGGAAAATTGCTGGTATAGTGGTCACTACCACATTTTAAACACACAACAAAATGTCCCTTCCTTTTAAACTTATTGTCAATAGTTACATCATTATTTTGTCCATTTTCTTTGTATTTGCAATATGTTTTACTATTGTGTTATTCTTACCATTTCGAGCCGTATTGCCAACCTTTTTCCATCAAGTATTCATTGGTGTCAATGTAAAAGGTGATATGAATCTCTTATTTTGTTTTTTTATCTCTACGTGAAGATATGGCTTGCAACTTCTTCTCTTTCCTAATGGCCTTCTCAAAAATAACTTTTATGGTAAAAGGATCGTGGACATCCACTTCAGCCCCAATGATTGGGTTCAGTCCCATTATAAAATTTTGCATCCTAAATTTCTCATCCTGTTTGTCTTGTGAAACATACTTCAGCATTTTGGTGAAATTTTCCCAATATTCAGATTATAGTGAACTTACCTTGAGTTAAATTTTGGAACTTAGACATATTTTGATTGAAATACAATTATGGTAACCAAATTTTTAGAAATATAGTTTAAACTATTCCCATGTGATGTTTATAAGGATAACTTCCAACTCTTCTTTCGGTTATCCCACCATGAGGATGCCTCATTTGAGAGATGAAAAACACCCCAAATAGCCTTAGTTTCCTTAGAGAAGTATCTTGTTTCAAAATAATTCTCCATTTCACTCAGCCAATTTTCAACTCCATCTCCCAAGGTTATCCCATAAAACTTAGGAGGGATGATTCGTTTGATGTCCCTTAACAACTCAGCTGCCAAACAAGATCTTTTGTTCTTGGGTTGGTTCCTAAGATTGGGATTTACAGCATTAGGATTTTCTACATTATGATTTACAAAATTAAGATCCCCTGCATTAGGCTAAGAGGTTGTTATACTTCACTATAACTTTCAATTTCCTCACCCATAACCCATTGTTCTAGAATAGCTATCCAATTACAGGTATCTTGTAGAAAAACTAGTATATCATCAAATTTTTGGGCTCTTTGTTTCCTCATCCATGTTGTTTAAATTATTTCTCTTGTTCCAACCATTGTGTTATGTTAGATAAGAATACAATATTTTGTTAGCTTAAGGACCCATTAAGTCCAAGATTTTATAACTGTAGCTCGATACCAAAATTTAACACACATGTTTTATACTTCATAAAATTAAGGGAAAATTTTTAATATATAAGCAACCTTTACATCTAAATTGATTCCTTCAATGCTTTTTAGCACACCAAAATAATATAATGTTACAATCCATCTGATAACAATGATAACCATGTGTAGTTGTAAGGGTCCATTAGATCTACCTGATCCCCCTTATCATCACTCTAACTGAGTGAGTATATATTATATACATTTGGTTAAAACTTTATAATAGGTTTTGAGAACTAAGTTGAACTCCTATATGTCAACTGGATAAAAAAACATGTTGCAATCCTTCCAACATCTAACACTATAGAATAAGAATGTGGTGATCATACAGTGTATTTAGCTAACTACACTACTTGGAAGAGTTATTAAATGAGAAATACAAGCTTAGTTTCATGACCACACATACATCCAATGAAACTTGTCTCTGTCACCACATAACTATCTCTACACAGTTATTTGGATTCAAATTTCATTGTTTAAGAAGTTTAATTTTCTATTTCAAATACATAGGATTTATGACTCACCACTCCATTTGATAGTATGCTAAAATTCCCATCTTAGGATCCTTATGGAAAAGATATCAACTACTTAATGAAATTCTTCATTAAGTAATCACTACCCTTCCCATAACCATCCAAAGCTAGTACAAATAGGGTTTATTTGAATGGAAAGGAGGGTCATAGAAGCCACACCACATTCACACAATTTTTTTATCTTTTGAGTTAGTAATAGGTACATCATTTCATTGCGATGTTAAGAAACATTGTATGTTTTCCGATAGATATCTTATTGTAACTTATCTTGTTACTAGATTTAAGAAGTATCTCTTCTCATGGTATAACAATACAACATTAGTTGCAAAGGTTGGGTTTAGTTAATCATACCTTAATTTGTAACGATCTAACCACATCCTATTTACATTGTTTTTTTTATATTAGGTAAAATAGGGTTGAGGGGACCGTACCCCATATAGTAACAAGCTCCTATAGAGCAAATATTTACATTGTTTATGTATCACAAGTTTACCTTTTTAATGTGTATGTTTTACTTAAACTCGAGTGATATCCTTTGTTGACTAACTCATTGACTTATGATGAGTATAATAATTCACATCCACGTAAAGTTACCCATTCAATAATTAATGAAATAGTACATACATTAATGTGACATCAACATGTTGTAATTAATGTCTTTTATGTTGCCAAGGAATGAAAATACTTATAATAATGTGTTTGTATTATTGTTGTACTATTCATATTGATGAAATAATTAATCAATCATATTGAAACTATAATTTTGAGATGAAATATTATTATCTCATAAATATGTACCACTTTGCTCATAACAATTGTTTAATCATTTTCCATCTTAATTAAGTATGCTAATGATAGAATTCTAATTCTCATTGTAATAACTTCCAATTCAATACAAATGTTAAATATTGTTGTCAACCTACAATCGTATTAAAAAAACAAAAATAGTATTATACTTTTCATTTAAAATTTAATAACATGTACTTGTTGTAAAACAATGAGATAATCATCATTACATCTCGCAAAATGTAATACAATTGATAGATTTATTTATTTAACTTAATAAAGAAGAATCCTTATTTCTCTCTAAATGATGTTAGAAATTAGAATTATTTTCCAAACATTACATGTAGGAAAAGCCTTTATTTAAATATGTGAAATGATACTTTAAATTTACAATGAAGTACAATAATCCAAAAATTATTTTCAAACATAAATACATGATTAATTCATATGTATAAAATCCAATAATCACTTCAATATTTTTAATCCACCTTGCAAACTATAGGAAAGAGAGTGTATACATGGTCAGTTCAACGAACTGGCATGAATTTTATACTTGTAATCATGCTATCTTATTTTGAAATAAATGACTATGATATGGTTTACTTTTACGTCAAATAATAAACTTAGTTATACATACATTTCATTAAACCATGAATTGATACTTATAAATGACAAATATATTTTAGAAAAACATAAGACTAATTGGAAAATAATGTAATTTCATTTCTATTCATGATAAGTTATAATTTAGTTTATCTTATTAATAACAACATCATCATTTTATATTAAAAATACATCCACATCTATGATATCAAAATGATGAGTTTTTCTTAAGCAAAGCAACATTTTTTTAATCCAATAAACTTGTTAACTCAGGTCAAGTTATTTTACTATATTTAATCATTTACATTAATAAAAAAATGTAGACACACGAATGAAATCGTAAGACCTTCTTGCAAAATATTGATGTTAATTATAACACCACATTAGTGATGGGACAACATCATCTTAATGTATTTTAACAAAACAATAACACTCAAAAAGGTAAATCGATCATTCAACTAAACAATCAAGTTTATTATTTAAGTGAAGAACAAAGTATATTATTTTAAAGAGATGGACATATCCAAATCACACCTAACTTTTCAACCCAGCAATGGAGAATAAACTTCACAAATCAAACAATATTGAAAAAATCAGCTCCATGAGAGATTTTATACTTCAAACAAAAACCCACTTTAACACATATAAGCTCTAAATGAGAAATAGAAAACAGTCCATCCAAATTACATATTACTCTTGATAAAAGGTTCAAGTACACATACTTAATACAAAAAAATTTGGTAAAACATTTGTCAACCAACAAGAGCTCAAAATAATGCCAAATACCAAAAAAATTTGGAGAGAGGGAAAAGAGGCCGAATACGGATTGTTAACTACTCTAACACAATGAATCAATTTCCATATCTTATCTGGGTAAAATATTTTTATCAAATAAACTGAAATAAATAATGAGTTCATAAACTAAAACATAGAATCAACTTGTAACCAAAAAATCCATTAATTTTGTAGCTTATAACAAACTACCATAAAATCAAACAATATTTTCAACATAAATCAACCATTATAATATCTATACGATATGTATGGAGTTCATATTCATACACATGTAATTATTTTTAAAGAAATTAATAACTTTGTTGGGCCCCTAAAATATTGGCTAAGTGTAAAAAGGCACGTACATGCGCAAGGCCTGGTTGAAGAAAGGCGCGCAGGAGAAGGCGCACGAGAGAAGGGTTTAAGGAAACCCATGGTGCGGACGCGAAAAAAGCCAAGGTTACTAGACTTAGCCATATTGGGCATTTTGGGAAGGATATGAAAAAACCTAACCCGACTACGCATGCGGAATGGATAAGGTGCCACCGGTGATAGGTTGGCCCAGGAAGGAATATGCCCTGCGTTAGAGGCTTCTAGAAGGAAATCATGACATAGAGTGGTGAGCTCGGGCTTGAGGAGCATGTGCTCTGGGAGGACCACATTCGAGACAGGTTGGCAACAGATCTGAGGCTGCAGGAGAATGAGTTGGCGATCAAAGAGGATATATATATAAGTTCCTACTTTGAAGTAAACAAAACAAATAGAGAGAGGGAAGAGCTCTGCAAAAATACTGCCAAGACTCACGCTTTAGGAAAATAAGGGTAGGAAAGGATGTATCAAGGGTGGGGAATTATAAATTTTCTTTTGAGGGCCTAGTTATATAAGTCCAGTTATAATGCAGACTATGGTCTACCTTTCTGTGACATTCTGTAATGGCCTAATGAATGTAATAAGGTTACCAAGTTGATATGAATATGAGCATTAATGGTTCTGATACATACATCCTTCTTCATAGTTATTTTTCATTTATGTTTATGAACTAAGTATGAATTCTTGTATGACTTCCTTTCTGTATTGGTGTAAGTTCTTTAATCATAAGAACTTTATGTCTAGAATGAGTGCAATGATCTAGAAGCCGTTCTGAGCTCTATGATGCTTGTATGTTTTATTTCCTTTCTAAACTCTTAAACTTAGATCATAGATGATGTTTCCCACTAAAATCACATAAAATAGAGACTCGGTTACCCACGTGTGCCGCGGGTGAGTGCCCAATTCCCGTTGGGTGATAGGTCGATGTGCATGGGATTTATTTCCTTTATGATGGGGGTAAAAATGACTACATCTTGGTTCTGTTGCTAGGACCTCTTTTTGAAGTTGTAGTGGGAAATGGCATACATCATGATCTGGTGTAATTAGTAATGACAGAACGTTTAACTCTCGAAAGTGTTGAATCATGGTTCAAGAGCACAGAGGATGAATTTGCTAAGAGATTTAGCACTGGACCTGAGTTTGATGCAAGTAGGTGGGTATAAGAGAACCTCTACCATGATTTACATGAAACATTTTTTTGTTGCTTCCCAATAGAACTCTATGATTGGCTCTTAGCATATGCATCTAGATCAAGTTGGTATCATAGATCACGTGCATGGACCCAAGAAGAACACCGGAGGCCATGTGAGTACGTAGATCCGACATTCACTTGTGCTGTGGATCATTAGTGGAAAGGTGTGTTGGCCAGCTACAATCTGGAGTACGCCATTTCTACATATTCTTGTCTAGAATTTTTTGAGTTTGAATTTCTATGGGAGCCCAGAGGATTATTTTTATATGCTATCCCTTTGGAAATGAAGATCTTGATTGTTGCTTTGAGTTTAGAGGCATTTCTAATGGTTGACTAAACCATTCTGAGCACTGGGTGAGGAAGCTAGGGTGGAGGAAGATAGCAGATATTACGATGGAGAAAGAAAGGGAGGAGAGACGACTCAAGTATAGTGAAGCATGTGAAAGGGAGATTTCTAGACGATGCAAGGATGCAAGTGTGATGGATCTATGGAGGCAGACGTTGCGGGAAGGAGTTGAGGTTCACACGAAGGATGTGGAACCTGAGTATTCTGTGCTACCCCATATTGGAAAGTGCGTAAGAGAGAGCCCTTCAAATTCTGATGAGATTTCATTATGTGGAGAGAGAAGATTCATTGGCACGTATCTAAATCTAACGAGTGATTAAACCCTAGCGCTTGGTTTTCTAGATCAAGGAAGGAGTATCATTGACCCGATTGACATTAGTGGAAGTTAAATATCTCGTGCCCGTGAGATATAAATTTTTAGTTCCCACTTATATGGCTACGCATATTCCAATATTTAGAGGATTCTTTGGACAAGGAGAAAGTACACAAGCCTTTGGTCTCACATCTGGGAGTGGCGCGGGTACAATAGTGGTAGTAGGGCATTATCACGAGACCATTGGCATGCGGTTTAGTGGAACCTTGGGACACTTGCAATGACCACTACAAGACCCGGTGGTTCTAGTGGGTGCCGGAGGAATAGGACATGGTGGATATGGTAGCTCGGGAGGCATAAGACCTAGTGGATCTAGCGGCGGAGGAAACACTGGAGGGAACCAAGGCTCTAGCTCAAGAGGACAAGGGCCCCAGCCACCCCCTAAAGTTTTATTTGAGATTTCTTTACATTTTCCAGATTACAGAGGTATTGAGGATGTTGCAGAACATGTTCACAAGTGTGAGCTGCTATGGTGCACAAAGGGGATCACAACCTTAGAGTGGAAGGCTAGTCAGTTTGTAACGATGTTGCATGGGCGTACGCATAACTAGTATACGAAATACGACCCTCATCAAATGGTGGTGGATTATACTACTTTAAATAACACCTTCTTGGCAGAATTCCACATCCCTAAGTTTGAACAAAAGAGCATCAGTTCCCTGAAGGAGATTCAACAGGGAATGGTAGAGAGTGTAGGGGAGTATGATGCATGATTTAAAAATCTCTTGTATAAATTATCAATTGACATTCACCCTTCACAACATGCTCGGTGGTTTGTTGGAGGGTGGATCACACCTTTTAAGGGCTTTATATCATAAAACTTTCACTGAGACTGCGTGAGGCGTTGGAAGCTACTTTGTGCGTTGAGGCTATTGGAAGTGTTGACACTAGTATTAGCCTATTTTTGAGGCTCGATCGCTCGCTATGACTAAGCGGTGGAAACATTATCTATGAACTTAGCCCATGAGACTTGCAGTGGTTTATGGTGTAAAAATTGTGAAGTAGAGGGGCATGTTAAGGATAGTTTCCCCCAGAGGACAATATGCACCGTGACAGTAGACTATGAGATTTGTCATGGGGACCATGATCCAAGTAGATGCCATTTGATACATCAGATAATTCAGAAGAATGTGTCTTGCTACTGTAAGATCTACACCTCTAAAACCCATGATACTAAGGATTTTAGGCTTATTGACCAGATCCATGAGGCCATTGATCATGGGGTATGCATCAAAGCATTGCCAACAGTTCTAAAGGTGATGATTTCCGTTATGAGGAGCGCGCAGATGGAGGTGCACGTGGAAGGGGATTTCATGGAGGATTCTGTGGTTGTGGTAACCATGGAGGAAGAAGTGAGTTCCCATGTGGAACCTATTTTAATTTTGGATCTATAGAGCATTACAAACAAGAGTGCCTAGACCTATTGCATTGCTCATGGTGTGAGAAGAAACACAAGTATGAGGAGTGCCCTGAGTTATTTGAGAACATGAATCAGCAGTAATGGAAAGACAAGGGTGCTACAATGGTAAGCATTAAGAAGACATACACACAATGGATGCCATGGGTAACACATGATGCATGCTTAGAACCTATTTTAGTAACAACAAGAGCAGACCACACGCGTAAAGGAAATACTAAGGTAGAGGACTCTAGTTTCAAGAGAAAAGTGGTGCATGGAAAGTACCCAAATCCTGATCATCGAAGGAGGTATAACAAGATACCATGGAAGTCATTTAGAGTTTACAAGGAGAAATCATGTATTTAAAGGAGCAGTCCAGGAGGGAGGAGGAAAGGAAGAAGGTCAAGGCACCAAGAGATGACATGGATGAGGTTAGGGAAGTATGTAAAATGCTAAGGAAAGAGAATGTTATTCCCTTGCTGGGAGCATGGTTGAGGGAGAAGGTACCACATGCCGAAGAAGAATGTGAGAGGAAGGTTCTACATGCAAACCTTCCCCCTCATAGCGTTGACTATGACAGGGAGATCATGTTAAATGTTGTGGTGGATGGATGACTATTGAGTAATATCCTCATTGACATAGGTGCGAAGGTCAATTTTCTCACATTGGATGCATGACATCAGATGGGAAGGCTTGCATTATAACCATCTTCGAATGTGTTGTATATGGCAAACAAAACAAAGGCAATTCCCATTGGTGTCTTAAAGGATGCAACTATCACCATTTAGGGAGCTAAGTTTACTGGGGACTTTGAAGTCTTGGCACTCGCCGAGGAAGAAAATTTCCCAACACTACTTGGGTGCCCATGGTGTTACAAGAACAATGTGGATCTTTGGTTCAAAAAAGGGTACATCAACTTTGAAAATGAGGAGGAGTGAGTCATCATACCCCTGGCTGATGGGAAGTCAACACCCTATACTGAACCTTTAGGAGAAGAGGTCCTGGATAGAATATATGTGCACTCAATCAGGGATCTAGAGATAATCCATCCTACCGACGGAGTTATACAATTTGACGATGCTCATTTAGTAAGTGACACCACTAGTCAAACATGTGATAATTGGGTGCATGGGATTGATGAATTGATCGGATGAAATTTAAGAGGATCGGTGATAAAGGTGACAAAGGCATGCATAGTCAAGCACCTAGGAGGAAAAGAGCTACCTAAGTACTTAGGAGGAGCCTCCCCTGAGGTCTTTTTGTAGAAAATGGAAGCTCAATGGAAGGAGGAAAATGAAAGAAGAGGGATGTTAAGTTATGTCCTACTAGGAACTATTACGCGCTGGTGGGAAACACATCGGGATAATCTATTGGAATGGTGTGAAGTGAGAATTTCCTTCGTGTTCATTTCTCTAGAAGAAATGCACCCACCACCATCAAGGACTACCATGGTAAGGAACCCGCCTCTTTCCACATCCAAGACGTGAGATAACCCGGGGAAGGTGTGGAAGCTTTGCCACCATCCCTTTGGGTGCACAAACCGTATTTCTACACTACGAGGATACGCGCATGCATGGTACATACATTCTCAGACATGCTACCAAATAGGGAATTGGTAGGAACTAGCATATGACCTAGTTTAAACATTCAAGTATCGAAGTACCAAGCCATCGGATGACAAGGAAGTGTAGGTTTCAAGCACCTAACCATGGGGGATAGTGCCATGGCAGAAGATAGGTTGTTGGACTTTCTTAGTGAACCAAGTTTGGGGGAGCACTTTGAAGAAGAGGAAATAGAGGAGGATTAGTTTGAGTGCACGTGTGTGAAAAAGGAGAAAGGAAATCTTGTATATGTGATTGATGGGGAGGAAGCAGAAAGTTTGGATGTTAACCATTTTGTAGGGACACACGAGGTAGTGGATAGTGTTGATACTCACGCACGTGCCTACCATGAACCTTTAAAAACTAAAAAGGTTAACATTATCTTAGGAGAAGAACCTAAGGAAGCTATCATTGGAGATTATTGGTTGGAGAAGGAAGTCTCTAAGATCATTGATCTTTTGCGTGAATTTGAGGATTTATTTCCGTGTGGGTACCATGAGCTCAAAGGCATCCACCATTCCTTGGGGGAAATGAGGATAAAGTTGAAGGACGGTGCGCACCGGTTAGGAAGAGACCCTACCGGATGAATCCTAATTTACGTGTGAAGGTAAAGGAAGAGATAGAAAAAATGATAGCATCTGGGATCATTGAAGTTGTGGAAGAATTAGAATGGATAAGTCTGATGGTAATAAACATCAAGAAGGATGGGTGGATTAGGATCTATATGGATTATAGGGAGCTGAATGTAGTTTGTGTCATTGATCCTTTTCCAACCCCCTTCACTGAAGAAATTTTGGATGGATTCACTGGGCACAAAATCTATTCCTGTACGGATGGATTTTCGGGTACCACCAAGTTTGGATTGCAAAGGAAGACTAGGAGAAGAAAACTTTTGCCAATGAATGGGGAAGTTTTGCATACATGGTCATGCCCTTTGGGTTGAAGAATGCACTTGTTGTTTTCTCACACATAGTGGTACATGCATTCCAGACTTCAGCCACAAATTTCTTCAGGTCTATCTTGATGATTGGACAGTGTATGGGATAGTAAGAGACCATTGTGATAATTTGAGGCTAATGTTTTAGAGGTGTCAGTAGTGGAGGATATCCCTCAACATTAATAAGTGTGTCTTTGCTACCCCGTTTGGAACATTATTGGGGCATATCATATGTAAGGAGGGCTTGCTAGTAGATCCTGCCAAGGTTGTTGTGATTGTGGGATTGGGGGAGCCTACTAGCCAAAGTGCAGTGTGTGGGTTTCTTGGACACGTAGGATACTATCAAAAGTTCATCAAGGGGTATTCCAAGATCACCACGCCTTTAGAAGAATTTCTCAGACATAAAATTTCCTTCCATTGGGGAAAGGCGCAGCAGAAGGCATTTGATACATTGAAGGATAGGATTGTCACCATGCCTATATTACGTTTTCCCTCTTGGGATAAGCCCTTCCATGTTCATGTAGATGCCTCCGAATGACCATTGGGGCAATACTTGCACAACTGGTGAGGGAATTGTTGATCATCCCCTATGCTTTGTAAGCAGGAAGTTGACACCAGCAGAGTAGAATTATACTACGACCGAGCATGAAGCATTGTCAATGATCTACGCACTTCACAAGTTCAGAAAGTATCTGCTGAAACTCCTTTGTGTTTTACACCGACCACATGGTGTTAAAGTACTTGGTGAACAAGCCCATTCTACAAGGGTGCATATGCCGGTGGGTGTTGTTATTTCAAGAGTTTGAGTTCACGATAGTTGTGAAGCCTGGGAAGAGTAATTGTGGACCTAATCATTTGTCAAGGATTGATTCAGGGGAGGACATGCAGAGCATTGAAGAGACAATATCGGTGTGTAAATGTTTAGGTTGTGGCATGCACCCTCAGATTTGGAGGAGATTGCAATATTTATAAAGGAAGGTGTGGCACCAAAGGGGATGAAGACGTTAGAGAAAAAACAACTAGCCATATGCGCCATGCCCTATATGTTGATCAGTGGGGACTTATACAAATTAGGGCATGATGAAGTTTTGCACTTTGGTGTGTAGTAGAGCATGAACGCCTCACCATCATAGAGGAAGAAAATGGAGGAATTACGGGTGGACATTATGTAGGCGATGCCACTGCATGTAAGATATTAATGGAAGGCTTTTGGTGGGAAACTTTGTATAAGGATTACAAGGACTATTGTAAAGTGTGTGACCACTTTATTAGCGCCCGAACCTTTTGGGAAATGTGTAATAGAATTTATAGGTCCTATTGTACTAGCGGTGCGTAGAACTAGATCACGCTACATAAACACTTGCATGGACTATTTGAAAAGGTGGGCATAGGTAGCCCCAACTAAATACTGCACAACAACAAGATTTTTATGGGAAAACATTATCACAAGGTATGGATGCCCTTTAAGTTTAACCAGTGATAGGGGTACACATTTCTTGAATGAGATCATGAGGATTCTATTAACAGAGTTCATGGTGGCTCATCACAAGACTACACCTTATCACCCACAAGAAAATGGAACCGCAGAAGCATTTAACAAAATATTGAGTCATACCCTAACAAAAATTTGTGATGTCGGAAGAAAAGATTGGGATGACAAGGTATCAGCCGTATTATGGGCGTATAGGAAAACTTATAAAAGGTTGAATAAAGCCACACTGTTTCAATTGGTGTTTGGCATGGAAGTTGTTCTATCGGTTGAGTTCATGATACCTTCTCTACAAATAGTGCGCGTAGGAGGGTTGGCTAATGAGCAAGTGCTGGAAGAGAGAATTGATGAATTGATGAAGTTGGATGAAATACGATCACTTGCTAGGTGGAGCCAAACAACAAAAAAATCAAAGTAAAAAGCATGGCATGATCGCCACATTAAGAACAAGAAATTTGAGGTTGGGTAGATGGTCTTACTATATGATTCTAAGTTTTTGCACCATCCTAGGAAGTTGAAAGTCCATTGGTTGGGTCCCTACACAATCTCATACATCCTTGATTCGGGAGCATGTCAGTTACAAGTGTTGGATGGAAAAATTTCCTGGACACTTCAATGGGAGTAGGTTGAAGCCCTACTATAAATAAGGCTTCTTGGTGTTTGTAAATAAGCAATTTTTACTAGATAATTTAGAATTTTCTTTATGTTTTCCCTTTCTTGTATTTCCCTTTTGCGTCATTGTTTTGTTTTGCGCCTTGTGCATCGGTAACCTTGTTAATTTTGAGGGTTTTGAATGTGAAGAGGGCTGTGCATAGTTTAAGTGTGGGGTGGAGTGATTTGAAGGAAAGCATGGGTAAAGTGCTAAGGAGGACTCTGTTGGAAAGCTCGGTTGAATGGCCTTGTTAAGAGAGGTACATGAAAGAAAAGGTGGAAAAGGATGGTTGGTGTCAAGATAAGGCTACTTTTAGATCCCACGTATAAAGAAGGAAGAAGCACATAAACAACATGAGGTAGGTGAGAGAAAAAATCATGATAGAAGAAGTGCCTTTAGTGTAGGTGACATGCCTGCAAGATTCTCCTGTCAAGATGGATTGGTTGCGCGCTAGAAGGTTGGAGAATATCCATACAAGGTTAGGCACAAGAGTTAGGGCACAAGAAGTCAGGATTTGTTTGAAAAGCTGCTTTAAATGTTAAAAGTACGGTGGTAGGTGAAGTAGCATTTAATGCTTAAAAATGGGAAAATCTATAAATAAAGGTTTGGGCATTGGATTATTCACTTTGCGTATAAGGAGAAGGAAGCGCTTGTGCATATTTGCAAACTAGGGCTTCCAGAACTAATCCATGTCAAGAAAAATTTGAAAAGTGTGACCGTATGTCACTAGTTTGGATTTGTAAACCAGAGAGAAGGGATTTCATGGGCATAAGAGAAATTGTGAGAAGACGTCATCTTGTGAAGGAACTATCCCAGTTAGGGTTTGAAGAACTAGGGCACGGTTTAAGGGGTTTTCTTCACAAGTTTGAGATCTAAGATTAGAGGGAGCGGAAGAACAAAGTAACAAGAAGTGATTGAAGTGATAAGAGAACCTAGACAATGGCACCCAAGAAACCAGTTGGCACACCTAAGAAGGGAAAGGGAAAGGGAAAGCAACAAGAAACTATTGCGCATATAAATGAAGAGTGGTACGTAGAAATGTAGTATCCAAATGGAGTATTGTTGGGAAAGGAGTGGGAGTCCCATTTGAGAAACATGTCTGTAAATGATTACAATCATCACTCAAGCATCATCAAGAAGGAAATAGCGCTAGATTTAGTGTGCCCAACAAATAAAAGGACACCAAAGGGTTTTCCCATCTATGATGATGATGTAAAGGTCAAGTTGGAGAAGTCGGGTTATTACAACTCTTTGAGTTGCCCTACTTCAGAAATCCTAAGATCCTATACTAGTGGTTGATGTCGTGCATGCACAAATACTACTTCCACTTCACAGGGCGCAAGATGCGCATTACCCTTAGCTTATTTCACATTTCACAGGCCTCATATGTGAAGGGGATAGCTTGGAGGACGACCTAAGCGACAAGGAGGAAATTAAGGAGACTGTCACTACTTATGCATACAAAAAGGGGTCGAGGTACTTTGATATCACAGACATCCAGGACCCATTGATAAATATGGCTGCACACCTAGTGATAAAGATAAATAGCTAGGAGAGATAGACCCAGTTAACAAGGCTTGGTTACATGTTTACAGGAAAATTTCAGAGGGCACCATCTACAACTTATCTACATTCATTGTAAATGAGATTTTCAAATTTGTGCAAAGGAAGGTGATAAAATCCTTTTCGGTAATTTCTTGCTAACCATTGTATTTTTAGATATTGGAGTTTCGGATGCATCGAAAAATTTGCGTGGGAGTACCTTGCTAAGGAACCTTCACTGTGAATATATTTGAAAAATACGCTTGTGATAATATGATGGTCGCATGTACAAGGCACGCTGGAGAAATGATATACATGCCTCGAGGAATGCATTCAAGGTAGAATGGAGGATCCTTGAACAACTGCCAATGACCACCAAGGAGAGGCCAAATTTTTGTGTACCCACATTTCTACCTAGGAAAATTTAAACTGATAGATGAGACATGGAGCCCATGGTGCAAGCTCCCTTTTGCCTTCACAGCTCAACACTTCCAAGTGGGAGTGAACAGTTCAAAGAATCCAAGAAGTTGAGGTTGGACCTTGGTAATTTAGACTGGGACCACAAGGAAATGTGCAAAGGGTTGGTCTACCCCAACAAGCATGCGTATGTGGAAAGGTATGTGTCACATGAGGTCCAAATGGTGAGATCCATAACTTTTCCCATCGCAGGAGGATCCACAATGCGCGTATACCTCTACATAAGACCCAAATATGAGAAGGGCATATATGTAAAGAATGAGATACCCATACCTATGGACCCAACTAGCAAGAAAAGACCCATGCCCAGACGGGAGGAAAAAGAACCAGAGAAGAAAATGCCAAGTGTAGTGGATACAAAGGTAATAGGTTCACTTGGGAGAAGTGCCGAGAACAAGTATGTCTTTGTCACAAGAACTCTATAATCAAAGAGAAGACTCCATAGCCATAAAATCCGTTAGACAAGGAGTCATCAGAGGAATAAAATATAGATTCACCTACCCTAGAATCCCTAATTAGGAAGAAGCGAGAGGATAAAAGAAGAGACCACCTCGGGAAGAAACTGGGAGTCGAAGAGGTACATAGGTGAAAAGGATGATGGCAATGAGGAAGATGACAGTGAAGAAGATGATCCTGGAAGAGATCAAGAGCCACCTATCTTTGACGTGCATGATTTAAAAGAAGAAGGTGGAGAAGAAGAATAGGGGTTCCGTTTTGTGCGGCGCAAGGGTAGTCAATAGGGGGAAGGAACCTAGGACATAGGAATAAGTGAGGAGGTCAAAGACGCGAAGAAGAAGACTCCAAGCCTCATGCGGAATAGAAAACCAAGGTGGAAGAAGAAGAAGTAGAAAAGATCATTGAGACCTTGGTGGAAGAGGGGTTGGAACACAACACTGAGTTGGTGTTGAATAAGGATAAGGAAGAGAGCACAGAAAAGGACCACGATAGCACTGGAGGCCCCACTTTGACTGTAGTTATTCCTAAGGGCACACATATAGGAGGAAAGTGTGTGGAGGAGGAGAGGCCAAGGATGGGTTATATTAATGACCCCAACAAAGTGTTGCACGCACGGTTCCAAAGCACAATTCCAGCAAAGGAGCTCATGGCTATGTCATCTTTTGATAAGGAGGTTACATACCCATGGACAAGGAAGATTCTCTCATGGGCATTTGAATCCCATCTTGATGAGCCAAAATTTGAAGTAAGCAATGGAGAAATCATAACATTACCAGAATCAAAAGGATATAACCCATTGGTGAATGCTCAGTAGCTCTTAGATGAACAACTGTGCAATGCACTCAACAAGGTCTCCATTGAGGTTGAAGCTAGACTCTTTGGGTAGAATGATAAAATCAAAGATCTGGAGGATGAAATGAAGAAGAAAGAGGAAGAGCTAGCTGCAAGGACAAAGGAGATAAGTCAAGAGAAGTTGATCAACACCCAGTGGTAGCGTAAGTTAACAAATAAGAAGGCTAGAGTACAAGAAGTTTACAAAAAGGTAGAGTCCATTATAGATACCATAGTGTTGAAACATCTGGACCTAGCACCTTCCATGCGAAGTATACATCTTCCCTAGAATACCTGGAGGACTTAACCAAAACCCTCACCATGGAGAGGCAGCTGCTACCTTTGGAGTCTGTAGAAGAAGTGGCTGCATGCTTAGAGAAAGAGGACAAGTTGAAAGTCATGGCACTCATAGAAGAATATAGTAAGGTCCTTGCTGATGTAAATATTACCTCCCAGAATGTTGAGGCCGTGTATGAAAACTGCACGGACAAAGACAAAGTGACGAGCATCTTTGATGGTCGCAAATGATGAAGAAAAACTTAAAGAGTTCCAGGAGAGAAACAAGGGCAATAGAGCGGAGCAGGAAAATATCCTATCCAAGTTTGAAAATAAATCGAGGCCATTGAAACCTTAAGGGTTCAATCAAAAACTAGTTGAAGGAACTACACCCGCAGACACACGAAGGATGGATGCACTAAAGGATATAGGAAAGGAGTTAGAAAATATTGTTAAAAGCGATGATCACACAAGGGGGATGGGATAGGTTTTGATCAGGTGATCACCTTAGTGGGTGATATTTTCCAGAGGTCATAGAACGAAGTCGATGCTTGGAAAAATTTGGAGGACGACTTACAAAAATATTTTCCTAGCTTATTACGGTGATGCCATCACTTGTCATATTATTTCTTCTTTTCCAAATTCTTCATCCCCTTATTATTTTTCCAAGGTGTAAGCCTATTATGATTCCTTATTCATTTAATAAGTGTTCTCATGGGTGGAGAACAGTGTAGTTTGGGGTGATCTTTGGGCCCCTAAAATATTGGCTAAGTGTAAAAAGGCACATAGGCACGCAAGGCCTAGTTGAAGAAAGGTGCGCAAGGAGAAGGCATGCAGGGAAGGGTTTAAGGAAACCCATGGCATGCACGCAAAAAATCTAAGGTTCTCGAGACTTAGCCATATTGGGTAGGATACAAGAAAAATGTGACCAGATGCGCATATGGAGTGGATAAGGTACTAGCACAGTGACAAAGTTGGCCCAGGAAGGAATATGCCTTGCGTTAGAGGCTTCTAGAAGGAAATCATGGCACTGAGTGGTGATCTTAGGCTCGGAGGAGCATGTGATCCTAGAGGACCACATTCGGACACTTGGCAACGTATCTCGAGGCCGCAAGAGAATGAGTTGGTAGATCAAATAGGCTATATATACAAGTGCCCACTGAAGTAAACAAAACATATAGAGAGAGGGTGGAGCTTTGCAAAAATACTACTAGGACTCTATCATTTTGGGAAAATAAGGGTAGGAAAGGATGTATCAAGGGTGGGGAATTATAAATTTTCTTTTGAGGGCCTAGTTATATAAGTCTAGTTATAATGGAGGACTATGGTTTGCCTTTCTGTGACATTATGTAATGGCCTAATGAATGTAATAAGGTTACCAAGTTGATATGAATATGAGCATTAATGGTTCTAATACATACATCCTTATTCATAGTTATTTTTATTTATGTTTATGAAATAAGTATGAATTTTTTTATGACTTCCTTTTTGTACTAGTGTAATTTCTTTAATCAGTAAAGCACTTTATGTCTAGAATGATTGGAAGGATCTAGAATTCGTTCTAATCTCTATGGCACTTGTATGTTTTATTTCCTTTCTAAACTCTTAAAATCATATCATAGATGATGTTTCCCACTAAACTCACATAAAAGAGAGACTCAACGCTTGTGCGTGCCTCGGTGAGTGCCCAACGCCCATGAGGTGATAGGTTGATGCGCATGGGATTTCTCTCCTTTGTGATGGGGGTAAAAATGACTACAAAATTAATAAAAACCCATTTTTATATAAAGCCCAAAAATACCTTTTAACATTAGGGAAAACTTGAAATGCAAGAACCAAATATATTTTACCAAGAAAACGCATTCCCATGGTTTTCCACACAAGAGAAACAATATTGATGTTTTCCACAAATACCCATAACCATTTTTACAACTACTCAAATTCAAGAGGAAGGATAATATTTTTTTCAATAAATACTTATATACCCATATTTCTAAAAATAACAAAAATAATGTTCAAAATTTCATCCTAAGAACCCATTTAAACTTTGTCATTCCCAGGTGTATTTCCTTCATGGGTTTGGATTTTTTAAAAAAATAACCATTCTAGATTTTGATAACGAAAAAGAAAAACCATATTATAATAATCTATTACAAGGTAAAATAGTAGGTTTAAGAGAAAATAATATATGCCTATAATACAACCCAACTCACTCTTATTTTCCTTCACAAATATGAAAACCAAAGGCACTTGAACAAAAATAAATCTCTAAATTTATCCAAAGAAAATATGCCCAAATTCCCAACATAAATTCTACATTTTATTGCCAAAAAATAATCCACGCAACTGATAACTAATTCCTCATTATTCTCCATGCTTACAGAGAAAAAATAACCTCTAAAATTAAAAAAAATGTGAATGGGAGGGTGAATGTCACTAGCTTTCTTTGCAAGCTTCTCCCACTTCTCGATAAAATTGTGCAATTCATTAATGCACATTAACTTCTGGCAGTCCCTTTGGTTTTTTCCCACCAATTTCTCTATCTTTCCCAACTATGCACATTTTACTAAAACATGCAAGTTTTGATTTTTTCCCATTTTTAAAATCTTATCCATCATTTCCATTTTATCTTATCCATTTTCCATACAAGTCACATGGCAAATAAATTAAACATAATAAAAAACTATTAAAATTTCCAAGTCCCATGGTGGTGGTGGTCATGGTTTAATAATACCCACTTATTTACCATGTAGACTAGGATCAAAACCATAAACAACAAAATTCACACTTAATATATCTATGCCTAACGGTGTGGTGGTGGCCACTTTAATTAAATAGAATTAAAAAATTAACTTTTCCACCTTCCCATGGTCTATGACCATGTAACAAAGTAATAACATTTACTTATTTAATTTCCCTTATGGTCCAAGACCACTCAACTCAACAACTATAATACATTTTGTGGTATGGTTCATGACCACCAAAATGACATTTAAACTTGCAATATGGCCCAATATCATCGTAACAAAATTAATGTATATCATGTTCTAAGACCATTGAAAATATCATTATTTACTAATGTAATGTAATGTAATACGGTACATGAACCCAACAAATGAATGAGAATTAGCTTTCCAATGATCACGACCACTTGTTCGATCTACTACATTACCTTTAAATTTAATGACTTATGGTCTATGACCGGATTATAATGCCCAGAAGAAGAATTAAAACTTTACAACATTTAAATATCACATTATTTTTACCTTGCGGAATGGTCTACAACTAATCAAAACTATGTTAGAATTAAACTATTACTTCACCAAGTGATCCAAGACCGATAAACAATCTTCAATTTACTTCAAATATTTAAAGTAATGCAAGTAAATTAACTAGTCTAGATTCATTAGCTATCCATAAAATATTTGATTATGGTAAACAACGATAGTGTCAAGCCAACCAATGAAACATAGTAGTGTAAACAAATTACGATCATAAAATAAAACCAACATTGTTAGATGATAAATGTAAACATAGTTTCAAATACGAAGCTACACACATGTATGCATATATATATATATATATATATATATATATATATATATATATATATATATTTGTAAAATAACACTATATAAGAACGATGAAAGAACATTCTTAGGTTATTTGATAATCCTAAATCAATTTCAACGTAACCAAACATAAGTGTGGGGTGTGACACAATATGAAGGATGAGTTTCTTCTCATTTCCTTTGTTATCTCTCTTTTCATTGTTCCACCTTCCTCCTCTTCTACTATTTGGTGGGTATTTTATTTCCCCAAATATATGTGGTAGAGAGTTTGATGGGCCATTTGGCCTTGATAGATATTATTCCCATGTTCAACCTCAACGATCCCCTTCCTTTCCAGGATGGGCTGATAACTACACCAATAACATGCAAGCCTCCCCTAGCTATATCTCAAATCTTACCAATCATGTGAGGATAGAGGAGGTTAATCAACCCCTAAACATTCAAGATGGTCAATCCAATTCGAATAATATGACTTTTATGGGAAAAAATGGTCCTCGTACTGTAGGGTCTTATCAATACCCCACATTAGCATGCAAGCGACAAAGGATGAAATTTTTACGTGAATCATTGATCCACTTTACACAATAGATGATTCTTTGGAAAGGATGAAGACTCATACCTTCGAGATGTTAAATAATAATGTAGTAGCTATAAACCATGAAATTCCATCTTTCAAGGAAAATAAGAATACCAATGTTGAACAATTTATAAAGGGGTATCACATGTCTCCTCTACAAAAAAATATGCAATAGACACCCAAACAAGGGGCTCAATCCTCACCAAATGATGTTATTTCTACATTATTAGGGAGGATTAGAGAGTTAGAGAGTGCCCAAAATCCATAACCAACTTGTGTAATGGGTAAGAACATGGGGTATCCCATATATAACAAAGGATACACTCCTACCAACACACAACCAATGCAACACCCCGTGCAACAAGGTTTTCCAGTTTAATTGAACCCAGGTGATATTCTCACGGGATTTGACACGATGGGGATTGGTCATCACCCATCTTACGCTTACCCTATATAATTACTAATTGGGTATTCTTTCTCATACACTACTCCCCATAACACATGCTTCATAACTAAACACCCGTGAACGCATTTTCTAATGATACTCCTCCTTACCTGCATATGTACTCAAATTCCACATAACAAGATATGTATCATATTAATGGATCATTTGAACCATTCCAATAAACTCCTTATGCTCCAATTAATACCTATGTTGCAGCTTATTAAACATCTCCTCCACCCTTTCATCAAGAAACCTCTATGGTAGAATCATATGCAATGGGAACATATGTTGAATACTTGAAATAACCTCATTATTTCACAATACGGGGTGTCATGTTTCCACACTCATTTTCGGATCTTCCTAAGTTCAAAGGAGAAGGATACCCTGTTTCTCACATTAATACTTACACCACTACAATTAGATAATTACTCCCATGGGATGCGGTGGTGGCTAAGATATTTCCGAAACTATTGAAGGGATTTATCTAGATTGGTATTATCAAATCCTCAAAGATCCCATACATTCCTTTAAATAACTCACATCTGAGTTCATCAAATATTTTGACATGAACAATTTGTTGTGAATGGGGATCAAGGAGTTCTTGCATGATAAATAAGAATAAAATGAATCCTCCACTCATTTCATCTAGAGATGGCATAAATTTCTTTACTCTTACAGCGAGTTCCCATAACATAGAATAAATGGAAATTTGTGACCTTTTCCTCCACTCACTCAATCAATAAACCAAGGAGTAAGCTCAAAAATTTCCATTCCATAGTTATGAGGAGGTCTAGAAGTTTCCCAATGCATTTACTAATAATTTTTTGACAATAGACGTAAGACTTATGGTCCCAGTGAAAAATTGTTATTTCTTAATCAAAACAACGCAAAATATCAAAACAATGGAATAATTAACCAAGGAAATAAAGTTATAAATCAAAATCATGGTGTTACTTCGTATGGTGTTTTCGACCAAGCACGAGAATCCTAATATTACAAAAAATGGTAATACTAACAATAATAACGAAAACATGGGGAACCAAAGAAACCCTAATTGTATCCACTAGATCAATGTGGCTGATTTAAACCATCCTCCCCTTGGTCAACCTTAATCCCAAGGCCAAAACTAATATCAAAATCCTATCCAAGGGGAAAAAATCTACAATTACAATAACCAACTTTAAAACAATAACGAGGTTATAATGAACAAGAATCAAAGGGAAAGGGATTATAATATCAATTTTTATTATGGATTTCACCATTTTGTTGACCATGATTCATGATCTTGTAGAGACTAAAATAAATTTATTTAAAGAATCCCGGAAGATCAATGATAACTCTTTATAGATATGTTTCAAGAAAGCCTTGAAGGATCTTGAAACATGGTTATACATGACTTAATCTATCGAGATCTATTTCTGAAATGTCATGAAGATGATAAATTAAGTCCTAAAAATATAAAAATGGTATTCCTATTAGGACTAATGACGATGAAGCCTCAACTTATGAAAATTCTCGAGTTTACCCCTATCTAGATCAAATAAATAAGAAAAATATATTGGGACTAGTAAAATTCAAAATCGAGCTAGAAATCAACACGATAACTCGAAAAAGGGATTACATTTTCAAGATGATACTCCTATAGTCCCAAAAAATATAGGAGCATATGAATTAATTGTGGACTTAAATAAGATTTTTTCTCACATTTCATTTTCTAGATTTGTTGAATAATTATCCAACATATCGTTCTTCTTTTTTAGATGCATTGGGTCTTGGTCATCTAATCTATGTTATGCCTCCACACAAGAATCAAATTTATCATATTGAATTTGACATAAATCTTCTGGGAAAAAAGGATAGGGATAACGGGTTTTTGTTTTATATAAGCAAGATGTCCTCTGATTTCTAAATAGCCCAAAAAGAGATTTTTATACTTGCAAGTGTGGTTCTATAACCATTGCATCAAAAGAGCCACGATTGACAATGCGGATGATGTGAATGTAGTCCCCTTTTATTTCTTATAGAATTTGGGATATAGGGAGAGAAATTGATCCTATACTAGAAACACATTGTGAGGATATGATAGTCTTAAAAATAATTTAATTGGAACCATATTCCTTCTAGTTTCCCTTAGATTAAAAACCATTTTAACTGAATTCTACATCATAGATAAGGAAATGAACTATAAAATACTCTTGGAAAGGCCATAGATTCATAGGATGAAGTCCATTCCTTTAACTTTTTCCAAGAGGTTAGATTCCTCCATTTTGGAAAGGCCTTCATCACTTAAGGGGATCTTAAACCCTTCGCTATACATTTGTAAATCCTCAAGAAGAAACCTGGAGTTCATTCTGAATTTAAAATCCATGTGAATCAATCAAGAAAACCACCTCCTCCAAAGGAATTGCTTTTGACCGTGAAATGGGTTCCAAAATTTGAGGTTGATAAGCCAAAAACAACTGAAGTGGTGAAAACAAGTGAAAATAAGGTTGTGTCTATAGAATTTGTGTCCAAAAAAACCATAGGAGAAATCATAAAACTCTTAGAGAATGATTTTCCAATTACCCTTCCATTTGACCCAAAAAAGTTGGAAATTTTATTGGTCTAGCCTCTCTTCTTACCAATGATCTCATAGATATATTTATTATAAAATATCATACAAATGAGAGGAAACCCCAAAAAATAGTGTAGACTCCATTTTACCTAATGACTATTGGAAACTCCATTATGATGGAGCCAAATATCGATGCGGGATAGGTGTAGGAGTGATCTTAACGTCTCTGAAGGGGAGATTGTGCCTTTTTCTTTTAAACTAGAATTTTAATGCACCAATACTAGGGAAAAATATGAATCCTTCTAGGATTCATTATCTCCAAGAGAATGAGAGACAAAATCATTAGGGTCCTAGGATATTCATAATTGGTAGACAATCAAGCCCCTAAAGTTTACAAAAATAGGGTGGATTACATCCAAATTTATAAGGATGTTGTGTGTGAGATGATAAATTTTTTTCTTTATCTCTATCAAAGTTATCCTGCGAAGTGAAACCAACAAGCTGGATATATGGCTTCTTCCTCTTCCAACATTCATCTAGATGCAAATTTAGCAAAAAACATTTTTGTGACCATGAGACATGAACCCTTAATGCAAAAAAAGGCCAAATGTGACCATAATTACCTATGTTAAAAACAAATTTGAACACCATCATCCGAGTTCATGTAGACATAGTGCATCAATAACATAACAAAAATATTTATGAACATCATATTCAGGTGGACAATCTTGCGATAAGATTAGATATTTGGATAGATAAGAATGTGGGAAAAGTTTGTAAGTTTAGACCTAAATGACTAGGCCTTTATCAAATAAATGAATATTTTAATAACGTTACTTATCGTTTGTGAACTCTGGAAGGTGGTGAGTTTGGTGGATCCATTAACTCACATCACCTATAACATTTCTATATATAAGTAATGGCATCTCCACATTATCCTTATTGTATTCTCTTCATTTGTGTTATTTGCATTATCATCTAGTTCAATTTTATCACGGAAACTTACTTTTCAAAGGGTTTCAAATTTTTAAACATTAGAATATCTCTCAATCATGACATTTATACAATTTCTTCACACTCTTTAATTATATAATTTGCATCATCATTTCCAATCATGAGACAAATTTTGACATTGATCCTATAAGGACTTGCATGTTTCATCCCTCTTATGGTTTCTTCCAATTTGGATGTTTTTCACCTATAGTATTCTCTAGAAGCTTCATGATGGAAAATCCTTCCCTAAAAATTTCTCTCCATAAAAAAATATTCTAAGAATTTCACCCAAATATTTTATTTTCCCATCCCAGTCTTTCGTGATGAGCTCTACTTCTTACTAGTTTCCTAGGGCTGAGATCGGGGAAATGTTCCTTCCTAACAAGAAAAATACAAGAATAAGGGAAAATAAAATAAAAATAATACATATATTTTTATCACAAATAACCACATTTTCTGTCCCTCATAGTATTTGGTGGTGAGCCCATGTTTATTACTAGTAACATGAGGTTGGGAAAGGAGGAAGATGCCTTTACTCACCTACATTTTCCCTCGATGATGAGCCATTGATTATTATTGGTAGCATGAGGCAAGATGTATGGAGTCATGCCAAAATATAACAAATGTATCCTCAAAGAGACAAAAATTACTTGCATGTTTAAGATTTGTTGATTAAATAAAATATAAATATTCTATTGTAATCTAATGTTATAGGAGTAGTAAAATAACTAAATAAATGACCAAATAAAATATAACAAAATATACCCAAACAAACTAAGATAGAAAATGTGAAACCCTAATGTGCAAGAAGGGTTAAGAAAAGCCTTAGCTGATTCGATGTTGTCACAGGACTATGATGTAGTGTAACCTAGGTGAACAAGAGGAGGAAGTTGTCTTACATAAGCCCAAGAAAATGCATATTCGAGTTGTTTGACCAGACATGGGCACTGAAAAGGGATAGGGGTTCCCATGAGTGCCTTGGTTTGAGATATGGGAATCATGGTATGTGGAAATGGCTAGAAACATCCTCAGAGTGTCACCGGATGTTAGCCTATGTTTTCTTCCTATTGCACTAATTTCGTTGAATTGAGTTGAATGTCACTACGAATAGGAGATGTAATAATCACTGCAAGACCCCAAACAAGACATAAAAATCGTAAAAAATAAATATGCATATGAAGGGGTTAGACTTTCCTCATCTTCCAAATGGATGGACTTATCACTAAGCATTACACTACATCTCAGATCTAATGTAGTTCTAGGTGTGTGTGTGTGTGTGTGTGTGTGTGTGTGTGTGTGTGTGTGTGTGTGTGTGTGTGTGTGCATGCAAATTGTGCCCTAGGTTGCTCTTGTGCTAGTCACACTTTGTGAAGTAGCGAGAAAATAACTAGATGTAGAATGTAGTAAATGTGTGCATGGAAACAATAGACTCCCTCCTATGAAGTGTGATGCAAGATGACCCAACCTTGTGTGCCTTGTTATGGAGCTATATGGATTTAAATTTCACTTTTGATGCCTTTGATGGATGCAACACTAGATGTTGATAGTAGATACTTAGTACTTGGTCCCTCCTTATGGTCACATAACTTTATATTTATATGGTTCTCACATTCTAATTTTGTAATTAACCTCGAAAATTCCAACCACCAAAAATATAGAAATCTCAAATGGATAGAAAGTTCCTAGAAGGTGAGAGTAAAGTGTAAAATGAATCGGGGTGCCCCGAGGGGACCAAGGTTCCTGGGGCACCCAAGTCTTGGCTAGGTGCCCTAGTTAAAAGTAGGAAAAATTCAGAATGACACTACATACTAGGAAATTTCTTGTGTAAGATCAAAATACGACAACACGTAATGTAAAAATGGCCAAAGACATGGGTTAATTATTACTCTTTTCACTTAAGAACCATATGAATAGTAGTATGAGACCAAGACTAAATAATGACTCAAAGTGTGTGATTTTGTGTCTATATTTTCCCCCACTTTATGTTAGTGAGTGAAAATCTTGATAACATAAAGTAGATAGAGATGTGTACCTGATAATCCATGTAGAGTGATGTAGAAAACATGCTAAAGGAATAGAAAAAGCATGGAGTGACAAAAAGATGGAGCGTGGAGACTAAAGATGAAAAAGTGTAAAAAGTGATGAGAGTGAACCTAGGGCATAAGTGTGTGTAACTTCCAATGTGTATAGTATACCTACATGGTTAGTACCATGTGTGTGATGTACCTACCATCCGTGTTTCATTTTGTTGACTTCTTTCTTCCCATACAGATGGACATACAAAAGAAAAGATGATCAAGTATTCAAATATGCATGTATATGTGAAATAAACATGTATATATGTAAATAAACATATGAAAATAGTATGAACATGACAATGAGAAAGGAACATATGCACTGATCTGTGATGAGACAAAAGGGTGTTCAAAGGATATCTTGTAAATTTCGGTGAAATGTGAGTTTTTAGGCTATCTCACGCCACCGATGCTTTGAAGAAGTGTAGGGATAAATTTGTGTTATTCTCTAACATGTAACTTCTTCCCTCGTAACATATGAATAGATCTCTGTCTTTTGGGTTTTTGGTGATTCGACGCCACTGGATGAAGAAGTGTAGGGAGAAAAGTATGATGTTCCTCCAACCTATAACTGCTCCCTAGAATACTAAGGAAAATATTCCATGTAAAATCCATTGTTTATGAGGTTCGTAGATTGGTTTGAACCCACTTGTTATATAACCCAATGTGTCATGGATGAAAAAATGAAAACCGAACTGTACCAAGTACTATGTTGTGTATTATGTAAACTCTAAATGATTCCCACCTCTTTAGGGGTGCATGCAATGTCATGAAATAGGATGATGCAACCCCAAAAGAGGACCAACCACATAAAATGTAGCTCTTCCCTATAGGGGGAGGGAATGCGTTTGGTATAAACCAAGGCACACACAAACAAGTTTCTAGAAAATAAGTGTTAGTACAAAAACAAGAATGCATGTAGAATACAAGTGTAAGCTAGATAGAAAAGGTGTAAGCTAGAATGTAAGTAAACACACAAGAATCTAATCACAGACCACGAAAAGTGGGTTGTAAACATGGGACACCACTCATAGTGTCATAAGACACTCAAGGCCATAGTGGTTGCATACGAAAAAAAAGTGTGCACACAAAATAAAGGGCCAAGCGCAAATACAATAATAAACAATAACAAAGAATGTAACAAACAATTATGGAAGAAAATATCCCTGCATAAAAATTTTGCACATGAAGCACCCGTTAGCATGTTAGAAAAATAGCAAGTATGTCAAAGCATGTATAACCTGATAATGGAAAGTTCTAAGTACAAAATGAAACAATAACACCTGTAGTGTACAAATGTGGATGCACCCAAAAAGATAGTGTGGTAAACTTAGGTGATGCATGTAGAAGATATGTATCTACGATCACAACTAGAAAAGGATGTGAATGCACATGTGTGTATGGTAAAGATAATGACATATAAGAGATCTATCTAACATGTGTAATAAAGTGAACATGTAAGAGCAAGTGCAAGCAAGAGTAAATGTAACCATAAAATGTAGTATGTTGTGGATGGATGGAATGGAATGTAGAGTGAATGATAGGAGCCATGTGCCCCTTGAGTGAATGGAGTTATGTACAATGAGGTTCATTTAGTATGCCCCCTTAGTAGTCAAGAATGAACAATAAAAGAGATTTCATCATCAGGAAATGGTCAAACTATGTGTTGCACACTGCTTGTGATGAGTGTGTATTGATGATATGCGATATAGAGATGAACTATGCATGACTCTGTAGACTAAGCACATATAGTGAAAATATTAGTAAAACGGAGTGGTGATTAAGCCTAAAGTGTATATCACTACACAATGTAAGTAGAAGTGATGATGTAGCCTATCACGAGTTGAATAATCTAAAGCATATATCACTAATCCTAGGAATGTCACATGAGAAAGATTGAATGATGAACATGTAAGGGTGATTATTTCCATTTTTGATGTATATCCTCAATAGTCTAGTATGGACCATGAGACTAGAGTGTGTCATCGGGTGGTGAGTGCATCGCACATAGGATAATATGCAAAATGCGTAATGTGCGTAGTAAAGTATATGGTATGTAATGTGAGATGCGTAGATGACCTAAGATGTGTATCATAGTAGATGTAATATGCAATGTAAAATGACATGTATGAGGTGTAAAAACACACAATATGTGATAGCTATGGGGTGATGTATGTAAGACAATATGTAGGATGTGAAATGTAGAATGTATTAAGACATGCAATGTCTATAGCCTATAATGTGGTATGCAATACGTAGATGATGTAGGATGATGTAATGATATGTGGTGCCTAATGTGTAGTGAATACTATGTAGTGTGTGGGGTTCATGTGTAGAGAATTCCCTCAACAATCAAGTGTGAACCAAAGCACAAGAGTGTGTCATCGGGAAATGATGGTGCTTAGAGTATGGATGACAATGCATATGCTAGGAGATTGATGTGTGGTATGAAACATGTGTTGATGTTAGGTTGGGGGGTGTGTGGATTTTATGCCCCAAAAATGTGTGTAGAAGTCCATCATGTAATGTCATCTAGGAGGTCATCATTGTCATGATCAAAACCAAATGAACAAGTATCAGAGAACTAGTAAGTGATAGTGTCAGGTTGGTCATGTAGTGAGCCATTAGTGCATAAGTTATACATACCCATAACATATTCTTCATTAGTGAAGGGTGGTAAGGGACATTCGTGTGCATATGAGTGAGTGAGATTCTTTGTATAGCCAATAAAAGAAATATTGCAAATGAATACATGAACAAAAGACATGGGAAGTGATATATTTGTATTATTAGGGTTGAGTGTTCCCCTACTATAATCAAGAAAATATTTTCCTAATCTAAGTGGAAAAGAGAAATAATATCATGCAAGGAAGACTTGGAGATGAAAGACACATAGACCATATGCAGTATGATATAAACAAAACCATGATAAAGATGAGAAGAATGTGGTGGAGGAGAAATATCCTCAAAATCAAAACCTAAACGATTCAAGCCCTCATGTGTACATACAGTGTCATCGCAAGTAGGATCAAATGGAATATGCTCCCAATAAAAATTATTCATGAAAAGTGTACATGTGAATGGTGGGCATGCCAATGGAGGAGGCACATGTGAAGGTGTAGGGGATAGATTGACGTCCATATGTTGGGCAGGCCCCGATAAAGAATCATAGCAATAGTAGTAGCAAGTGGAGGTGGTGGGGTGGAAGAAACTACATCTATCACACAAATGACACCTTCAAGTAGTGGCAAATGAGGTAGTTCATCTATTGGTTGAGGATCATCTGTAGTATCAGCACATGGAATAGGAAGAGTAGTACTAGGATATTTTTCACAATATTTCTATGCATCATGGTCGAAAGTACAATATATTCAACACCTTCATATATGAATTTGACATAGTGATGTACAATAGAAATAACAGCTTGCATAACATGTATCCATGGTATACCAAGTAAGCGGTGTATGAGACCAAAATTCAATGACAAAGAAGACTGTATTGAGATTTTTGGCCCTGTGGTGATAGGAAGAACAATGTGAGCTATGCATGGGTGAACCAAACCATCATATGCATGAAATGAAAGAGATTATGAACTAACATTGGCGAGTGGAAAGAAAAATATTTTCAAGGAATGAAATAGGAAACAAATTAAGTTTATATCCATTATCAATTAAAGTGTGCTTGATACCAACATTGTAAAGTTGAATCATAATTTTCAATGGTGGGTCATTGTCAAAAGTGTTAAGATCAGCGGGAAGATTAGACTTGAATGCTATGTGTTGAGAAAATTCATATACAAATTTTTGATATATTGATTCAAGATGCATATCAACACAAATGTGAGTAGTAGAAAGAATATGTTGGACTCTATGCCTTAAATCGGGATGTGCAAACAAATAATAATTGATTGAGATACTCATGATGACTATATGTTAGGATGATAAGAAAATAATGAGGACCTTAGAAGCGTGAAGATCAAGTACGCACGGTTCACCAAAATTATTAACATGTAATCTAATGCTATAGGAGCAGTAAAATAACTAAATAAATGACCAAATAAAATATAGCAAATATACCCAAGAAAACTAAGCTAGAAAATGTGAAACCCTAATGTGTAAGAAGGGTTAAGAAAATCCTTAGTTGATTTGATGTTATCATGGGACTATGTCACAATGTAACCCAAGTGAACAAGAGGAGGAAACAGTTGGATAAAAGCCCAAGAAAATGCAGATCCAAGTTGTTTAACCAGAATGGGGTGCCTAAAAAAGGATAGGGGCACCCATGGGTGCCTTGGTCTATAGAAATGGCTAGGAAACCTCATCTGGATTGTTGCTTTAGATGTTCGCTTGTGTTTGATTCCTATCACACTAATGTCATTGAATTGTGTTGAATGTCATTGTGAATAGGAGATGGAAGAATCACCTACAAGACCCCCAAAAAGCATCAAAACCCTAAAAAGAAAGATGCATATGAAGGGGTAGAATTTCCTCAGCTTCTAATTTGATGGAATTATCACTGAGCATTGCACTACATCTCAGACCCAATTTAATTCTAGGTGTGTGCGTGTGTGTAAATCATTCCCAAGGTTTCTCTTGTGCCAGTCATACTATGTGAAGTAGCGAGAAAATAACTAGATGTAGAATGTAGTAAATGTGTGCATGGAAATAATAGACTCCCTACTATGAAGTGTGATGCAGATGAACCAACCTTGTGTTCCTTATGATGGAGATAGATGGATGCAAATGTAGCTTTAGATTCCTTTGATGGATGCAACTCTATATGGTGATAGTAGATGCTTAGTTCTTGGTCTCTCATTATGGTCACATAAATTTATATTTATATGGTTCTATTGTTCTAATTTTATAATTAACCCTAAAAAGGTAGACCACCAAAAAGATAGAAATATAAAATGTTTAGAAAGTGCCCAAAAGGTGAGAGTAAAATGCAAAGAGGATCGAGTGCCCCGGAGGGGACCAAAGCTCTTAAGCACCCCAGGTCCTAGTTGGGTGCCCTAGTTAGAAGTAGGAAAAACATAGAATGACACTACAAAATGGGAAAGTGAAGGTGTAAGATCAAAAATATGACAAGAAGCAATGTAAAAATGGACAAAGACATGGGTTATTATTACTCTTTTCACATAAGAACCATATGATTAGTACTATGAGACCGAGACTACATAATGAATCAAAGTCCACGATTTTATGTCTAAAATTACCAAGAAAATGGTTTATATGATCATTGTAGAAGAGAAAATCATTCTTTAACTAGATATTTCCAATCAGGCCATCCATAGATCTAAGTCTAGTCAAGGCTTATAAGTGAAAATCGTCTTGAACTTGGTTAGTTAATCTTGATTGGGGTTGAGTTGTAGGTTCTTGAATAAGTATTTATAAATTTTCTTTTAATCTTAATCATCATTCTTATCTAACACATTCTTTAACCATATATCACACATCCTTCTTGGATCTTGGTTTTGATCCCTCACATCTTACTAGTTGCGTGGGGTCAAGAACAAAGTACAACATCTCATCATTCTATAATTTATAAAAAGAATTCCCAATGGGATGGAATATCTAAGCATTGTTTGAAAAATGAGTTTCCTAAGTGTGACTTATAGATTGTGTGTGTTTCCATATCTCATTCTATTTACCATACTACACTATCATTCATAACATTCATTTAAAAACTGCAAAACATTAAACATGCATAGCTATCTAAAGTGCACAAATAAAGTGTAGCATACAAAAACAATCATACAATGGAGTGTCAAGCCAAAAACAATAGGCACACACACACATATTATGTTTTTGTGTGTATGTATCTAGAAATTTCTTAGTACAATGTCATCACACTAAAGGACAAATGTAGTCAAAATACTCAATCATGAGCCAAAAACATAAAAAAATTGATATACACGTAAAATTGAGACTAAGAAATAAATGCACTCTACCTATCCATCCCTTTGAGACCTATTATAATAATTTTGGCTATAGTTTTACTAGAAACCCCCTGAAGCTCTTTAAAAAAGGAAAAACCTTATCCTAATGTAAAAAGACCAAATTTCTCGTATCTAACATGTTCTTGAGCCCAATCCACTACCATTGGGTATGTTCCCATAATTTATAAATCCCAGACAATTTGACTATGTTTGTGCATGAAATGGTTACTATAAATTCATAGCATCAAGAATAAAAAAGACATATGTGACAAATGATTTCTAAATATAGTAAAATTGTGATATATATAGAAGTTTTGTTTTTAATGCCATTTTGGACAAGATTGTGTAGCCTTGAAAATGGAGGTTTAGGTAGATTTCCTTATGAAAATGGTAAGTAATTTTATCTTTTCATTTCAAAACATTTTTTTGATTTTATCTTACTACTACACTTGATTCCCCTCCTTATTTTGTAGGTGGCAAGGAGGCTTGGATGGAATCATTTCAACACACGGTTGTATAACATTGATTTGAAGGATTTTTCATGATTTGAATATTACCAAAATTTCCCTAAACTTATTCATTACGGAAGAGAAGGTAAAGATCTTTCCAGTGCTATATTGAATGCTAGAAATAGAAACCTTATGCTCTAGATATAGTCCATGAAAGAACATGATATTATAGGAAGCTAGGGAATAGGTGATGTAGTGATCTGGCACATTGCAAATTTTAAATGGGTCATTATGGCATAGACAAGTGACACAAAGAAAAATTAAGGCCATGTCTTAATATTAGTCTTTGAAGGTTGATTAAAGGTTTGCCAAAATGGGGTCCACTCTTGTTTGAGAGGGGACTCACCCGCCCTAGGTAGCTCATCAAGTTGATGATCAAGTTGGTTGAAGAGTAAGTTGATCTCATGATCGAGATGAAGAGTGAACCAAGGAGCAAGCTTGTGGTGAGTCAATAAAACATATGCCACCTACCACTCCACGGTGCCGCATCACTAAACACCTCGTTGTATACACTTTGGTGAGAAAAATGGGATTGTCTCTAGAAAAGCCATAATAGATTTAGAAATTATGGGATATATTAAGACCTCTTAAAATTATCTCATAAATAATGTGCGATTATTCCCTCACAAAAAAAAATGACCCATGGTGAAAGGAGAGATCGGCACGGGGTATCTTGTGGTACAAGACAACTCGGGTCGATTAGGGAGTTAAAAACTAACGTGGAGCTCGACAGTGAATAATATGATTGAGATGTCAATATTTTGTGGTGTGGCAAGCTTAACATAGAAGGTGGGCTAATGGGTTGGGGCCAAGGTGACATATCAGTTGGCATTTGAGTCAAATATTGTATGACAGTTTGAACTGCCACCTCTTACGAGAAACTTGACCATCCTTACTAACTCAACCAACTAAGCTATCTTGAAATAGCCCGGACTAATATGACCTATAACATCTATTTTGGGGATGGGGTTAGTACATAACCCTCCCTTATTTTAAAACACACACAATGTTATTTCAAAAGCTAATGCAAGTGGTATCGTGAGCCTTAAGAACTATTGTGTAAAAGCATTTGGGAGTTATTATTTTAACTCTCCATTATTAGTTTGTAAAGGCTATCGATAAGTCTAATTTCTCATGTCGTTACCTAGATACTCAGTAGTGGAGTAGAGGAAATTTTAAGCATTGGAGATGTATTGAACGTGAGATCAGATTTTACTATTTTCTCGACATTTTGTAAAATATAGATATTTTAACAAGATATGTTGGAGGATTTTGCATTATTTGGAGCCCATGGAGGAGGATCATATTACTAATCTCAATGACAGAAATTTATTTGACTTAGATCTATGTAAAGGCTATATTTCATGTAGCAGAGGGAAGTCTACATGAAGTGTAAAGTCGGGAGGCCATGCACGAACATTGAGCAAACCTTCTAAGACCAGTCTAGGTTTTGAAGGATTGATTGACACTTGAGTTTGTGGTGGAATAGAGAAATTAATTATAATATTATAAGTTCTTATTCTTTTACTTAAAATCAAATTTTTATAATGAATCAATTCATCAATTAACGAACCCAGAGATGTAGGAATTTACCAAAATCCATTAACAACTTGGGTGCAATGTCCCTTATTATTTGCATTGAATTTTTATTAAGTTAATTTTATTTTAGAGTTTTATATTTTGACATAAAAAGAATTGTCCTTAAGGATCCATTTGGTTTAAAAATTAGTGTGAAAAATACTATGAGTTTACGGATCAAGTTGGTATTAGAGTTGGTAATTTGATAGTTTATTTCTCTAGATTTTACAATTGGTTTAGTTTTGATTGAACATTTATAAGTACAATATGGAAAATTTGTCAAAATTGGATAGGCTCGAAGGGCTCGAGGTGTACACCTGCCAAATCTAGGATGAGAATAATTTCCTTATATCCAAGTTTCACTTCGTACAAGAGAATATTGAGCGTTTAAAAGCCAATTTGTAGACCAAGGATGAGATATTGAAATATGTACAATAATAGTTGTGGAGTAGTGAAAGCAAGGAGTTACCTTCCATATATACAGAGACCATGAAAGACGATTGCACTTGTAATTTCACCCTACAACACTTTTTCCTAGTCGGTTTCGAGATGCTATGTTTTGTGATTTTGAGAAACACACCAAAGGTATTGGCTCAAAACTGTTATTTAAAATGGGTTTTGATAGAAGTGGCCTTGGAAAACATAGCCAAGGTATTGATAACCCAATACAAGTCAAGGATCATCCTCTTTATACATGTGTGGGTTACACTAGTGAGTTAATGGAAATTGGAGAGAGTTCTAAATGCACTAAAGGAAGAAAAGCTTCCAACGGAAAAGTGATTACGCCATTAACATAGTAGAATTCCTCCATATAGAGCAACAATACATCACCACAGAATGAAAAAGGTGTACACAAACGATAAAAAATTGGTAATGAAATTCCACCTCCTCATTCTTACATTCAGCATAGAACTAGAAATAATTGTGTAAGTTCCAAAAATTATGATCCTCTTTTTCAGTATGAAAAATATGGCTAGGATATACAGTGAATGTGGAATTCTTTTCCTTTCAATTTTTATGGGTTAAGTAACCATGTTGTTGAAATATAAGATCATTGCTAAATAATTTGATTCCTTTCATAAAAAACAAGGTAGGTGTTAAATACCAATCTCATTTATCATGAGCGAGAAATGGAAAATGTGATTCCTCATCCAAGAAGGAGGAAAAGAGGAATGTTTGCACTAATTATCATATGAGTGGACACAAGGTTAAGAGATGATAGAAACTTCATCCAACAAGTCTTCTAAGAAATGGTAAGAAAAATTTGGTTTAAAAGAAGTTGATAATTCGACAACTAAGAATGAGAAAACATTGGATATATCCATGAATTTCCCACAAATGATTCCATTTTATTATAATATGGAAAATGAAAAATCATTTGTTTTAGATAGATTTGTATAATATTGTTGATAGCATGTTAAAGTTTAGAGATTTTAGTTATGGGATTCATGTTGGTTGATAAAATGAAATTTAACCCATGTTTTAGCTTTAAGTTTTGGAGTACCAGATGAGGAGAGTCTCACAACATGTTTATCATGCTTGGATTTTCTCACATTTTAAGTAACTCCATTATGAAGTGACAACAATATATGCAAGTTGTTAAGGCATGTTCAATATAACTAACTTTGTATGTGAAGTAGTTGTTATGAAATTGTATTTGTTGATAGGATACAATTAAGACTCGTACATGGGAAACATTTTGTTTTCAGATCAGTTAGTTCACTTTTTGGGGAATGTAACAATGGTGTAGAAAAATTCACTGACATACAAAATAACCTCCTTAACATGGAGATGTATTATTTAAACTGGTCATTTTGTGTGATGTTGTGATTGCGGTGAGTTGGTAATTTTCCACGAAATGAATGACATAAATTGTCTAATTTTGAGTAGTAGTTTTAGAGGCCATAGAGTCCATTGCTGATATATCCATGAGGCAATGCAAAGTAACAATTACAAGACCAGGAAAATGAATGTTGCACATTTTGGTGGAATAAAATCCTTCTCATTAAGGACATGTGATCTAGAGGATTTTTCATGCTTCAAATGCTATCTAAATTTCCATGAACCTATTTTTATGGAAGAACCGGTCAAGATATTTCCACCGGTATATTGAATGCTAGAAATGGACATTGAATAATCCATATATAGTCCGCAAAAGAAAAGGAGTTCACATGATGAAGCTAGGGCACAAGAAAAAAGTGAATTGAAACATTGCAAATTTCAAATGGGTTGTCATGGTGGTGCTAAGTGGCACAAAGTAAAACGAAGGTTGTGTTTTACCGCCGGTCTTTAATGGTTGACAAAAGGTTTGCAACAATGGGGTCAAATCTTGTTTCGAGGGGGACTCGGTCGCCGCCATAGGTAGCTCATTGAGTTGATGATCAATTTGGTTAAAAACGAGTTAAGATAATGATCGAGTTGAAGAGTGAGATAAGGAATGATCTCATGGAGATTCAACAAACCATATGCCACCTACCACACATGATTTCTAGCTAGCCAAACACCTCATTGTATACATTGGAAAGAAAAATGGGATTGATTGTGGCCAAAGCCACAATAGATTTGGTTGTTATTGGCTACATTAATCCCTCTTTAAATTATCTTGCAAGGAATGTGCAATTATTCACTCACAACTAACAACAACGTATGGTAAAAGGAGATCTCAAGCATGGGGTATCTTGCGGCATAGGATAGATTTAGATGATGGGGAGTTAGTGATCGACGTGGATCTTGATGGGAAAGGTAGATGATCAAGCTATGAATGGTGTGTGATATGGAAATCTCATCTTAGAATTTGGGCTGATGATTTGTGTCTTGAAAGAGGGTTTGAAAAACCATAACTGAGGATCACAAGGCACGATGTGCACATTAACGGATGTGTGAACAGTAGCGTGAAGAGATCTCAGGAGGAGTGAGCATCAACCAAATGTGCATGCAAATATTCGACAAACAGAAAAACTGGTTAAGCCATAAAACTCTCCTCTATCTCATAGATCAAAAGACGTGTACATATAGGAGGTGTTGAGTAACCCCGCTCTATAATCATGACAACTTGAGTAGAGAGGGGAGTTACATTCCCGAATAGAAGTATAACTCCCAATGATGCATGTGATGCACTTGACGCGCTAATGCACCGCACTTGCGATGTGCGGACACACGACGTGTAAGAGAATCTTATAATGACCCTTAATTAACACATGGACCTACAATCTCACCTAAGCGAGATGACTCACCTGATGATGTGGAAAATAACACACACCAACACCCCCCCTTCATTGTAACTTAGGATGATGCGGAAAGTAAAAAATGAGAAATGGGTCCCATCACAAAGCCTGATGAGGTACCATGTACAAGAAAGAAGTCCCAAGCAATGAAGGAAAACCCAGTGGGAAAAACATCCACCACAAGAGAACAACACACTCTCTAATCTAAGAAAGATGCTAAATATAGGTCCCGGCCATAGACGAGCCTGAAAGGGTACCCATGTACAAAGAGGAAATATCTCGAAAAGAAGAAGAAGAGAGAAGAAGAGGGAGACGAGAGGAATGTAGAAGATGTCATGGATAGATTTGAACTCTGCAACTATAGGAAGTCTCCCAAAAGAATGTCGATGATGAGATCCTCTGCCTCTAGACTGAAGAAGAGCCACCTACAATGAACTATGTGCCTACCCTTAGGAAGGACAAAAATGATGTGTTGGAAGTCCGCCCACTCCACAAAGGAAACTGAAGGTAGCAACATGAAGAACTCTGAGTCTGGTGCACATAAGTGTGACATAGGTCTAGCGAGTGAGTGCTAAGGAACCGAAGGTAATGCCACGTGTGTAGAACTGTCAGAGTGAAGAGGAACACCGTAGAAAGGATGTCCAAGTGATGTGAAGGGAAAAAAACATCCTCCACAATAGAAAAGGGATCCACAGCTGAGGGTGGATCAATGAAGGTCTCCGAAAAGTGGAAGTGGTAAGAGTCCCAGAAGGCGCTCCTAACAACAGAGATGATGAACTCCTCTGAAACACCTATAGATGGATGAGGGACCTGTAGTGCATCACAAGTAGACTCTGTGAAAAGATGACTAAGGTCAGGTAGATACTCGTCCCAATGAGGGGGCTCAACAAACAGAAGAGTGATGTATGATAGGTATGAGTCATCCAATGAAGGTAGAGGAGTGAAATGGGCCTCGCACACTAGAATTGGAAAGGACACTGGTGTAAAGACGGTGTGAGACTCAATATCTGATGAGATGTGGGGGTGATAACAATGTCTGGAATAGTGAGAGAAAGAGGAGAAGAGTCCTCTGTAGTACTCTCGACATCAAAACTAGATGAAAAATCCTTGTCATCAAAAGTAGAACCAAGCAAGACTGTGTCAGTGGAACTGTCATCACATGAAGAAATGGAGGAGACAACTAAATCAGAAGCAACAAAAATGGTGGCAGTATGTGAAGGGTCTAGATAGAGGGACTGAAGAATGCTCCAGACATGATGAGGTGGATCTCGAGTCACGCCACGTGAAACCAAAGAGAATGAGAGACATGCATCATCATGTGACTAAAAACATGGTCCCAAGTTTCCAGGAAGTCCTCTAGATGACGATGATCAGTGGGTGCGGAATTGGCCCAAGCAAGAAGGGTAAAAGACCCTTGTGGGTGAAGTAACGTTCCATGGAAGCACGCTAAGCTGAATAGGTCCCTCTCCCGGTGAGAAGTGGCGGAGGTGTAAGGCAATCCTATGATGCTCACATCTAGAAAGAGCACTCTCATGATGAAAAATGTAAGATGTAAGGTGCACAAAAGCAAGACGTCAGACTCGGTTGATAATGTGTCTGCGTGTGAAAACCCAAGAGTACAATCAACCCCCTAGAATGCGGCACTTTATAAAAGTAGTGAGTTTACAAAATTGGCAATCCCATCACGTAAAATTTGAAAAATCATGCAAATTTGACCAAGGAAGCGTTCAGAAATGAGTAGCGAGTCAAAAGTTAAAGCATTAAAATGATTCCCACAATTGATGGAAAAATACACTAAACATTGTAAACACATTAAAAAAGTGCACGAAACGGATGCAAAGGGTATTGTGTGGGTACTCATTGGAAATGGCATCAAATTTCAGTAGGGGTTTGTTTTGGTGTGAGGGGGATTAGCCTCCTGCCGCGATCCGGACCTTGCCCTCTGTCTTCGTTGCTTGAAGGAAGGGAAGAATACAAGCCAAAAATAGTCTAAAACTCAATTACATGCCATGAATTTTTTATTTATTTTTAATAATCACCCTAAAACATCAAAAAATAAGGTGATGAGAGGGGGCCCACGTTTGGAAAACTAAATGAGGAGTCAAAACATTTTCCAACTTGCAGCAAAAAAATGTTTTTTTTGCAGAGAAGGGCAGCAGTCTGTAAGCGTTGTTGTGGTGTCTACGTGGTGCAAGGAAACCGCCTGGAGCTGCAGGTCACTAGAGTGGCCATTATCCACATGATGGAGAGCTGGCAGATCAGACTGAAGACCCCAAAAACACCAAAAAGGCCAAAAATGCCAAAATGGCTGAGTTGTTAGGAATGGAGCCACGATCGGTAAAGTGCGCAGTTTGAATGCACATTTAGGTAGAGTTTTAAATGGCTAGAGCTTGAATGAAATGGCTAGGTAGAGGTGACAATGTGCGAGAGAAAAAAAAGCATGCAACATGTGGAGGTGCTAGTTTTTGAGCGAAAAACGTAGATCTGCAACAAAAAAATGTGCCAAGCAAGACTAAGCCATTGAACTGATGCATGGCACTTTGGGAGGGAAGGTCAAACGCCAAGGCGAGCTAAAAAAATTTGCCTAAGGGAGGGTCCATGTGCTCGGATAGATTCAAACCGGATGCGCTACAAAATCACTCAAGCCGGTCGAGTAGTGTAGAATGGTGGACGACGTGCTTTGGAGGCAACGAACAAAAATGTAAGTTGAAGAACCCATAACAAAATATGTTCAATGTTGCTCCAATACAAACTAAATGCTAAATACTAAATACAACTCCAATACAAATGTCAAATATAACCCGCTTGTCGTTCAATTTTGCATGAGCCAAAGGAGGAGGGCACACCAACGAGTAGAAGCAAAACATACACGCAGTCAAAGACAACATAAATAAGCGATGCAAGTTCGAACGCCAAACCCACCACAAGTTCAAACTCCAAATGTGCATTAAACCTCGGAGAATCGAGTGGTCAAAGACACTAAACTCGAAAACAACCAAATGAACCACGATCAAACCCATGCAAGAGGTATGACACCCAAATCAATGCAAGAAGGGCACGATCGAATATCCATTATGACACACGCAACGAGATCTGGATATCATGCCGGAAGCCAAAAACATGCACAGAAATGCCGATGAGTGCATGGATCCACAAGATCCACTCTGATACCATGAAAGAGGGTTTGAAAACCCACAAGCGAGGATCATGAGGGACGACATGCACATCAACGGATGTGCGAACAACAGCGTGAAGAGATCTTGGGAGGAGCAAGCATCAACCGAATGTGCATGAAAAGATTTGAAAAATGGGCAGAACTTGGTTAAGCCATAAAACTCTCCTCTATCTCATAGATCAAAAGACGTGTACATATAGGAGGTGATGAATAACCCCTAGTGTTGCAATCATGACAAATCAAGTAGAGAGGGGGAGTTACATTCCTAAAATAGAAGTGTAACTCCCAATGACACATATGACGCACCGACCCAATGATGCATTGGCGCCCGACGTCTTTGATGCACTTTGATGCATAAGAGAATCTTATAAAGACCCCTAAATGACACATGGACCTATGATCTCACCTAAACGAGATGACTCACTTGATGATGTGGAAAATAGCACACACCAACATGTCCAAGCTGACATCTCGGTGGGTAGTGAAGTTAAAAATAACATGGTGATTTGAACTGCCAACCTCTTGGAATCAACTTGACCATCCTTATCAACTCGCCAACCGAGTTGGCTTGAAATAGCCCATAACGATATGGTATATACCATATATTTTGGGGCTTGGGTTAGTATATAAACCCCCCTTATTTCAAAACACACACAAGTTTATTTCAAAAGCTAATGTGAGTTGTTTTGAGAGCTTTAAGAATTATTTTGTAAAGGCATTAAAGACCTTTTTAAAGGCATTTGGGGGTTATTATTTTAACTCACCATTATTATTTTGTAAAGGATAGTGATAATTCTAATTTCTTGGGCCATTACCTATAGAATTAGTAGTGCGAAAGAGGGATGTTTGAAGCATTAGAGAATTATTGAATGAGAGCTCAAATTCTACTATTTTTTAGGCATTTTGTAAAAGCCATATATTGCAAAAAGCTCTATTCATGGAGTTTTCAATATATAAATTCCACCGAAGAGGATTGTAATATGAAGCTCAATGATGACAACTCGATATGAATTAGCTCTATGTAGAGGTTGGAGGTCGTGCAATAGAGGGGAAGTCAATAGGAAGTGTAAAGATGAGAGGTTGTGACATAATATTAAACAAGCCTTCTAAGAACAATATGCGTTAAAGGACCGAGTGGCACCGAGTTCACTATGGACCGAGATAAATTCATTATAATATTGTAAGTTGTTATTCTTGTACTTACAATAAAATTGTTATAACAAATTGGTTCATCAATTAACGAACTTGAAGACAACCATTTTCTGAACTCCCTTAACAATTTGAGTGTAATGTCCCTTATTATTTGCATTACATTTTCATTAAGTTGATTTTATTTCGTATTTTTAAAGTTCGAAATCAAAAACATAATTGGCCTATAAGGATCTATTGGTTTAAAAATCGATGTTAAAAACACTACTAGTTTATGGATCAATCATTTTAGCCCATTCATGGATACAATTCTCTTTGGAGGAGAAATATGTACACTCCCAAAATTACTTGGCACAATATGTAAAGAATGATGATAAAAACATCTTCCATTGAAATCTAGATCCTTCCCTCTCTCCTTTCCATTCCTCTTGTGACTCATTTCAACCTCTTTTTCAAGTTAAGGAGTTCCTTTTTTCCCATGAACCACTTTTTAGCCCCTTTATGATTTTTCCTACGGCAGTTGTAAAATCACTTTGTAGCGGCATTCTTGAACCACTCCTCTCTCTACAATGGTGGTCATATTGCCTTATAATGGAAAATTAAAACACATTTTTTGCAATGCGTGTTTTGATTTCAAGCATGATTTTCTCTCCCATTTATCATTCAAATTGTTTATTTTTTGGCTTATTGGATTCATATTGAATCCCTCTTCTTTTTATTAACTTTAGAATGTTGAATCCTTCTCTTTTGGTTTATTTTTCATTTCTTGATCGACACTTGTAGTTGACATCTTCTTTCTCAGTAGTCTATAAAAATCACATTTTTACCCATATGATGGGTTAGATATTTTATATTTTTGGTGAAGTGTTATGCTGCTAAAATTTGGAGAGGGATCACACAAATAAACTAGTACATTTACTTTGTTCTTCCTTGCTACTCACATTCAGTCATTTCCTTTGCACCAAGCCATCCACAACGAGTGTTTTTATTTCTTTATTGTGATTACCATTCTTACATCCCATGATCAATTGGATTTCATAATTGGAAGAGGATATAAAGATGAGAAGAAAAAAAATGTATCTCACATCTAGGAAGCTACCACGAACAACAATAGTAACCAGGTTGGGGTTGTACTTAAAGTCATTAAATTTGTACATAGTTGTTATTTATTGTGATTAGATGAACTTTTGTAGTTAAATTATTATAAGTGGAAGATTCTAGCACTTCCCAAATAAATTCATCATTTAGTGTTTCTTTCAAAGCATTTCTTGCATAAATATTCCCTTGATAACTTCTTATTGGCTTATCCTTGTGGATTTTATCAGGAAATTAGTTAGAGGAAGAAGCAAAGAAATCCCTACACTTTCTTTATTATTTATTTATTTTGATTAGTTTAGATTTACTTCTCCCTAGTAAATTTCATGTAGTGAAGATGAAGTTACTTATGAGAATATTTTCCTTTTACGAAAAAATCGAGGCAAATTCTTTTCCGAAGAAGATTTATTTTATTAGATTAATAACTTTCAAGTAATTTCCTATAGAATAACATTATCAAATAGACCTACAACAATGGAATAGACACATCCACCTATTCCCTATTTTATTTTTATTTTTAATAGAATTAGTATTTTATTTTAATCATTTCCCTATGTTTGTTGATGTAGATTTCATTCATTTTAAATAAACTAGAAAATACAAAATTAATAGTTATTTAATTATTTTCTTTCAATTTCTTTTCTTTTGAGAGCTTATCAAAACAAAAACAAATAGAATAGATTGTCTTTTTGTTTTATTTAATTAATTGGGAAGGAATTTATTTAATTAAAAGATTATAATCATTTGCTTTTTATTTAAATTAGATTTCTTTCCATTATTTATTTAAAACTAGGGTTTAGAGTAGTTTTGGAACTCAAATCGAAACCAAAGACCTAGTAATTAGGAATTCATGTTACCCGTTCATAGCCTTCGATTATTGTTGGCAAGAAAAATTGTTGGGTGGAAAAACTTGTGGATTTATTGCCAACACTTTGGGAATCTAAGTCCCTCTACTTAACCGGTGCAACTACTATATATACATGTGCGAGTAAAGGTGGATTTTCCTGATGGCCTTGTGGCGGGGATCTGACAGGGGCACTCTATGGACCTCGCGGAAAAGATAACAATCTCTTTCTAGAGAGGACTTTGTCAAGAGAGAAGGAAAAATAATGAAAAAATATAAGAGGAGAATAATGTCGTGGGTAGAAAATCAGATTGCCACACCCATTAACCAGAAATTTCACACACGCATTAAAGTTAAGAAGAAACAACCTTGCAAATGGAAACAAGACAAGTTAAGATTGAGAACTCAAAGTTTCTAAAATCTCCTCATCAAAAAAGGCATGAAACTCCTTTTCTTGATGCTTAAGAAAAAATTGTACATAGAATGGGAATGGAAAAAAATTGAGAGTGGGGAAAAAGGAAGAAAATGGCTATCTCCTTTGTTCTCTCAAAGTACAATACACTCTTGAGTTTACAAAATCAATCACCAACCCTTTGAAATGGGAATGGATTTACAATTTATAGAATGAGAGGTGACTCATCATCTACCCCCTAATGCCTTTTCATATGTCCTTGCACAAATTAAAACTTTTCAACTTCTTAGGAAACTTTTAAGTCCCTTTTTATAACATAAAGGTGACTTATTACATTAGAAACGTTAAGACATATGAAAAGTGTAACCCAAACGTAAAATTAGAACATTGAGAAGAGAGATAAAGTTAGGGGTATGAAGAGAGAGAGAGAGAGAAGAAGAAGAGAATATGTTTCCCCTGATGAATTCTGATGATCCTCGTTGATGGAAAGCCCCAATGCGATGAAACTTTAAATCTTCAAACTCATGTGAAACTCCTTCAAATTAGCTCACAGATGCTTTGGAATGAGTGTTTAAAAACACTATTAAATGGTTTTTCCAATGACCACAACTTCCACCCCGCACAAGATACTCCTGCAACTCAAGCCATGAAGTGAGTGTTGGGAGATATTGTTGAATTCTCTAAGATGAGTCTCAAATTCCCTATGAGAAATGCCCATGGATGATCTTGAATGATGGTATTGACCTGAATGATCATCCCTCTATGTCCCATTGTTCCAAAACTTCCCCTTGAGTATGACTTACCATTGATAGTGAGTACCCACATGGGAGACTTACTATTTATAGTAAGAGGTGATTCTTTCTTCTTCTTGACCATCTTGATGTGATGAAGTTCTTCATTCAATCTTGTGCACACTACCTTTACCTCGGCCACTTCTTGGGTTGACTTACTATTTTTAGTAAGCACCCATATAGAGAGCTTACTATTTTTAGTAAGTGGTCATTTTCACTATTTTATGCTCTAGAAAATCATTCGGCTTCTTGGTGATCTTCAGTGCACACTTTGCCTTTTCCATAGCCGCTTTTGATGATGACTTTCCAAACATAGCGAGTCTGTATAGGAAAACTTACTATTTTTAGAAAGTGGAATTACACTACTTGTTTTGTGACAGAACATATTTTCCGGACTCGGCTCTTCACGTGGTCATGTCCTCCGAATTTCACTTGATTTCACCCACTAGAATGCTTGGAAATAAAATTTAAAAATTTCACCTGGCAGTGGCTTCGAGCACGGAGTTGCCATGGTGGCCATTAATGGAGCTTGAAATTTACATGTCTATTTTTTGTCTCTATTTGTGATGAAAACAACTCCATTGTGATATTTTTTCCATTTAGAGTTCATGTGTAAGTTTTTAGCTTGTTTCCATTACTAGATTGATGGGAAATCGACAAATGTGATCCGGTGCACAAAATGGGGATTTTGTTGGAACAAATGTTTCAAGGAACCATTCAACCTCCTGTTTGTTGCATCTTGATCATCTTGAAAAATTTGGAATTTTATAAAGACGACACCTCAATCTGACTTGTATTTTGTAAGATATGAGGATTTTTTGATTCGTGACTTCGTGGTTATTTGGTGAAAAATATTCATTTTTTCATTTCTTTGTCGTTTCTCATTTTTGACCCATTTTTTCTCTGAGACCTATGCATTTTCATGGATTGGATTATTTTTTTGCCATGGCGGAGCTGGTTTGGAGCAACAATGGTGGATTGGGTGTCTGGACAATCATGAACAAAGCCATGGCAAGGTATGAAGTTGTGAAGAAGAAATGGGGGGAAATTGCTAAGTGCCGGATTTAAATTATTCAAAAAGAATGTACAGAAAAAGGGTGGGGCATATTTTTTCATGTTTTATGTTCCTTATCTCAAAGGGATCAAATTCTCTAGTGAGCAAGGTGATGACATGTGGTGGAGATATGACGGTTGAGAATGGAGGCTGATAAGCACCCAGGGCTAGAAATTCACTCTTGAAGAGGTCACATGAGTGAATAGGAGTATCCTTAGGGTTTGGGAACATTTTCCATGTTTTATGTCCCTCACCTCAAAGGGACATGAGGGACATCAAATTCCACGACGCTCTAGGTGATGACACATGGCAACGATCCAATAGTGAAGGCTTTGAGCTCCTGCAAGCACCTAGGGGCTGAACTGGTGATCCTAGAGGTCATATGTGGGTCCAGAGGGATTAATGGGGGCTGGGTACATTTTCCCAACCTTGATTTCCCTGACCTTGAGGGACATGAGGGACATAAAATCCCACCAAGCTCCTAGAGCTGAAAATTTGACTAACTCCCGAACCTTGAGGACAACTTGCAACGACAATATCTTGAGCTACCAATGGACTTTTTGATGAAATTTCATATGATATTTACCAAAAATTTCCTTATAAATCCAATGGCAGGTCTTGATGAATCTATTTGATCCCTAAAAATTTGGAGTTTTTATCTAGTACTCCACCTATACATGAGAAAAAATTCTTGCAAAACCATTGTGCCAAAGTGTTGTGAAAAAACTAATTTCTCCATCTTGTAGGGATTAGAATTACATTTCCAAAGATGTTTTTTTCTTCTAACTCCATCTAGAGCTTTTGGAATCACCTTCCAAAGCTCAACAACATTTTTGGCCTATGCACTGCCTAGGCTTGTGAACCATAATTTTGGTGAAACTGCCCCAAATTTTCCAAGTCCTTCTGGAATCTTCTTGAATCAATTCCATGATTTCCTAAGGCCTTTAAATCACCTCAATGTCTGGTTTGGATTTTCTGTTCCACTCCATGGGGTTGCTCCATTCCTAGGAAAGATAGTGATAGCCCTTACCACAATTGCATGAAGCTTGCAACTTTTAATGAACTCCTAAAATCACCTAGGGGAATGAATAGAATTTACTAAATCACCTAGGGGATGAGATAACATTAATTGGGAGGTCACCTGGAATAGCTAGATAGACCCGGGCACCTCGGGATGATAAAACATGAAAATTTTGCTACAGGGGTATCATCGTCATGCTTAGAAATTGTCAATTTCCGTGGTTGCACATTTACAAGACAACAATTATTATCGTATGACCAACTTAGCTGTTATAAATTCACACTACCATTTCATAGCCTATGATTATACTTTAGCTACTTATTTTTTCCCATTCAACCTTCCACACTTTGGTTGTCTTGGCATGACCTTGGGAAGTATAATACATAGGGAATCTTGTGTCATTTTTCCCATGCAAAGTTATAACCATGGCGCATGTGAGACAATGGGAAAGGATAGATAAAAGTGTTAGTAAAAAAAACATGGTATGATGAAATAAAAACTAGTCAAAACACATAGTAACATGGCAAAAGGAACAATGAGTGTAGTCTTATTTTCCCACTCAATTGCCTAGGTGCACTAAAACTTCATCCGAGAGAGATTTGGACACTCACCCAAATTACATGAAGATACTAGATCCCTAACTTGTACCGTATTATCTAGATGTTAGCATGCATAACCATATTAACTATTACTAAAGTATATATTCCATCCCAATAATCATATCCATGAGCTCAATTTGGAAACACACATAATAAAGAAAGCATAAAGGTTTAGATAACAAATAAGATCAAATTAACCATGAATCCACCATGAAAAGATACATTAACAACCAATATCCATCCACAATGATCCATTATATTAATTCATCACAAAAATTAGTTGAATACATCATAATACTCTCATAGAAACATGTGTGAAAATTCATTTTGATAACATATCTCGATTATAACTCAAAACTATCGCATATATCATGCTCTCAAACACCGAAATACATTATATACTTATAATGGTGGGGAGTTTCCTTTACCACCCATGAATTCTCAAAAATATGCTGCATGCTCAAAATATCCATGCACATATACAAAATTAACTAGGTGCATGCAAGCGAGCCTAATAATAGATTAAACCTAAAGATAAGCTATATTATAATCCTATTATTAACTCGACCTCTACATGTCTCTTGATCTACTCGTACATGTTCTCTATCCAAAATAGACATTCCTTTGTCTATAAGTCTCCATGTGTCACTCTATTTTTGGAACGTTTCTTGGATGCTACTCCATCTTTTCACTATCTATTTTTAGCTCGTGGCTCCAAAATTGGCCAAGTCCCGAACACCTTCTTCCTAGGTGTGAACCACTTTGTGTACTTCCCATTCTAACTTCTACACACACCTTCACGCATTTCTCACACATGTCCCTAAATAACCCATGCCATTCATAATTAGCACAATTTTTCCATGTAACATTACCCCACACATAGTAGATTGCAGGTCAACTATTGTTACTTCCTCCTGAGCATTCAAGTGTTGATATATGATTTCTTCTATATAAGGATGTGTTCCTTTGATTGTGAAGTCATGCTTGATATGGATTGTATCTTCTTTGCTCTTGAAGATCTTTGACTGAGTCAGGATATGCTTGGACTCTTTTATTTCTTTCATTTTTAGCACCTGAGTTCAATTTGATTTCGAAAGGAATTGTGGATTTATCCATCTTTATGACTCATCCTTGGATCAGTTGCATTGATCCAAGAGATGTTTTAAGTTTATTCTGGATGAACAAAAATTATAGACCTTACGAAAGTTGCAAGGTTTGAATGTGTTGAATGAGCAATTCAGGAGTTAACTCAGGCTGATCTTGTTAAATGAAAATCGGTTCCAAATATCGTAACATCGGGAAGGCCTAGACCTTAAGCCAGGTAAGATGTTCCTGGGTATTCAGTAAGCTTATTTAGCAATACCTGATAGGATCCTGTATAGGGATGTTTTACCCTGTTTGGTTCCAATACGGATCGGTCCTACTTGGGAGACCTAGACTGGATTTATTAAGGTTAATAACCTAAACCTAAACTATAACCTATTGGTTAAATTATTATTAATCTAACCTAGCCCTAAACTATAAGCTAAATGTTCCTAAGGTTAGCCACCTAGCACTATGGAAGTAAGACTAAAGTATTACCTTATGATCTAACCTATGTTTCTAACCTAACTAATGATCATGGATGAAGGGGGACCTATGAAGGGGTGCGAGCCATGGGTGGTAGTTTCTATGGCATTTATGAGGTGGATAAGGATGAAGGACTTGGGATTTGGTGGAGGTTGTAAATATCTATTGAGACCTGACGTGGTGGTATCACCAAATTTGGGAATGGTTGTTTGTGTTCAATTGTCAATCGCCAACTTTGGCGGTCGGTGGCAATGGAAATTAGGTGGGAATCTTGGAGTTAATGTCATTGATGAACTTTGGTTCCCGAGCGTGGATTGCTCGGGAAGGCATGCAAATGGAAAACTAGTTGGTTGTTTGGTTTTCCATATGCTCCGTTTTTCTCTCTGTTTGATCACTGGTTCTTCGAACCAGTCTACTTTGTGTTGCATGGCAACTATGAGAATATCTAGCTCTTTTCTCTATCGGGAAAGTTTATAAGGCATGAGGGTAACAAATTATTGTTGTTGAATCTATCGTGGAAGAAGAGGAGAAGGCTCGAGCTCATTCAGAGGTCTTCTTTAGATTTTTAAGTGACATTACCAGGCATGATAGGCCCTGACTTTTAAAAATCTTGCTTTACTCCAAATGCTTTCATTAAAACAACTCTGTTCAGGTGATTTTAGTACAGTTGGTTTGAAGCAATGTTTTGGTTCTTCTTTTCCTGTGAAATTAGGAATCTCGGGTTATTTCAAAGACTTTGTTGGAATGTTACTGTATTTATTCTTCCTTTTGGATTCATTTCGATTGAAGACCCGGCTGTGCTCTTATTGTTGTTGAATCCTGTTGATTCTTGCTGTGAATACTTGAAGTTCTTCTGTTTGGAATGCTTGTTGTGATTATACTACTTGAATGCGACTATTGTAGAAGTCCTCACTATGTTTGCAATTTTTGGGATAAAATCCATTGAAAGTTTGCAAGGAATATCTACGAAAATGACTCAGTGGGAGTCCTTGTAATGTTTCGTATGTTTTTAACTTCTGTATAAGCTTAGTTATGAATATTGTTGCTTAGTTGCGAATATCTATTGCTCAGTTGCGAATACTGTTGCTTAGTTGTGAATACTGTTGGTATTGACTCAGTTGGAGTCCTTGAAATGTAACTAGTATTTTGACTTCGTAATAAGTTAGAATTTTAGTTGTGAATACTTGTTGGTATTGACTCAGTTGGAGTCCTTGAAATGTAACTAGTATTTCAACTTCTAGAAAGTTTAGTTGTGAATACGGTTGGTATTGACTCAGTTGGAGTCCTTGAAATGTAACTAGTGTTTTGACTTCTGTATAAGCTTAGTTGTGAATACTTATTGATATTGACTCTGTTGGAATCCTTAATATGTATCTTGTAATCGACTTCTGTAGAAGTTTAGTTGTGAAGACTGTTGATATTGATTCAGTTGGAGTCCTTGAATGTTTTCATATGAATTCGACTTCAATCTTAACCCGGGCTGTGAGTTCTTGTTGGATACGACTCCGTTGGAGTCCTTGTAGTATTTCCATGTGAACACGACTCCTGTTGAAGCCCTGATGTGTTTGCGTGATGGCTTGACTTCTGATCTAAGTCCATGCTGTGCATACTTTTAACTCGACTCTTTCTATAGGTTGTTGTGTTTTTATTCAGTTCAATTCTGTTGAATGTGTGTTGGGTTTACATTACAAGCACGACTCTATTTGAGTCCCTGCTGTAATTTTCGTATTAGCTCGACTTAGGTTAAAACTTTGATGAGCTTATGTAATGGAGGTGACTTCTGTAAAGTCCTTGCTGTATATTCATAGAGATTAGATTCAGTGAATGAAGTTGTGCATGTTTGTGTTTCGACTCAGTGTGAATGTCACTGTATTTGCATATGGAAACGTTATTTGTTTTTAATGTTATCTTGTCTCGTGTTTGACTGAAACAAAGAGCTCTTAGTTGTACCATGTCAGGCGATGGCGTTGGGTATTTTCATGTTGATGAATGATATGGAAAATATTTGTTGAGTCTTTCATGGTTGGATTATTTTCTTTTGCTTTGTCATGAGAGCTCTTGTAATGCTTAATAGCTACAGGTGATTTTTATTAATGAATTTAGATGAAACTGTAGTTTCTTCTTGTGATCTTGACTGTTTTAATTGCATGCGTAAAAGTAATTGCAATTATTCTAGAGGAGTCGGTATAGTCTGAACATGATTGAAATGGGAATCGATTTACTCTGTTTCCTTCTCTGAGCTATAAATTATATGTTGATGTGTAATAAGAGGAATAAGAAAATACTCTCTCTCTCCTAGTCTGGAAACTTTATGTGCTTTCTTCTTGTATCCTTATGCGATCCCTACGGTAAGGGCATAACAAGAATAGACTATGGTATTGTATGGAGAGACTAGTATAAAATGTGTGTTCTTTGTATAAGTAGGTATACTCGTCAATACCATTAAAATAATGTATGATTAAAAGGAAATTACGACAGTTGAGCTTGTTGAATGTTATAAACTACCTTTGAGTAATTGTTAGAAACATTCTTATAGGAGTTTTGTTGTCTTTAGAATGGTTGTATTCATTTGTTCTTAGTCTCTAACATATAAGATGAATAGCCTGATTTATGTTTGGAATTTGAAGAAATGATTTCATTTAAACAGGTTGTTTAATGAGAACAATTGGTGGATTGCAATTGTTTTAAGAATTAGTGCTTATCATGCTCAGTTCACCGAACTGACCCGTGTTGACAATTTTTGCAGATGGTTTCCGTAAGTGGTAAAGGCACGCAGATCTGATATGATGTTCAGATTGTTTAATTTGGTTTTATGATGAATTCCAACTTGATTCTCTAAATGTACTACTTGAAGAAAGATGTTCTTTTGCTGTTGAGTATTGTATCAAATATGTTGAATGCATAAAATGTATTTGATTAGCTTAGAAATGAATGAAATGAGGTATTTGTTACTTATGTGTTTGCATTCGTATCTTGATGGATTGAACTTCTTCGGTTCGAATGATTTTAAGAGCATTGTTATTATTGTATACCTTGGAGACATTTGGGATTCTCTAAGTAAGCTTTGCAAAGATTATGTGACTGAATACTTGTAAATGTTTAGTAGTTTTGTTATGTTCTATCTAAAGCTAAATTGGAATTTAGATCACTGTCTTTCGAGAAGCTAAGGTTAAAATAAACCTCAACAGGAAGTTGAACGGGAAGAATAAATTATTACTCCCTAATCTTGATCTAAGTCAAGACAACGCCTTAATTTGATTTTAAATCACTATATCTTAATACTAATAAGTAAGATGTATTTCAGTTTTGAGAACTGATATAAACCTAATAAGGGTATGGTTAGCAACCTTATGAGAAGACTTAGGGCTACTGCCCAATTTCGTTGATTTAGATCATTGTGTAACAAAGAACTTCTTAATGAAACCCCAAATCTTATTAACTTCTCTTTGTGAAATGGGTCTTAATAAGAAAGGCAATTCTAAGGTGAGGAACCCAGGGGTTGGGAAAAGACTACCCTAAAAGGAGCGTCTTAAAGTATAACTTTAACTCAACGTAAGTAACACCTTAAAGTTAAGTAGATCTTTTCGAGGTGGATTTGAAGGTTGATGGCACAAGTCAATCTCAGGGTTGTACCTTCGAGAAGATTAGGATCTTCTCAAAGATACAACAATGCAGGTGACTTATGATGACACCCTTTGCATTGATCGTTAAGATTTACACCTTAAACTCAAACAAGTTTTACTCTGGGACTGGTTAGGAACGTGGTCATGTTATAAGGCTGCCCCTGGAGACTCGGGGTATCTTGACACACAGGGTTAACTAGGGTTGACCCAGTATGTCAGCGTATCCCTAGTCCTCGTGAGCATCCTTATAACATTGTCATATTATTAATCCATTCCTGAGTGAATAACTTGGGACGGGGAGGCTGACAGAAGTCAGTGTAAGACATTCTACATAACATAGGAATGGGGTGAAGGATGTATTCCAGATTGATGAGTATGCCGTCAAGGAATACGAGACATAAGCGTATGTTTCAAATCTTTGGCCAAAGTATCGCAAGCTGCTGATTGCGTTGTCCTATGTCACCTAGTCTAAGGGACGAGATGCCGATGAATAATGGTAACAATTATTCAGATAGGTTCCTTGGATAGAGCATTCTGAATCCCAGATTAGGGAAGAGAACTGCAAGAGTGATGTGTTAAAATAAAAATGCCAACTCTTTGATACTCATGAATAGATCGGTAGATTACCGAGTCATGGAATGAATAGATCGGAGGTACTCCGAGTCATTACAGCTGCATATGGTTATCTGTTATAAGAATGGTTGTTTTGATTTGTGAGTTCTAAATTATGTATTTAGAACTAGGAAGCATTTATCAAAAAAAAATAAAATTACTTGTTCTAATGTACTAAAATGGGGATGTTACATCTTGGTATCAGAGCTGAAGGTTGTAGCTCTTGGACCTATTGTGTCCATAATCTGATAAAAACCTAAATTTTCTTGTAACAGAAAATGGTTAGAACAAGGGGGAACGTTGCGAATAATGCTCCACCAGAAGGAGGGGGAAACAACCCAAAAGCTTGATGAGATCCTTGCTGCCCTATTGGACACAAGAGATCGTTTGGCTGTACTTGAACAACAAGTAATGGGAAATGAGGAGGATGATGAAGCTGGTAATAACAATCAGCAACCTCTGAGGATAACCCCGATATGGGTGTTGATAATAATGCTGGAAATGCACCTGTCCAACCAGAAAACAAAAAGGCCAGGTTGGCAGCGGAACTCACTAATGATATAAAAAGGATAAGTCCACCTAAATATGATGGCACCACATTAGGAGATGGAGCTGAGAACTGGCTCAGCGAAATGGAGAAGTACTTTGCAATAAGAAACTTCTCAGAGGAAACCAAAGCTATTTGGGGAGCCTATCAACTTTCCCACGAAGCATCTTCGTGGTGGGATAGCCGTAAAGTGAGCTAAATATTGATGAGACCAATATTACTTGGGATCAATTTAAGGGCTATTTTAGGCAACGTTGGCTGCCACAACTTTTCTATGATCAGAAAATGACAGAATTCCAGAACTTAGCTCAAGGGAAGCTAACGGTAACTGAATACTGGGAGCGGTTTACAAAACTCCTCAAGTATGTACCGCAGTATCAAACTGACGAGAAGTTCAGAATACGAAAATTCATCATGGGACTGAATCCCGTGATAGGGGAGAGGTCGATGTTCACAGTCCAACCACTATGGAAGGAGTTGTTGAAAAGGCCATAAGACAAGAACAAAAATTAAAGGCTATTTCTGCTCATAAAGAGGAAGTGCGGAAGAAGATTGCAAACCCTTCTTCAACTTCACTTGCACCCAAAAAGGGACCATGGAAAAAGTTTGGAAACAGAAGTAAGTTTCCAGGGGATAATAGTAAGAAAACAGTAGCAAATAAGCCTGCTGGAAATGTAAGGGATAATTTTGCCAAAAATTATAACAATGGGTAGAAGCCCTATGGAGGACAACGTGATAATTACAAGGCTGGAGGCAATTTTGAGCCTAAAAAGGGACCTGTAGGAGGCTGCTACAATTGTGGCAAAGACCACTACGCAAATTAGTGCCCTTTGAAGAAGGATGATCGTAATCAATGAGATAAGATACATGTTGCGATGCAGAGTGACAAGCAAGCTGAAAAGCAAGTGACACCTATAGAAGTTTCGGGTAAGTTATTTGGCATACCTGTCACTATTCTTTTTGATACAGGAGCTACTGAATGTTTCATTTCTAGTAAACTTGCTTCTAAACTTAAGAGAAAAGATGGAAAAATGGATAAATCTTGGACTGTATAGTATGGTAATAATTCTGTTCATACAGTGAGTATGTGTCTTTTTGGGGCAGTCCTTGACTTACCTAACTTTTCCACTGAAGTTGACCTCTATGTTACACCTTTGGGATCGTATGACATTGTCATCGGTGTCAATTGGTTAGCTGACCATAAAGCAAAAGTAGACTGCTATGAAAAGAATATAAAATGTTTAGATGATCGGCTGAAGGCAGCAGAGATTCAAGGTGTGAAACGGGAAATTTCAGTTAGAAAACTGTCAGCTATGCAGCTTAAAAAGGCTAAAAACAAAGGATGTACCCTTTATGCAATAAAGATATCTGAATTTTCAGAAGAAGATGGTGATTCCATGAAACGATTTCCTCTGTTGCAAAGTTTCAAAGATGTTTTTCTGGAGGAATTACCAGTTTACCACCCAAGAGGGAATTTGACTTCACCATCGAAATCAAACCAGGAACGGAACCTATTTCCAAAGCACCTTATCGGATGACTACTACAGAGTTAGTCGAGCTTAAGGCACAATTGCAAGAAATTTTGTCTAAAGGTTTGATTAGACCAAGTGTTTCACCTTGGGGAGCACCAGTAATATTTGTGAAAAAGAAGGATGGAACACTTAGGCTGTGTATTGATTATCGGATGTTGAACAAAGCAACAATCAAGAATAGATACCCACTTCCAAGGATCGACGATCTATTTGATCAGATGCGTGGGGCAGCGGTTTATTCTAAGATAGATCTTCGATCTGGTTATCATCAATTAAGGATTAGAGAAGAAGATATTCATAAAACAACTTTCCGAACAAGGTACGGACATTATGAATTCACGGTTCTACCCTTTGGATTAACTAATGCACCCATAACTTTTATGAACTTAATGAATAATATCTTTCAAGAATATTTGGACAAGTTTGTACTTGTATTCTTGGACGATATTCTCATTTATTCTAAAAGTGTTGAAGAACACAATGAGCATTTGAAGATAGTTTTGGGAATTTTGAGAAAAAGAAAGTTATATGGTAAGTTATCCAAATGTTCTTTCTTTGATATAGAAGTTCACTATTTGGGTCATGTCATTAGTAAAGAAGGAATTGTTGTGGATCCTTCAAAAATAGTGGCAATAATCGAGTGGCTTTGACACACAAAGAATGTGCACGCAGTAAGAGCTTCATGGGTCTTGCTTTGGTTATTATAGAAAATTTGTTAAGGATTTTTCTAAAGTGGTTGCACCGATAACTTCATTGTAGAAGAAGGATAAGAAATTTATTTGGAATGATAAGTGCGAAACTGCTTTCAAAAGTCTGAAAATCCAGTTGACTTCCGCACCTATATTAGCTGTACCAGACCCTAATGGGAGCTTTACTGTTGTAACGGATGCTTCTGGGGAAGGCCTTGGAGGTGTTTTGTTACAAAATGATCAAGTCATAGCATATGAAAGTAGAAAACTTAAGTTACATGAGCTGAATTATGCTCCTCATGATTTGGAGCTTGCTGCCATTGTTCATGCGCTTCAAGTCTGGAGACACTATTTACTTGGGAAACCTTTTGAGTTGAAAATGATCACTTAGGACTGAAATATATTTTCACTCACCTAATCTAAATGCCGACAGAGAAGGTGGTTAGAGTTTTTATCTCAATATGATTTTGATATTAGCTACATCAAAGGGAAAGAGAATAGGGTAGCGAGATGCTCTAAGTCGTAGGAAGCACATTTACTGCTCTTATAACATTAAGAACTCGGTTTAAGGATGAGGTAAAAAGTGCCTCGAGAATCGATATATACTTTCAGCAAGTAAAAGCGGTGCTTGCTTTGTAGAGAACCTAATGATGAAAGGTATAAAGGTTTTCATTTTGATAATGAAGGAATCTTACGTTATGAAAATAGGGTATACGTACTATCTTTGAAATGATTTGAGAAAGAAGTTGTTAGTTGAATTTCATAATTCGCCCTTCTCTGGACACCCGGTATCACAAAAATGCTTGCTGATCTAAAACAACAATACTTTTGGAAAGGTATGAAAAAGGATGTTATTGATTTTGTGACTCATTGTCTGGAATGTCAGCGGGTTAAGGCGAACACACATGCACCCTGCTGGACTATTATATCCCCATAGCATACCGTAGTACAAATGGCAAGTAATAAGCATGGACTTTGTACAAGGGTTACCTATGTCCAGGAATAAACATGATGTTATCCTGGTAGTTGTAGATAAACTAACTAAGGTAGCTCATTTCATCGCTGGAAATCTAAAGGATGATTCACTAGTGTTGGCCAAAAGATTCGTGCACAAAATTTTCAGGTTACATGGTGTACCAGAATTGATTATATCTGACAGGGATCCTAGAATGACGTCAAGATTTTGGCAAAACGCTTAATACAGCTCTTGGAACAAAACTAAACTTCGATTCTGCATATCATCCGAAAACGGATGGACAAACCGAGAGAGTAAATCAAGTGTTGGAAGATATGTTGCGAATGTATTGCATGGATCAACAGTATAAATGGGAAGAGTATCTTCCACTAGTTGAATTCACATACAACAACACTTATCACTCATCTCTTAAAATGGCACCTTTTGAAGCACTTTATGGAAGAAAGTGCAGAACCCCTGTTAGTTGGGATAGTGTTGAGGATAGAGTGGTAATTGGACCAGAAATCCTCACTGAAATGGAACAGCAAGTAAAGTTGATTCGTGAATGATTAAAGGAAGCAGCAGATAGGCAAAAGAGCTATGCTGACCTTAAGCGGGTTGATCGAAGGTTTGAGCTTGGTGAGAAGGTTTTTCTTCGTGTTAAACCCAGAAAGAGTTCTATAACTTTTGGCAAGGCTGCCAAGTTGTCACCTCGTTACGTGGGACCTTTCAAAATTGTTGAAATAATCAATCCTGTAGCTTATCGATTAGCATTACCACCTACTTTGTCTCGCATGCATGATGTTTTCCATATTTCTTTGCTTAAGAAATACGTTTCAGATTTGTCACATGTCTTAAATTGGAATTCCTTGCAGGTCCAAGACCCAGGAATAATCATGGTTAAACCCACACGAGTGCTGGAAACTCACCAATTGCATTTGAGAAATCGTGAAATACAAATGAATGTAAGGTCCAAAGGGGACCGGTTTAACGAAGAAAGTGCAACTTGGAAAATCTGGAAGAGATGAAAATTGCTTTTCCTTTTCTTTTTCAACAGAATGAAATCTGTTGACAAACATTTTTATGAACTTATCTTTTTCATGTCTATATGAAAGCCAGATTGAGGCAAACATTATTCAGGCTGAATAAAATGTATCGTGACATTGATTTCTAGAACTATTCAAGTTGGAAATAGTCTTATTGTATTGTGAACTAATAAATTGGTTGACCTGAAGGTAAATCAAATATGTAATCATCGGGACGATGAATCTTTTAGGAGGGAAGCATGTAACACCCTGAACTATTGTTACTTCCTCCTGAGCATTCAAGTGTTGATATATGATTTCTTCTGTATAAGGATGTGTTCCTTTGATTGTGAAGTCATGCTTGATATGGATTGTATCTTCTTTGCTCTTGAAGATCTTTGACTGAGTCAGGATATGCTTGGACTCTTTTATTTCTTTCATTTTTAGCACTTGAGTTCAATTTAATTTCGAAAGGAATTGTGGATTTATCCGTCTTTATGACTCAGCCTTGGATCAGTTGCATTGATCCAAGAGATGTTTTAAGTTTATTCTGGATGAACAAAAATTATAGACCTTACGAAAGTTGCAAGGTCTGAATGTGTTGAATGAGCAATTCAGGAGTTAACTCAGGCTGATCTTGTTAAATGAAAATCGGTTCCAAATACCGTAACATCGGGAAGGCCTAGACCTTAAGCCAGGTAAGATGTTCCTGGGTATTCAGTAAGCTTATTTAGCAATACCTGATAGGATCCTGTACAGGGATGTTTTACCCTGTTTGGTTCTAATACGGATCGGTCCTACTTGGGAGACCTAGACTGGATTTATTAAGGTTAATAACCTAAACCTAAACTATAACCTATTGGTTAAATTATTATTAATCTAACCTAGCCCTAAACTATAAGCTAAATGTTCCTAAGGTTAGCCACCTAGCACTATGGAAGTAAGACTAAAGTATTACCTTATGATCTAACCTATGTTTCTAACCTAACTAATGATCATGGATGAAGGGGGACCTATGAAGGGGTGCGAGCCATGGGCGGTAGTTTCTATGGCATTTATGAGGTGGATAAGGATGAAGGACTTGGGATTTGGTGGAGGTTGTAAATATCTATTGAGACCTAACGTGGCGGTATCACCAAATTTGGGAATGGTTGTTTGTGTTCAATTGTCAATCGCCAACTTTGGCGGTCGGTGGCAATGGAAATTAGGCGGGAATCTTGGAGTTAATGTCATTGATGAACTTCGGTTCCCGAGCATGGATTTCTTGGGAAGGCATGCAAATGGAAAACTAGTTGGTTGTTTGGTTTTCCATACGCTCCGTTTTCTCTCTGTTTGATCACTGGTTCTTCGAACCAGTCTACTTTGTGTTGCATGGCAACTATGAGAATATCTAGCTCTTTTCTCTATCGGGGAAAGTTTATAAGGCATGAGGGTAACAAATTATTGTTGCTGAATCTATCGTGGAAGAAGAGGAGAAGGCTCGAGCTCATTCAGAGGTCTTCTTCAGATTTTTAAGCGACATTACCAGGCATGATAGGCCCTGACTTTTAAAAATCTTGCTTTACTCCAAATGCTTTCATTAAAACAACTTTGTTCAGGTGATTTTAGTACAGTTGGTTTGAAGCAATGTTTTGGTTCTTCTTTTCCTGTGAAATTAGGAATTTCAGGTTATTCGAAGACTTTGTTGGAATGTTACTGTATTTATTCTTCCTTTTGGATTCATTTCGATTGAAGACCCGGTTGTGCTCTTATTGTTGTTGAATCCTGTTGATTCTTGCTGTGAATACTTGAAGTTCTTCTGTTTGGAATGCTTGTTGTGATTATACTACTTGAATGCGACTTTGTAGAAGTCCTCCCTGTGTTGCAATTTTTGGGATATAATCCGTTGAAAGTTTGCAAGGAATATCTATGAAAATGACTCTGTGGAGTCCTTGGAATGTTTCGTATGTTTTTAACTTCTTAAGTATAAGCTTAGTTATGAATATTTGTTGTAGTTGTGAATATTGTTGCTCGAAACATGTGAATATTGTTGCTTAGTTGTGAATATCATTGCTCGATTTGAATCTCGTTTGGAGTCCTTGAAATGTAACTAGTATTTTGACTTCTGTAGAAGTTTAGTTGTGAATACTGTTGGTATTGACTCAGTTGGAGTCCTTGAAATGTAACTAGTATTTCGACTTCTGTAGAAGTTTAGTTGTGAATACGGTTGGTATTGACTCAGTTGGAGTCCTTGAAATGTAACTAGTGTTTCGACTTCTGTATAAGCTTAGTTGTGAATACTTATTGATATTGACTCTGTTGGAATCCTTAATATGTATCTTGTAATTGACTTCTGTAGAAGTTTAGTTGTGAAGACTGTTGATATTGATTCAGTTGGAGTCCTTGAATGTTTTCGTATGAATTCGACTTCAATCTTAACCCGGGCTGTGAGTTCTTGTTGGATACGACTCCGTTGGAGTCCTTGCAGTATTTCCATGTGAACACGACTCCTGTTGAAGCCCCGATGTGTTTGCGTGATGGCTCGACTTCTGATCTAAGTCCACGCTGTGCATACTTTTAACTCGACTCTTTCTATAGGTTGTTGTGTTTTTATTCAGTTCAATTCTGTTGAATGTGTGCTGGGTTTACATTACAAGCACGACTCTATTTGAGTCCCTGCTGTAATTTTTGTATTAGCTCGACTTAGGTTAAAAATTTGATGAGCTTATGTAATGGAGGTGACTTTTGTAAAGTCCTTGCTATATATTCATAGAGATTAGATTCAGTTGAATGAAGCTGTGCATGTTTGTGTTTCGACTCAGTGTGAATGTCACTGTATTTGCATATGGAAACGTTATTTGTTTTTAATGTTATCTTGTCTCGTGTTTGACTGAAACAAAGAGCTCTTAGTTGTACCATGTCAGGCGATGGCGTTGGGTATTTTCATGTTGATGAATGATATGGAAAAGATTTGTTGAGTCTTTCATGGTTGGATTATTTTCTTTTGCTTTGTCACGAGAGCTCTTGTAATGCTTAATAGCTACAGGTGATTTTTATTAATGAATTTAGATGAAACTGTAGTTTCTTCTTGTGATCTCGACTATTTTAATCGCATGCGTAAAAGTAATTGCATTATTCTAGAGGAGTCGGTATAGTCCTGAACATGATTGAAATGGGAATCTGATTTACTCTGTTTCCTTCTCCTGAGCTATAAATTATATGTTGATGTGTAATAAGAGGAATAAGAAAATACTCTCTCTCTCTAGTCTGGAAACTTTATGTGCTTTCTTCTTGTATCCTTATGTGATCTCTACGGTAAGGGCATAACAAGAATAGACTGTGGTATTGTATGGAGAGACTGGTATAAAATGTGTGTTGCTGTATAAGTAGGTATACTCATCAATACCATTAAAATAATGTATGATTGAAAGGAAATTACGACAGTTGAGCTTGTTGAATGTTATAAACTACCTTTGAGTAATTGTTAGAAACATTCTTGTAGGAGTTTTGTTGTCTTTAGAATGGTTGTATTCATTTGTTCTTAGTCTCTAACATATAAGATGAATAGCTTGATTTATGTTTGGAATTTGAAGAAATGATTTCATTTAAACAGGTTGTTTAATGAGAACAATTGGTGGATTGCAATTGTTTTAAGAATTAGTGCTTATCATGCTCAGTTCACCGAACTGACCCGTGTTGACAATTTTTGCAGATGGTTTCCGTAAGTGGTAAAGGCACGCAGATCTGATATGATGTTCAGATTGTTTAATTTGGTTTTATGATGAATTCCAACTTGATTCTCTAAATGTACTACTTGAAGAAAGATGTTCTTTTTTTGTTGAGTATTGTATCAAATATGTTGAATGCATAAAATGTATTTGATTAGCTTAGAAATGAATGAAATGAGGTATTTGTTACTTATGTGTTTGCATTCGTATCTTGATGGATTGAACTTCTTCGGTTCGAATGATTTTAAGAGCATTGTTATTATTGTATACCTTGGAGACATTTGGGATTCTCTAAGTAAGCTTTGCAAAGATTATGTGACTGAATACTTGTGAATGTTTAGTAGTTCTGTTATGTTCTATCTAAAGCTAAATTGGAATTTAGATCACTGTCTTTCGAGAAGCTAAGGTTAAAATAAACCTCAACAGGAAGCTGAACGGGCTGAATAAATTATTACTCCCTAATCTTGATCTAAGTCAAGACAACGTTTAATTTGATTTTAATTCACTATATCTTAATACTAATAAGTAAGATGTATTTCAGTTTTGAGAACTGATATAAACCTAATAAGGGTATGGTTAGCAACCTTATGAGAAGACTTAGGGCTACTGCCCAATTTCGTTGATTTAGATCATTGTGTAACAAAGAACTCCTTAATGAAACCTCAAATCTTATTAACTTCTCTTTGTGAAATGGGTCTTAATAAGAAAGGAAATTCTAAGGTGAGGAACCCAGGGGTTGGGAAAAGACTACCCTAAAAGGAGCATCTTAAAGTATAACTTTAACTCAACGTAAGTAACACCTTAAAGTTAAGTAGATCTTTTCGAGGTGGATTTGAAGGTTGATGGCACAAGTCAACTGCAGGGTTGTACCTTCGAGAAGATTAGGATCTTCTCGAAGATACAACAATGCAGGTGACTTATGATGACACCCTTTGCATTGATCGTTAAGATTTACACCTTAAACTCGAACAAGTTTTACTCTGGGACTGGTTAGGAATGTGGTCATGTTATAAGGCTGCCCCTGGAGACTCGGGGTATCTTGACACACAGGGTTAACTAGGGTTGACCCAGTATGTCAGCGTATCCCTAGTCCTCGAGAGCATCCTTATAACATTGTCATATTATTAATCCATTCCTGAGTGAATAACTTGGGACAGGGAGGCTGACAGAAGTCAGTGTAAGACATTCTACATAACATAGGAATGGGGTGAAGGATGTATTCCAGATTGATGAGTATGCCGTCAAGGAATACGAGACATAAGCAGTATGTTTCAAATCTTTGGCCAAAGTATCGCAAGCTGCTGATTGCGTTGTCCTATGTCACCTAGTCTAAGGGATGAGATGCCGATGAATAATGGTAACAATTATTCAGATAGGTTCCTTGGACAGAGCATTCTAAATCCCAGATTAGGGAAGAGAACCGCAAGAGTGATGTGTTAAAATAAAAATGCCAACTCTTTGATACTCATGAATAGATCGGTAGATTACCGAGTCATGGAATGAATAGATCGGAGGTACTCCGAGTCATTACAGCTGCATATGGTTATCTGTTATAAGAATGGTTGTTTTGATTTGTGAGTTCTAAATTATGTATTTAGAACTAGGAAGCATTTATCAAAAAAATAAAAATAAAATTACTTGTTCTAATGTACTAAAATGTGTAAAAATTATATCCTCACACTTCGGAACCTATTGAAAGGCACATCATCAAATTCTTTAAGATTTATGACCAAGTCTTCAAGCTCGGTGATCTTGGTTTCAACAATGAACTTATTCGTTGCTCTCTCCTTTGCAATTTCTTCTTCCGTAGGCCTTATTTTCTTTATTATTTCTAGGAGCATACCTAATAAGTCTTCCAAGTACTCCATTTCATCATTGTAATCACATCAAGCTTGGGTCATTAGAGCGGGGCATTATCCTGTAACTTATTTCACTAAGGCGCCAAACCTATCATATGCTTCCTTTCTTCTCTTTTTTTCCCTATACAAGAATTTATTCATTTGATCTACCTTGTGCTCTTTTCCCTTTTTATTAGTGACCAATGTATTTAGAGTGGCGCTTGCATCCAAGTTACTTTACACTACCTATGCGGCCATTTTATTTAAGGCATTACACACTTGTTCATCGACCAAATGATTTTGATATATCTCCTTATACTTATTCCTAGGTAGCTTCTACAACATTATAGTCCCAATGGTGTGCTCATTTACCTTAAATTTTGGCTCCTCTATGTGGTTATGCAGACTCTAGCTTAATATTTTCTTAGTGCATGACACCCCTCCATCTTGATCCATAAAATCCCATGCATGTAACTTCTCTATCACCATTGTGCTTTGAAATCATACTCGTAAGACCTTTTTAGGGTCATCCACATAGTCCATGTGGGGCGATTGGGGTGTCTAACATTTCCTCTGTGTCTTCCTTTTCATTATTTTATTTTTAGGAGTAGGAGTCCCTACACTTGTACCCACTCCTTTGTTTGTCTCTTCCTTAATGAAAAAGGATCACTAGCTTCTTTTTCCATATGCTCCTCCTTCCACACAGTGTGCCTTCCTTTAAAGAGACTCTAACTCCTTTCTTCTTCTTATATAGGCACATTTTTCCTCTCTTTGGAATTTTCCCTCTCCAACTATTCTAAAAATTTGTGTTCTAATTATTCATGCAATATTTCTCCTCTCTTCTCCAAATATGATTCTTCACTTGTCTCTATATTAGTGATAACCATGGATTTTTAGTGCTTAACTTTCTCTTACTATGTGCTCCCCTGTTGTGAGGCCCCTGCACCATCATTGTTTTTCCTATTATAATACATATTCTTTCGTGAGTGGTCTAGCTTCCCTTCATCTTCATACCATTATTATTCTACAAGGTCCCCCTCACGCACCCTCTTCATTGGTGGCACCACTTGTCCTTACGAGTTGTGGAAATGTGGAATCTATAACATGCATCTCAATCCCTCCTTAAGTTTTAGGCCTCAAATATACAAATAATTTACAAATCATGCCTTTAATGGTGACATTGAGTGGGGATGCAAGTCCATTATATCAAGATCTAGTACCTCTAAGTATGTAGGCCTCGAATCATACCTATATGTTGTGCACAAAGTTTGAAAATATGATTCGACCTTGTTAGCCTCAAAGGGAAACTTCGCACATCGTTTATTATGTTTACTAAATACTTGAGGTACCACACTATGAAAGTAAATAAAAACTTACACCAGGGGTCCATCTCCCCATTTACTATTATGAAGCATGCAAGGCTATAATCCTGTATCACTGTAAATTTCATCTATTCCCCAACTACAGTGGGTAGTTCACATGGAATGTGCCATTCATTCTTAAATGCCCCTCTCATCCTGTCGTACCACTTTTCCATCCATGCTTTGTAAGTAATTGTAATTATTTCATCATAAGTATATCCTGCAAATTATACTATGGGAGATTTATGCACGCAGGTGGGAAAACCCACATGTTATCCTTTGGTCTTTCCGGTAATCCAATCTCCCAAAACACTAAGAGGAGGAGGATAGATCACTAAGTTATATTTGCACCTTCATCATTTTGTACCCACGCCTCTTCTATAATCCCATTTGTAAATTTTTTTCAATGTTATTTTGTGCCCTATTCACCATTCTATGTACCACGTACATAAATCATTTTTGACATTCGTCCATCATTTAGAGGCACCCAATTTGCAACTCACCGGCCTAGATGCAACCCTTATCTTAGGATCATCTAAATATGAAATCTTCATTACCCGGTTGCCATTATCATAACTCAATGTTGTGGCTAATTGATCTATCTTTACATTTGCGCAAATGTCTAACCCCATATCTTCACCTATAATCCTAAATCTTGTAACCCACTCAATCAATTGAGCTATGATCCTTGTTATTCTACTCATGAAAGTAAAATAAATATTCATGGAACCTTGACAAAACCACTAATACAGTACATAAGTTTTGTAAAAAAGGGAAGCTCATACAACTGTAAAACTCCTATCTTCACATGGAGTTATCTATTAGAGGCTTTCCTTACTCATTTGTTCTGAAACAAACTTCTCTAGATGTTCCTTTAAGCTCTTCTCATGCTCACATGTTCTATGATTGAACTCACTGATTTTGCACTTCGGGAGCTTGGAATTCCATATTTCTACCCTATGTACACCATGTGGGTACTAAATTTTGAATAAATATCCTCCAAGGGTTCCTCTACTACCACATCTACCCTTTTTGTCTAGATATTTCTCCCTTTCAGTGTCATATCTCTATAAATTTAAGCTCCATGGGTACTCTGTGGCATAATATTCTTCACTACCCAAATGTTGCAAACCTGAGATTATTAAATCGTATGCAAACCCTTCTTCTCGTGCTCTATTTATAGTTCCAACTCGTTTCTCCATAAGGATCTACATGCGACTTCTTGCATTGATTTGGTTTGTACTTTAATTCTTTGTTGTTACTTGCACATGGATGCTTGGTAGATTCTTCATTCTAAGTTCTTGTCAAATTCATGGTAGTAAAATGACTACCCCTTTCCCTTATTTATACTTTTTCATTGACCCACATTTTCCTTCCGACACATGCTTTAAAGTCACTTTTTTAATAAAGTGATTTTTCCTCTCTTTACTTCCTTTTGTGATTTATTTTCGCAAGCTATAATTTTATCCTTACGGTGCTACTACTTCTCAGCCACAAACCTCCTTACATGTGCCTCCATGCACCGAAGTACATCAACCACTACACCACATACTTGAGTAGTTTCCCATGATTTTTCCTACCTCAAGATACATTACACGATGATTCTTCTCACGTGGTCTCCATCTTTAGAAAATTTCTTAAGAGATCCTTCATTTACAACACATATTACATCTTTTTCTCTCACGCCAATCTTTAGAGAGTGCCCTCCATTAATATAGCCTATATGACAACTTGCACTTGAATTTCATTTAAAGTCAACCTATTTTACTTTTATCTACTCCATCCCATACTAAAAGTATACGCGGTCATCTACGCATTAACACACAAGTTAGTAATCATCTCTTGGCACACAAGCATGCTTATTACAACAGAAAACTAAACTAAATTGAAAAAACATAACGATGAAAGGAAACACATTAAAGGAAAAATACATTAAAGGGAAATCTAATATAAGTGGCAATACTACCTTATTATAAACACCAAGAATCCTTATTTATAGTAGGGCTTCAACCTACTCTCATTGAAGTAACCAGAAATAAAGTGCCATCCAATTCCTATAACTAACAAGTGCTTGAATCAAGTATCTTCGTTAATACAAATGGCCCCAACCAATGAAATTTCAATTTCCTAGGGTAGTGCATAAAATTAGAATCATATCAAAGAACCATCTTTCCAAACTCGAATGTTTTTTTCCGATATGCTTATCATGACATACCTTCTATATTTTTTTGTCTTTTGGTTCTATTAGGAAATAACGTGTTGCTCATCTAAGCGCATCAATTTTCTATGGGCTATTACACAACTTGTTCATCATCAAGTCCTCCTATGAATGTAATAAACAGGGATGGAAACATGAACTCCATAGATAATACAAATTTTGCACCAAAAACTAAATGAAAGGGTGTTTCCTTATTCAATATTTTGTAAGTTGTCCTATATTCCCAAAGTGAAACAAAATTTTTGTCATCCCAATCTTTCCTTCGACATCATAGATATTTTTTAGTGTGTGTCTCGGAATCTTGTTGAATTATTCGGTAGTATCATTGACCTAGGGGTGATAGGGTGTAGTCTTATGGTGTGCCACCATAAAATATTCCAATAAAATATTGATTGTCTCATTTAAGAAATGAGTTCCCCTATCGCTTGTTAGACTCAGTGGGCATCCATACATGCCGATAATGTTCTCCAATAAAAATCTCACTATTATGTAATCCTTAATAGGTGATGCTTCTTCCCACATTGTTAGATAGTATGTACATGTTATAATATTACGCATACCAATCCTACATATAGGTGGGGAAATAGGACTTGTAAATTCAATCGCCCATTTCTCAAAAGGTTTAGTACTTGCAATAAGCCTCAAACACATCTCATCTCTGGTTCTTGGCTTCCCAAGGTGCTAAAATTGGTCACATGCCCTAACATATCATTTAGTGTCATTTTACAAAGTCTCCCACCAAATTCCAACCATAAAACTATTACACATGGTGGCATCACCTACATAATGACCTCTTGTAAATCAACCATGAGCTTCTACCATAATAGCCTCACACTCATTCTCCGAACACAACGGTGTAAAACTTCATCACGACATAGCTTGTACAAATCTCCACCTATCAATTGGTAAGGTGTCGTGCGTATTGAAATTCACTTATTCTCTAAAGTCTTCATTCCTCCAAGTTCTGTCTAGTGCACAAAAATACTTTGTAATGTCCACTAGTTCGGTGCACACAAAATTCAATCTAAAAAATCTATGTATCTATCATTGTGTCCTCAATGATCTATGCATCCTCATAAGAATTGATTCTCAACAAATGGTCAAGCCCTAAGTTACTTTTCCTTGGTTTTACAATTACTGTAAATTGAAACTCTTGAAATAGTAGGATCCACTTGCAAATGTTCCCGTGCAAAACATGCTTTTTGAAAAAATACTTAAGTGCCATATGATCTGTAAAGAAAATAAATGGTGTCTCCAATAAGTATTGTCTAAACTTGTGTAGCACATAGATCATGGATAAATCCTCATGCTCAGTAGTTGTATAATTCTATTCAGCTATTGTCAACTTCTTGCTTACAAAGAAAATAGGGTGGTCTATAATTCCTTCACCTGGTTGCACCAACACTCCAATCTCCATCCCAAAAACATGAACATGAACATGAAATGACTTATCCTAAGAAGGAAAGCACAAAAAGGTGCATAATTCAATCTTTCCTTTAGTGTTTCAAATTCCTATTGTTGCGTGTCATGCCAATATAATTTCCGTTTATCTTCCAAAAGTTCCTCCAGGGGCACAAAAATCTTTGCATAGTCCTTAATGAATTTCATGTAATACCATGTATGTCCCATAAATCTATGCACTTTAATTTTATTATAAGGTTCCTCTAAACCCAATATCACAACGACCTTTCCTGAGTCCACCAACAACCCTTCCTTACAAATAACATGCCCCAACAAAGTGTTGAAATGTGTGGCAAAGATGCACTTTTAATATTAAGAGAGATGAATAACTACCCACAAATCTGAAACATAAGTCTAAGATTCTCAAAATGGTCTTAAAATAAACCATAAATAGTCCAATCCATCCAAATACACCTATAAAAGTTATGAATGAAATCTTGAAAATACCGCACAACAATACGTAAAAACACTAATGGCACATTCTTCAGTCTAAAGGGCATCACCATGTATGAAAAACTTCCCCACGCATTGGTGAAAATTTTCTTTTCCTGATCTTCCTTTTTTATGTGCACATGATGATATCATAAAAAACCATATGAAACAAAATAGATCTCATGCCTTGCAACTTATTTAAGGATATCTTCTGTGAATGGGGTGGGAAAAGGATCAATGAAACTTGAAGAATTTAACTCTCTGTAGTCCACACAGATCCTTATCCTCCCATCCTTTTTAATATTGATGACCATGGGACTAACCCATTTAGATTCCTCAATGGGATCAATTATACCAGACTTGAGCATGTTATCAATTTCTTCCTTTACCTTGATGCGCATATTAAGATTCATTCTATAAGGCCTCTTCCTAATCAGGCATGCATCATCTTTAAGTTTGATTCTCACCTCTCCTAAAGAAGGGTATACTCTTTTTAATTCATGATAGCCTCGTGGAAACAATTCCTGAAAGTCACACAGGAGTTTAATGATCTTAGTAACTTTTTGCTCCAACCAATAGTCCCCAATAATGGCCTCTTTAGGCTCTACATTTGTTCCAATGTTAACTTTCTTTTATTTCATAGGCTCATGATACACACACGCCTTTTCATTTGTTATTTCCATCATCTTGTGTGTACCTTAAGTGTGGTTAACATCCAACTTATTTTCCTCCTCCTCATCATCATTTATCATTCATATGAGTTTACCCTTCTCCTTTTCTTCGCAGAAGCATACCATTTCTTCTTCCTCAGTCTCTTCTAGGCCAAGGCACACCTCTAAATCTAACTCATCAAATATATCTATAAGAAGTTCCTCGGCCTTTGTACTATCCACAAGAGTAAGGCACTTCATAATCTATGGTGCTTAATTGACTAGAGGTTTAGTATAAAAATAATCAAAAGTGTGGATCATACCTAAGGTCATCTCCTACCAATTAACCATTTCTCTTTTCAACTCTGCATGAACATACCACGCATGCATGCAGCCTCAACGGTAGCATGGAACTTATTTACCTAGAGTGATGGTGGTAAGGCCTCCTACCCCTCCCATCTAGAGTCTCTCAAAATTCAAAATGTGGTGTGAAGTAGGTTACTTCTTATGAAATTCACATATTTGAGAAGGTACATTGCTCCATGGAAAACCTAGTAGAAAAGGTGATTCAAACCTCTCACCATTCCAATAGGTTTTATCTATGTGTATTCCACCAATGTGTTGATGTCCCACACAAAGTATATACTAAAATATTTCTTCTGTCACCTTCATCCTTCCATTGGGCTTCCATGGCACATAGAAATACATCAAGGTTCCCCTTACGAAAGTGTACGGAGATACACTGTAATAACTTGAGAACCTAATCATACAAGTAATAATGTTCCTAACCTCTTAGCCAACTACTTCATACATTCTATACACACAAATTGTTATTCAAGAAATACTTTTGGTATCACTAACTAAATGAGAATCATCCGATTGTATCAATCCTTCCTTAGATGTCTTAGTTACCTCAGGGTCCTTGATTGTCCACACATATACCATGTTTAAGGCCTCTTTAGTCAAAGGCTCAACATATGGAGCATCCTTTCCATATTTCAAAGGTATAATTACAAGTTATTCCTTGTTATCAAAGCTAATGTACCCCTTGTTGAAGTGAAAATATGCATTATTTATATAACACCAAGGGTGCCTAAGAAATGCTGGGAAGCTATTCCCAGCTATCTACTTCAGCTAGTTCCAATACTTCAAACTCTCAAGTAAACTTGGCTTCCTTAATTGTAATATTTACATCCTTAAGTACTCCAAGAGGAATGGCTCTAGTTCTATTTTCCATATATAAAATATTTGAAGAAGGATGCAAGGGTTGTCTCCCCATCTAATCCCATACATCCAACATGAGTAAATTAACTTCCACACCTACATCTATTAGAATTTTTCTCAGAATCCTTTCATCTATGACCATATTCAACGTAATCTCCTTATCATACTCATGATTATGGGGAGGCATATTTGCATGAATTATTTTTCTTTCGCGCTCATTACCTATGCACAATGTCTTCTTTCTTAACCATTCTCCTAATAGAGGAATTATATTCTCTAATATCTCTAATATTTACTCCACCACCAAAACCACTTGATCCCAACCCTCTTGATCCACCCGATCCTCAAGCATTGGGCACCAAACTAGTGGATTTACTTCCTTGCATCCTAATAGTAGTGCTAAATTGAACTCCCATAGTCTGTGAAGTTTTACTACTTCTAGACATGTTCCCAATTTTTGCGTGCCCACACTCTATCCTAATGACATGCTAGAAAATATTCCTCCAATCAGGCCTCCAAATAATAAAGACGATGTCTATGTTGCCATAGGTGTATGTGTTTTCTAATGCAATTTTGTATTCAAAGGAAAATGATATCTACCTAAAGCTACTAGATTACCTACACTCACCTACTTATCAATGATTAATTTTAGAACTGGAACACCAAGCACAAGGGATCGGTTTCCGGTGGGATTACATGCACACTGTTGTTCTCAATATTTCCTCCTCTAACGAGATCTCATAAGAAGCTGAAGGGAATTATCTACTCCACTTTCCCAATATTAGGGGAACTAAATGTTGTTACTCCTTGTCCTCATCTTCAACAAGAGCACCAAATCCCTGGCGATTCATATCTTCCCTCAATGCCATTGCTCTGTAACTTCTCTTATCATCTTCTTTTCTCACGCTTCATTATATCTAAGTGGGTTTTCCTCCCTTTTCATTACTTTTTATGTATGCCATCTTCACCACACCTACTCTTTCCCCTATGTGGTTGTATGTTTAGCTAGCCATAGGTAGACGCTCTAAACTCAACACCACTAGCAAGATCTTAATTTCTAAAGGAAAACATGAATGTATGACCTTATGGGCTCACATAAAAATTAAAACTCAACAACTTCCGAACAAGAATACATAGACACAACATACTCCAAAGTATAACTACACATAACACTAGCCCACCAATGATCTACAAAGTCTGGTAATCTTCCTACATCCAAACTCTTGGTCTCAGTAACTCCATTTTCTCTTTGATGCATATGCTAACAACCACTAGTAAAATTCTATAGGAAAACAATTGAAAAACATTTATAGAGATCTCGATAAAAATTTCTTCCACCCACTTGCATGCAATGAAATCAGATATAAAACCATATCTTTGTGAAAAATTATCTTGTCTTTAGATTACCTAATATTCAATAGCCACAAGAGTAAATTGATACTCCATCATCATGTAATATCATGGAAAACAATTTAAAAATAGGTCTTGACAAAGGAACCAAAATTTAGTCTTATTTTCCCACTCAATTGCCTAGGCGTGCTTTGACACTTCATCTAGAGAGATCTGGACACTCACTAAAATCACATAAAGCTACTAGGTCCCTCTCTTGTATTGTCTTGTCAATATGTTAGCATGCATAACCATATTAACCATTACCAAAGTGTATATTCCATCACAATAATCAAATCCATGAGCTCAATTTGGAAACACACATAATAAAGAAAGCATAAAGGTTTAGATAATAATTAAGATCAAATTAACCATGCAACCACCATGAATAGATACATCAATAACCAATATCCATCCACAATGATCCATTATATTAATTCATCACAAAAAGTAGCTTAATACATCATAATACTCTCATAGAAACATGTGTGCAAATTCATACCAACAACATATCTCTATTACAACTCAAAACTATCACATATATCGTCCTCCCAAATAGTGAAATACATTACATACTTATAGGGGTGGGGAATTTCCCTTTACCGCCCATGCATTCTCAAAATAGGCTACATGCTCAAAATAGCCATGTGCATGTACAAAAGAAATTAGGCCGCATGTAAGTGATCCTAATAATAGATTAAACCTAAAGATAAGCTCTATTCTAATCTTATTATTAGCTCAACCTCTACATGTCTCTTGATCTCCTCGTGCATGTGCTCTATCCAAAATAGACATTCCTTTGTCCATAAGTATCCATGCCTCACTCTATTCTTGGAATGTTTCTTGGATGCCACTCCATCTTGTCACTTTCTTTTTTAGCCACTAGCTAAAAAATTACCTTAGTCCCGAATATATTCTGCATGGCTGCAAACCCCTACACACTACCTATTTTAACTTCATTGCACACCTTCACACATGTCGCACATCCCTAACTCTCATGCATCATTCATACTTAGCATAATTCTATTGTACAAAAATGAGTAGTTGGTTGAATAGATGGCACACCACTCTGGATGTCACAAGATAATTAAATCCTTCAATGCTATATAAGTAAAACATGTAATCAAGCATAGGGAAAATCCCATAAAAAATGACAATCAAGACACAAGCATAGACAATATACAAACATATTAGATAATCATGGTTGGAAGTAGGCATGCAAGATACATGTTACACATGAAGCATCCATTAGCATGTTATAAAAATGTGTAGTATGCCACAATGTATACATTTGAAAATAAGAATGATAGTAATTGATATTGCAATAATATAACCTAAATATAGAGAAAATAAAAAGGTAGATGCTTCACCTTAGTGGGATTGGGTGGGAATATTTCCAAGCATCATATATCGTGTAAGAATTAGATTGTATTATTCATTCACCTCAAGAGAACCATGTGACTGCATATGTGTGTATGGAAAAAGATAGATAATACTATGAATTAAAGTGACACGATAAGCAAGGTGTAACATAAAATAGTATAAACAAGAAAAATTACATCCAATACATATCTAAGCTAGTATTTTTATTTGTTTCAAATAGTAGAATGAAAATGTGATGAATAAGAGAGGGGAGAAAGTGTTCCCCTAGTGTATGTGTGTAAAGTGGTGTCCATGTAGGTAAGTGTGCCCTCAAAAGTCATGTATGAACCTAGAACAAAAGTGTGTCATTAGGTGGTGGGGGAATATGCCCACAAGTATGAATACCATGGTGATCTAAGTGATATCATCAAGAGAATCATCTAAATATGAAATATAGCCAACAAGATTCAGATTAGATGCATAATATGCAAAGTATTTTGGCCTATCTTTGAATAAACATGTGATTCGTTATTCATATATGCCCATGACATATTATTCATTAGTAAAAGGTGCATTAGAGTGCTTATGTGCATTCCATCATGAAAAATTAGGAGTGTAATCAAGGAATGAATCATTACAAATAAAGCAATGGTCTTGGAGGCCATATGATAAGTTAGAATAGTATTATGCATATCAATAGTTCCACCAATGTAATCCAGCTAAAATTTTGCAATTGTAAGAGGAATAAGTCAAAGATCAAATGCAACCCAAACCTACATGTAAAAGACCCTTATGCCATAAGATACTAGAAGAAATATATATCCTTGATATTCACTATATGGTTTGATAAAAGGTATGATATAGTTAGGACAGAGGTCGAAGTGGGTGAGGCTGAAGTGAGTTATAGATTCATAGGTACATATGGTTTTAGAGAAATGAGGATCATAAGATAAATGTTTCTCATTCTCTGATTAATGTCTAATATGAAAGTAAATATGTTAAAAGAGGAGGGTGTGCTATAAGAAAAACCAATAATAGAAAGAGGACCTTGGTAAGTAAGCATAGGAGTTGGAAGGTGTTCAAGGGTGTGTACGGTATTATGATAAGGAACCATAGTAGTAACAACATGTTTTTGATATGGTATTCATCAAAACCTATAGAAACATAATGGTTATGAAATAAGGATTCTTAAAATTACACGGGGTAAATTCTAAAGGATGAAGAGTGTTATCGTAAGCTCAATAGTATAAAAAAGGTTAAGTGAGATGGATCAACTAAAACATCATATATGACACCCTTGTGAAGGAAATTGAGTCAGTGTGTAGGGTGGAAGGGACAACATGCATATAATGTAAATAACAATGGCCTAGGAGGAGATTGTAGTTGAGATTATTAGGAATAACATGACATAAAACCTAAAGAGTACATGGTCCTATAGTAATGGGTAAATAAATTTCACCTAATATTTTCTTGGGTGTATTGTCAAAACCATAAATACATAAAGTAGATGGAGTTAAATCAGTAGCAGAGAATCCTAGCTGATGCAAAAGGAAATATTACATATCTTAAGACCATGGCCATTATCAATTAAGGAACACTTAACTAGAAAACTATGGATATGAACCTAGATATACAATGGAGGCACACTATCAATAGTTTCCGAGAAGGGATGTCAAATTAAGTAAAACTAATATGTTCATGATTGATTTCCGAGAAGTGGAAGCTCGATGGTTAATTTACATATGGGAAGTATAAGAGGGGATGAGAGTTGAATCCATAGTATGTCATATAACATGTACACATTCAGGATGGGATTTATAAAATTCAGTCATAGAGATATCCATTAGAAAGAATTATGAGGAAGAACAAGACGTGATCACTATAAGGACCCCATGGAAATATAGGGTTTGATAAATAGATACGTTCACAAAATTATTTTATGAAATATTAAATATTAATATGAGGAATGAGAGAAAATTAATATAAAAATAACAAAGAAGGTCTATCATGCAAGAAACAAGCATGTGTAAGAAATAGTAAGATAATAATAACTTATCTTGTATTTGGATATTTGGACTAATTTTTGACTAGGAAACATGCTAAGAAGGATGGATATGAACCATGCATGCTCTTTATGAGAAATTGGGATCTAAAACCTCTTTAGATAAGACCTCCTAGATGAGGATAAGACCACTTGGGTGTTGGTGTCTGAAATGGGTGATAGTGTAGCAGAAGTAACTATGCTTTTGATATTTTCAGGGTTTGAACTTGTCTTCTTCCTTTCACTCTTTGTCATATCCACTTCATTGTAGGGTTCTTGTGTCACACCTAAACCTACAAAACAAACCCTAACTACCTACAAAATAATCAAAAAAACATTATATGGAATAAATAATGCATATTCTTGAGTTGTACTTACCTTGGCAATCATCCCAATGTGATTATCACTAAGTATTGCACTACATTTCAGACTCTATGTAGTTCTAGTGTGTGTGTGTGTGTGTGATTGAATTATGTCCCTTGAATCTAGGTTTCCCTTATTCCATTCACACCAAGATAGTGGGATAAAAATACTTTTACCCTAAGATGAATGTGTGAGATGGAATTAGTAAATAACCCCTCCTATGCAATGAATAATGTAGACCAAATGTCATCCTAAATGTTTCTCTTTTCCCAAGTAGTAGATAGTAAGCAATATCCCAGATTTGTCCAACCCCTAGTAATGGTGAGTAAGTTAGGTATATATATGATTCCCTTGTTTAAATTTCATCATTAACAACCAAAAATGCAGACATAAAGTGATAAAAGAGACTTTAGAAAAGATAACAAATGATGTGGCATTTGAAACTTGAGAAAAGGCGGGAAAAGAACATAAGCACAAAAAGCGGACATTAGTGCCTTAGTGCTCCTGTCTCTAATGAGAGGTAGTGTCCGGGATGCTCAGAGAATAAAATATAAAATACGAGTTGATTCACAAGTCGTCCAATGTATGAAAGTAAAGTAACCATTCTATAAAAGTAAATGATAAGGATAAAGTAATGTAAAAATAAGACAAGTGTTGTTAATACCTATTTTTCTTCCTTAGGAATCAATCATATAATAACATACTTAGAGGCATAGTGTAAGTAGTAAGTGCATGATTTTATGACTAAAACTATGAAAATCATTTCTTCCTCTTTTATTATCTTAATTTATAAGATATTTCTTAATGTTTCTATCTCAATAAGATATTATATGCATGTAAAAATAGGCTAAGTTAACTATTAGAAACTAACACCAAGTAGTTCCTATAACTAATATAATTCAACATAAACATCATGATAAAGCTATGTAAGGGAAAAATATAATCAATGCATCTAAATTAAACTTGAAAACACTAAGCCATCCCTTGTTATTTGGATGTTCTTTGTATGTGTATTTTCTCCTTATGATGAACCTATCATGATCATGAGCAATCAAAAGAATGTTATCTCCATGAAGAGGAAATAATCTCACCAAAATGGCTTAATGGCCATGTTTGGATATTCCTTTACTACTCTTTACAAGTAGAGGATAAAAGGGGTGCTAGATCAATGATATTTTCAATGGTAGAAATTCTCTTATCATGTGCATATAGTGTAATAGTAAAACACTGGTGTAAGATTGGAAGGGGGATACTAGGTTCTATATATAGCTTTCCAATTTGGGAGAAGCTAGAAACCTAGTGAATGTGGGAAAAAAGTATAATTAGAAAGGGATAAACATGATTAGAAGGAATTAATTAGTAATTAGTAACTCATGGGAGTTGGAGATGATTTAATTAATCAACTAGGATTAATTAATAGACCAAGATAAGCTTAAAAAGCCATTTGGAGGTGATTTAGAGGAAATTAATAGGATTTGGAGGATTTCAAAGGGTGATTTAACCAATAAGAAGGTTTATTGATTAAATACAAGGTTAAAAATTCTTAATTGACTAATAAGTAGTTAATTAATTGAAGAGGATTATAACTAACCGAGCGTCATTAATTGGCATCCGAGAATGGGGAAAGGATAGCTAATTAACGAAGTGTCATTAATTAAATGAAATGGAGGGTAATGTTATTTAATTAGAGGGAAATCATTAATTATAACGAAATGATGGGAAAGAGGAAAATTAGTGAAATTCTAGTATTAAAAGCTGCGTAGTTGGATTATAGGTGTCTACCGATATCAAGAAAGTTTAGAGAAAGAGTTGAACCTAAAAATTCTCTTTAAATCATTTTCTTAGCCATTAAAACTTGTCATATTTCCTTTTTCTTGACATAAAATAGTTTTTGGCATTTAAATTTTAATCTTGTTGATTCTAAATCTCAAAGTTACTTTCAAAGGAGAGAATGGAATCAACTCAAAATCGGTTCCTTTTACGAGCATGCCCTAAATCATTTGGTCAAAGCTTGTTATTAAAAATTCTAAAATTACTTGGTTGAAATATGAACACATGATTTAAAAAAAAAAAAATATTTTAAATTCTACAAAAATAAGAGTGGTAGTCTAATCTAGGATTTTTCACTTGTAGATAAGTGGATTAATTATTATTCCCAAAATACCTAGTTAAATTAGTTAGTGAACAATGTTTTGATGATTTTGTTTTCTTCCTAATTAGTTTATAACCAAAACTAAGGGGATTCAAAAATTTTACCATCCAGTTATATATAGATTCTAATTACGAAGTTGATTTCCATAAACAATAGTTTATAGAAACAAAAATAGAGATAAAATGGAACCTGGAAATAAATTTAATCTCTTTCTTGCTCTAAATCTATTTCTATATGCATGGGAGACTTATGGAACCAATTCTCTCTAGTTTTATCTGATTCCAACTTCTATCTTAATCAACTCCTTTTCTCCAATTTGGTGTGTGTCCTACAAGATCAAATCTAATTATTCCTCAATTCTTAACTTAGACTTTTACTAAAATAGAAAATTATCCTCAACTTGGTCTTAATTATCTTTTTCAAACTTCTCCTTCCATTCTCATGAGTTCTTTGTAACTAATTAATTATATTTTTTTCTTTTTTGATTAATTATCCCTCTCCCTACCACTTTTATGGATTCCTAATTTCTAGTATGTGGTTGGGAGATTCATTCCAATATTTTCAATTGGTTTTAACCATTTACTAAAAATAGCTTTGTTTTAACTCAACTCTTAGTTGTTTTATTTCATGGATATATTATAGATAAGAGTTTGGTTAAAGGCGTCATCATTAAAATGAAATTGGTTAGTGGTCTTTAAGGTAATCAATTACCATGTGAGCCAAAAATAATGGTAAGTTATCTTTATTTAATCCTACATATGGAAATATGGGGTGACATCTTGAAAATATTCACTTATATTGGTATGAATGCAATCTCAATAGTAATTGAGATTATCATAGTAAGTAACAAATTAAATCTATTATAGGTCAATTACGATCTCGATTGGTTAATACATATTATTGATATCTAAGTTATGATATCAACTCACTTAATATAAATGATATTGAATGAAAAATGATGATTTGGCTCATATCATATGTTGAGAAATATATATATCGGATGTAGTTTAGTTATGATATTGACATAAAAAATGAAATTGGTGAGCTTGATTAATAAATGAAATCATGTAACATATATTTGACTTGTCGATGAGCTTGGTGATCTCAACTCCCAATTAACACTAACAGAAATAATCCCATATGTACCATTCCCAATAATAAGTTAGCATATAAATATAAGATCAATTCTACATTAAGGTAGATTCATGACTATAGCCATGCCCACCTAAGGATGGCATGAGTTGGGAGATGGTAAGAACATAAGGCACCTTGACAACCATTCCTAAGATGGATAGGTAAATATGAACATAGGGCTTGGAGGAGAAAGTTAACATTATATGCATAAGGCCAACTAGGTCCCATAACCAAAATGACCCCTTGCAAAAATATACCTTTTTTACATATAAGTTTAAATTAACTATTGGTTGATTATAGATTTCTTATTCTTATTATTTTTCTCTTTTCATTTTAATAAAAACAAGTTTATCATATAAAAAATAATATAGTCAAATCACATCATGAGTAAGCCATTTTCGTAAAGAGATTACTTTTTCCTTGAGTAAACTACAAAAGAGATGTTGCATTCTTCACCACGGTGAGAGTGCACATCGATGTCTCATTATCAAAAAGTTACTAAAACAAACTTTTTGCATAAGACGATACTCGTATATATGTCAAATTATAAAAACAAGGCTAAATTTAAACAAATGAGTTATATAACCTAAAATTATGGTTTAAAATTGTTTCGCATGAAATGAACACGTATGAAAATTTCTCGTATACAAATCCATCTTCTACATCTTTTCATCTCTCTCCAATGATAATATTTATCATGACTAGAGAATATCTACACATATTATATTTGGTCCATATTGTAAACAAATAGAACACTTTAAAAATTAGAATTTCTTAATTCATTGGGACATCTTATTCATTAATAAAGGTTACATTTTAAAATATACTTGTACTCCTTATTTCATGGAGTCAAAATTCATCTCAAATCCATAAAATAGCTTAACCTCATCTCCTAATATATTTCTAGCATCACTTTATTATCTCTCACAACTTTAGCTACGTGAGTTGTTCTCACAACTCACCAATATAATTAAACTATTACAACAATATATGAGTTTTTATATAAAAATTATATATTACAAATACACACATAATATTAATGTTCACACTAATATATAAATTACTAACATTCACCCCCTTAGTGTGAACATGGGGCAAAGTGGAACTGAAACTAGAATCATATGCCACCACATAATTTTAGGTATGCATAATACTATATGAATCTTGTTTTCTTGATCTTGCTGCACATGACCACTAATTTTAAAATAATGCACCCCACATTTATCACATGTGAATTAAATGAGGTTGTTTCACTAGCTGATCATCTTCATAAAAAAGTACGATAGTCAGAGGATGTCTATAGTTACAAGATTTCTGTAGTTAGTTTCCCTCCTATACAATTATTTCACTGTTCAACATATTCCATGCCTTATTACAACACTTTCAAGAGTTTACATTAGGAATTCTCACATATTCAAAGTGAACAGGAACAAATATTCTGTTCTTATTTGCATAAAGTAAACACACAAATTGAAAGAAACTACCACAACACCATTGTCCGGCCCAAATGTCAACTGCGGCTAGTGAGAGGTTGTTGATTGACCTCCTTCCTCCATTGCCTCCTTCCTCCATCTAAAACTTCTTAATTACATAGAAAATTTGAAAATTAAACTCAATATGAAATTTCCTCCCTCAATTTTCACTTGGTTGTCACGTATAAGAGAAAATGTGACAAGGAGTAATGCAAGCAACGTTTTTTTAAATTTTCCTAATAATCACCTAAATGACACTTTTAGACTCAATAATAATTTTTGAATTTGAAAATTACATTTTACTCTTACAAAACATGACACAACATAACAAAATTATTTATAACAATATAAATCAACATTTAGATGGAGACTATTACATTGACAAAAATTGATATAGATGAACACAAACAACAAAAAGGAAGTTTAATATACTTTTGACTCTTTTAGATTTTTACACAAACAAAGTACACACACACACACACATATTTAAAAAGTAATTTTATTTTATTACTTTTTCAATAACGCTATAAAGAAACTATGGGAGACATTTTAAATAAAAATACTCACATACCGAATTCACTAAACATATAAACTTTGACTATGAAATAATTTTAATTGAATTAAGACAATGATGCATTTTTATTTATGTTTTAAAATCTATCTATGATAGGTCAATTACGATCTTGGATTGGTTAATACATATTATTGATATCCAGGTTATGATATCAACTCACTTAATATAAATGATATTGAATGAAAAATGATGATTTGGCTCATATCATATGTTGAGAAATTTATATCGGATGTAGTTTAGTTATGATATTGACATAAAAATGAAATTGGTGAGCTTGATTAATAAATGAAATCATGTAACATATATTTGACTTGTCGATGAGCTTGGTGATCTCAACTCCCAATTAACACTAATGGGAAATAATTCCATATGTACCATTCCCAATAATAAGTTAGCATATAAATATAAGATCAATTCTACATTAAGGTAGATTCATGACTATAGCCATGCCCACCTAAGGATGGCATGAGTTGGGAGATGGTAAGAACATAAGGCACCTTGACAACCATTCCTAAGATGGATAGGTAAATATGAATATAGGGCTTGGAGGAGAAAGTTAAAATTATATGCATAAGGCTAACTAGGTCCCATAAGCCAAGTGACCCATTGCAAAAATACACCCTTTTTGCATATAAGTTTAAATTAACTATTGGTTGATTATAGAGTTCTTATTCTTATTATTTTTCTCTTTTCATTTTAATAAAAACAAGGTTATCATATAAAAATAATATAGTCAAATCACATCATGAGTAAGCCATTTTCATAAATAGATAACTTTTTTCTTGACTAAACTACAAAAGAGATGTTGCATTCTTCACCATAGTGAGAGTGCACATCACCGTATTACTATCAAATAGTTACTAAAACAAAATTTTTACATAATACGGTACTCGTATATATGACAAATTATAAAAACAAGAATAAATCAAAACAAATGAGTTCAATAACCTAAAATTATGGTTTAAAATTGTTTCTCATGAAACAAACACGTATGAAAATTTATCGTATCCAAATCCATCTTCTCGCATCTTTTCATCTCTCTCCAATGATAATATTTCTCATAACTAGAGAATATTAGCACATTTTATATTTGGTCCATATTTTAACCAAATAGAACACTTTAAAAATTAGAATTGCTTAATTCATTGGGACATCTTATTCATTAAAAAGGTTACATTTTATAATATTCTCAGTACTCCTTATTTCATGGAGTCAAACTTCATCTCAAATCCCTACAATATATTAACCTCATCTCCTAATATATTTCTAGCATCCCTTTATTCTTTCTCACAACTTTAGCTACGTGAGTTGTTCTCACAACTCACCAATATAATTAAACTATTACAACATTATATGAGTTATTTATATCACAACTCATATATTACAAATACACACATAATATTGATGTTCACACTAACATATAAATTCCTAACATTCACCCCCTTAGTGTGAACATGGGGCAAAGTGGAACTGAAACTAGAATCATATGCCACCGCATACTTTTAGGTCTGCATACTACTATCTGAATCTTGTTTTCTAGATCTTGTTGCACATGACCACTACTATGAAAATAACACATCCCAAATTTATCCCATGTGAATTAAATAAGGTCGTTTCACTGGCCAATCATCTTCATAAAAAACATGATAGTCAAAGGATGTCTACAAATCAGGAGGATTTCGGAAATTAATTGACCTCCTATAGAATTATTTCAATTTTTTTGCACATTCCATGCCTTATTACAACACTTTCAAGAGTTTACATTAGGAATGCTCACACATTCAAAGCGAATAGGAAAAAATATTTTGTTCTTATTTGCATAAAGTAAACACACAACTAAAAGAAACTACCACAACACCATTGTGCGGCCCTCACTTATGCGGCTAGTGAGAGGTTGTTGATTGAAATCCTTCCTATGTTTCCTCCTTTCTCCATATGAAACTTATTACTTAGAAAATTTGAAAATGAAGCTCAATATCAAATACCCCTCCCCTCAATTTGCATTTGGTTGTCGTGGTATAAGAGAAAATGTGACCAAGAGAAATGCAAGCAAATTTGTATTTACAATTTTCCTAATAATCACCTAAATGACACGTTTAGACTTAATAAAAATTGTTGACTTTGACAATTACATTCTACTAGATTACAAAACATAACACAACATAACAAAATTACTTATAACAATATAAATCAACATTTAGATGGAGACTATTACATTGACGACAAATTGATAGAGATGAACACAAACAACACAAAGGAAGTTTTAATATACTTTTGACTCTTTTATATATTTACACAAACAAAGTATAGATATTTAAAAATTAATTTTACTTTATTTCCTTTTAAATAAATCTATAAAGAAACTATGGGAGTAATTTTAAATAAAAATACTCACATACCAAATTCATTACACATATAAAATTTGACTATGCCATAATTTTAATTGAATTAAGACAATGACGTATTTTTATTTATGTTTTTAAATCTATCTATGATAGGTCAATTACGAGCTTGATTGGTTAATACATATTATTGATATCGAGGTTATGACATCGTATCACTTAATATAACCGAGATTGAATGACGAATGATGAATGTTGATGATTTGGCTCATATTGTATGTTGATAAATATATATCGGATGTAGTTTAGTTATGATATTGACATAAAAATGAAATTGGTGAGCTCGATTAACAAAGGAAATCATGTAACATATATTTGACTTGTCGATGAGCTTAGTGATCTCAACTCCCAATCAACACTAACGGGAAATAATCCCACATCTACCATGCCCAATAATAAGTTAGCATATAAATATAAGATCAATTCTACATTAAGGTAGATTCATGACTATAGGCATGCCCACCTAAGGATGGCATGAGTTGGGAGATGGTAAGAACATAAGGCACCTTGAAAACCATTCCTAAGATGGATAGGTAAATATGAACATAGGGCTTGGAGGAGAAAGTTAAAATTATATCCATAAGGCCAACTAGGTCCCATAAGCCAAGTGACCCCTTACATAAATACACCTGTTTTTGCATATAAGTTTAAATTAATGATTGGTTGATTATAGATTTATTATTCTTATTCTTTTTCTCTTTTCATTTTAATAAAAAAAAGGTTATCATATAAAAATAATATTGTCAAATCACATCATGAGTAAGCCATTTTCATAAAGAGATGTTGCATTCTTCACCATAAAGAGATGAGACCATAGTGAGAGTGCACATCATTGTCTCACTATCAAAAAGTTCCTAAAACAAATTTTTGCATAAAGACGGTACTTGTATATATGTCAAATTATAAAAATAAGGCTAAATCGAAACAAATGAATTCAATAACCTCAAATTATGGTTTAAAATTGTTTCTCATGAAACGAACATGTATGAAAATTTCTCATATCCAAATCCATCTTCTGCATCTTTTCATCTCTCTCCAATGATAATATCTATCATAATTAGAGAATATTAGCACATATTATATTTGGTCCATATTGTAAACAAATAGAACACTTTAAAATTTAGAATTTCTTAATTCATTGGGACATATTTTTCATTAATAAAGGTTACATTTTATAATAGTATGTACTCCTTATTTCATGGAGTCAAAATTCATCTCAAATCCCTACAATATCTTAACCTCATCTCCTAATATATTTCTAGCATCCCTTTATTCTCTCTCACAACCCACTAATATAATTAAATTATTACAACATTATATGAGTTGTTTATATCACAACTCATATATTACAAATACACACATAATATTAATGTTCACACTAACATATAAATTCCTAACATTCACCCCCTTAGTGTGAACATGGGGCAAAGTGGAACTGAAACTAGAATCATATGCCACCGCATACTTTTAGGTTTGCATACTACTATATGAATATTGTTTTCGTGATCTTGTTGCACATGAAAACTACTATAAAAATAAGGCATCCCGAATTTATCCCATGTGAATTAAATGAGGTCGTTTCACCGCCAATCATTTTCATAAAAAAGTATGACAATCAGAGGATGTCTACCCAAAGGATTTTGGCAATTAGTTTCCCTCCTCTAGAATTATTTCAGTTTTCTACACATTCCATGCCTTATTACAACAATTTCAAGAGGTTACATTAGGAATGCTCACATATTCAAAGTGAACAGAACAAATATTCTATTATTATTTGCATAAAGTAAACACACAACCATCGAAAGAAACTAACACAACACCATTGTGTGGCCCCGTCAAACTGCACTAGCGAGAGGTTTTTGATTGAACTCCTTCCTCCGTTTCCCCTTTCTCCCTTTAAAAATTCTTACTTAGAAAATTTGAAAATGGAGCTCAATATCAAATACCCCCTCAAGTTGCACTTGGTTGTCGCGTATAAGAGAAAATGTGAAAAGGAGAAATGCAGCAACATTTTTTTTTTACAATTTTCCTAATAATCACCTAAATGAAACTTTTAGATTCGATAATAATTGTTGAATTTGACAATTACATTTTACTAGATTACAAAACATGACACAAACATAACAAAATTACTTATAACAATATAAATCAACATTTAGATGGAGACTACTACATTACATTGACGAAAAATTGATATAGAAGAACACAAATAACACAAAGGAAGTTTAATATACTTTTGAATCTTTTATATTTTTACACAAACAAAGTATAGATATTTAAAAATTCATTTTACTTTATTTCCTTTTAAATAATGCTATAAAGAAACTATGGGAGACATTTTAAATACAAAATACTCACATACTTGAATTCACTACACATATAAAATTTGACTATGCCATAATTTTAATTAGATTAAGACAATGACGCATTTTTATTTATGTTTTAAATCTATCTATGATAGGTCAATTACAAGCTTGGATTGGTTAATCCATATTATTGATATCGAGGTTATGATATCGACTCACTTAATATAATTGAGATTGAATGACTAATGATGAACATTGATGATTTGGCTCATATCGTATGTTGAGAAATATATATCGGATGTAGTTTATTTATGATATATGACATAACAAATGAAATTGGTGAGATCAATTAACAAAGGAAATCATGTAATATATATTTGACTTGTTAACAAGGTGAGTGATTTCAACTCTAAATTAACACTAATGGGAAATAATCCCACATGTACCATGCCCAATAATAAGTTAGCATACAAATATAAGACCAATTCTACACTAAGGTAGATTCATGACTATAGCCATGCCCACCTATGGATGGCATGAGTTGGGAGATGGTAAGAACATAAGGCAACTTGAAAACCATTCCTAAGATGGATAGGTAAATATGAACATAGGGCTTGGAGGGGAAAGTTAAAATTATATGCATAAGGCCAACTAGGTCCCATAAGCCAAGTGACCCCTTGCAAAATACACCCTTTGTTTGCAACTAAGTTTAAATTAACTATTGGTTGATTATAGATTTCTTATTATTATTCTTTTTCTCTTTCATTTTAATAAAAACAAGGTTATCATATAAAAATAATATAGTCAAATCACATCATGAGCAAGCCATTTTCGTAAAGAGATAAATTTTTCTTGACTAAACTACAAAAGAAATGTTGCATTCTTCACCACGGTGAGAGTGCACAACACTATCTCATTATCAACAAGTTACTAAAACAAACTTTTCGCATAAGACGATACTCGTATATATGTCAAATTATAAGAACAAGGCTAAATCAAAATAAATGAGTTCAATAACCTCAAATTATGGTTTAAAATTGTTTCTCATGAAATGAACACATATGAAAATTTCTCGTATCCAAATCCATCTTCTGCGCATCTTTCCATCTCTCTCCAATGATAATATTTCTCATAACTAGAGAATATCTACACATATTATATTTGGTCCATATTGTAAACAAATAGAACACTTTAAAACTTAGAATTTCTTAATTCATTGGGACATCTTATTCATTAATAAAGGTTACATTTTATAATATTTTGTACTCCTTATTTCATGGAGTCAAACTTCATCTCAAATCCCTACAATATCTTAACCTCATCTCCTAATATATTTCTAGCATCACTTTATTCTCTCTCATAACTTTAGCTACGTGAGTTGTTCTCATAACTCACCAATATAATTAAACTATTACAACATTTTATGATTTGTTTATATCACAACTCATATATTACAAATACACACATAATATTAATGTTCACACTAACATATAAATCCCTAACATTCACCCCTTAGTTTGAAGATGGGGAAAAAATGGAACTAAAACTAGAATCATTTACCACCACATACTTTTAGGTATGTATACTACTATCTAAATCTTGTTTTTTTGATCTTGCTACACATGACCACTACTATGAAAATAATGCACCACTGCATTTATCCCATGTCAATTAAATGAGGTCATTTCATTGGCCAATCATCATCATAAAAATTTACGAAAGTCGAGGATGTCTACAAGAAGAGGATTTTTGTACTTAATTGCCCTCCTATACAATTATTTCAACATTACTACACATTCCATGCCATATTACGAAACTTTTAAGAGTTTACATTAGGAATGCTCACATATTCAAAGTGAATAGGAAAAAATATTCTATTCTTATTTATATAATGTAAACACACAATTGAAAGAAAATACCACAACACCATTGTGCGGCCCCATCACTTGCAGCTAGTGAGAGGTCGTTGATTGACCTCCTTCCTCCATCTCAAATTGCTTAATTACTTAGAAGATTTGAAAATGAAGCCCAATATGAAATTCCCCCTCAATTTGCACTTGGTTGTCGCATACAAGCAAAAATGCGACTAGGAGAAATACATGCAACTTTTTTTTACAAATTTACTAATAATCACCTAAATGACACTTTTAGACTCAATAATAATTGTTGACTTTGAAAATTACATTATACTCTTACAATAGATGACACAACATAAAAAAATTACTTATAACAATATAAATCAACATTTAGATGGAGACCATCTCCCATTGCTTCCATTCCCCCATTCCTGGCTCCATCTCCCATTCCCCCCACCTCTACCCCCACCCCCTTTGCTTCCACTTTAGCCGATCGGTTACTGGTCCTCTAGAAGATTGAATCTTGATATCCCTGCTGTGGGGAAGGGTCCTCAGAAGATTGAAACTACCCATAACCTCCTTCATATTAGTGGGGCTAGTTCATAGGAAGAACATATGGAGAGCTCCACAAAAAGGCTGGAGGCCTTAGAAGCTGACATGAAGCTATTGAGGGAAGAGGTTAAAAACATGGCAAAACAAAAAGGTAAGAGGAAGAAGGAGGAGGAGGTGGCTATGGATAATAGCTAGATTGAAGATATTTACAAGAAGTTGAACTCCTTAGACTCTGTTTAGGGAAGGCCAAGACTCGCCATGACTATAACATGGCCATTTTTACTGCTATTCAAGAGTTCATTGAGCAACATGTCTAAAGTGTCTCCAATCTCAGCGGGGTTCCGGCTACCCTTTGGGGGACTGATAAGGAAAGCAAAAGGACCATTGCTCAGCTGGATGTTACAGACGCTGCCCACATGATGACCTTGGGGATGTTCAAATCTTGGAAAACTATCAAATCCACCATCGACAAAGCTGCCAAGAAGTAATTGGGGGTGCTTTTGCTGCACTTCTGTGTAATTTTTGCTATTTTTTTGCTGTCGTTTTTTTACTGCTTTTCTCTAGTTTTCACTCTGTTTTGATTTTGTTTTGGTAGCTACTCTTTGGCTACTTTGGGCTTCATTGACCCATCTGAATTTTGATCCTTTTTGTTCTGGTTCTCTTTCCTATTCTGGCTTCTAGGCCCTCTTTTGTTCTCAAGGGTATAGTCCCTTTCAAAAAACTGTTTGCCAATAATAAAAAAAAAAACATTTAGATGGAGACTATTACATTGACAACAAATTGATATAGATGAACAAAAACATCACAAAGGAAGTGTAATGTAATTTTAACTCTTTTAGATTTTTACAAAAACAAAATATCGACATTTTAAAATAATTTCACTTTATTACTTTTTAAATAAAGCTATAAAGAAACTATGGGATACATTTTAAATAAAAATACTCACATACTAAATTCACTACACATAAAATTTGATTATGACATAATTTTAATTGAATTAAGACAATGACACATTTTTATTTATGTTTTTAAATCTATCTATGATAGGTCAATTACGATCTTGGATTGGTTAATACATATTATTGATATCAAGGTTATGATATTGACTCACTAAATATAATTGAGATTGGATGAAAAATGATGAACATTGATGATTTGGATCATATCGTATGTTGAGAAATATATATCGGATGTAGTTTAGTTATGATATTGACATAAAAATAAAATTGGTGAGCTCTATCAACAAAGGAAATCATGTAACATATATTTGACTTGTCGATGAGCTCGGTGATCTCAACTCCCAATTAACACTAATGGGAAATAATCCCACATGCACCATGCCCAATAATAATTTAGCATATTGTGATGCCCATTAAAACAACCCACTTGAGACCCAAGAAACAACCTAGGATTAGTTAGGAAAATTATGGAATAAATTTTTTTATTAGAAGTGTCTACAACCAGGTTGCAAGACAACAGTTGACACTATCAGGTTTTGGAACAATTCTAAAATTACTAGAACATACTTTTCATTTATTAAAAATTATTAGAGGTCACAAGGTCCAAATTTTAGGGTTAGAAGTTTCAATTAGGTAGGGGGTAAAATACCCCATACCCACTCTCTAACAGAGCTCGAGTCTCAACTTGATTTTCTCACACTTGATGCCTTTAGAATTTCCCTAAATCATTCCCATTGTATAGGAAATTTTCTCACCTTTCCAATGATATAAATAAGTCCTCCTAACTCCTTGTAAAACTCCAGATATGGACCGGCGGACCTTAGGGGTCAAATTTTCCCCCAGGGGACACGTGTCGAATGAGGAAGAAGACCCTTTGTCGGGTTGGTGGCTCGCGGGTGGTATTAGGAATTTTTCCCCATGTGGGTTAAAATTTCACAATTTTCCCGTGCCTCTGTGGTTCCTCCAAGGACATGTGTCAGGTTCTAATCCAAAGCGGGAGAGGATGAGGAAGGCGCGGGGTGGCTGCGGCGATAAGGAAAATTCGCCAAAGGGGAAAAAAGTCCAAATGGCGCCCATGCACCCATGGGTCTTCCCGAGGGACACGTGGTGATTAACCAACAATGAGGCAAAGGAAAGAGGAAGGGGTGGGGTGGTGGGGAAGTTTGCGAGATTTCACTAAGGGGAGAAAGGGATAAATGGTGCGCATGGGTCTCGCGCGCCCACGGAAGGGTCACACCAAGAAAAGGGCGGGAGTGCGGGGCTGCGGAAAAGAAACTCAAAATTTTTCCAAGACAAAATTTTTAAAAGATAGAGTTGCGAGGGTTTCCCCATCCCACTATCACCCCATGCTGCCATGTGGCAGCCTCTGGTTGGCCGTGGGCCGGCGGGGAAAAAGGTAAAATGTTTCCAAAATTTTAAAAAGGCCCCAAAGACAAAAACAATACTGCACCTCCACCGCTACCCCGTGAGGACATGTGGAATCCTCTGATTGGCTGTGGGCCGGTGGAGGAAATTTTAAAAATTTTCCCGAGGATTTTTTTAGAAAAATTTCTCGGGATATTTCAACGGGAAATTTTCGGGCCGCGAGGCCCACTAGGGAAAAGTTTCCCAAATTTTCCGACCAAGGTAGGAAAACTTCAAAGGGCCATAACTTTGGCTAGTAAAGTAATTTTTGGGAAAATGAGGAATTTCTGGAAATCTCTTGATGCCCTCTTTGCATAGGAATCATAAAGTTTACATTTTGATAAATTTTGAGGGGTCAATTTTGTGAAAACGGCCTACAGGATTTTAAATAGCAAACTGGTAATTTTTAACTTATAAATTTGATTCAATTTGATCTCCTCCTTCACTCAACATGCCAAACAGACATGGAGGATTGTTCTAGGAAGGATTTAGAATGGTTTAGGAAGGTAAATTTTCTCAATTGATTCTAATTTGAAATTTTCCAACAATTGACAAAAGATGACTGACGAAAGGAATTAGGCTCAATTTTGCAATGTTTAAATTGTTTTCTTAAGTGTTCTTTGTCAATTTGAGTTCATTGATGTCTTAGCATGCTAAATTATATCATTTTCAAGTTGATTATTATGTGTAGGTCCGAACTATACATTTTTATTAAATTTATTTGCCGTTTTTAATTTTATAACAGAGATCCATTTCTAGATAGTCTATTTATCAAGTTCATCATTCGAGTGTGGGATTTGTTTTCTATTCTAGTCCAAGGCATTTATTTGTTTATAAAAAAATCATTTCAAAGCTAAATTGTAAATTCTGATTTCCAATTTAATATATTTCAAAAAGAGACAAAGCAATATAATTCCTTCATACGTATTTCTTCTTTTTCCATTTTCCAAAACAGGATTTTAAATCACAATTTGATATTCCAATTTGAATCAACAATGTAAATGAGAGAAGATCTTGCAATTATTTATTAATTCCAAGTATACAACTTTACATCTTTCCATGTTTGAATGCAATAACACATTTCTATTTCTTTCTTTCCAATAAACAGAACAGAGTATAAATATCCTTCACATTTCGAATGTACAACTTCCACAATCAGTTACATACATATTTTCTTCACAAATATAAATATTAAAGTTTCATCCACTTCAAGTGGGAAAGGTTACAAATGAAATTTTTTTTTTTAAAGGGAGTGTCAAAACTACATTTTCCTTTGTTCCAGAATAGCAACATGCAAGTTTTCTTTTTCTCCAAGTAGATCACAACAAAAGTGGGGGAAGGGTAATGCTCTCCACCCAACCGAGAAATCCAATGAAAAGAGAAGCCATCCTTCATCATTGGCCCCAAGCCCCAACCAAAATGCAGTAATAGGTGTGATTCAGCCCATGGCAACAACTATCTTCCACAACACACAACATTCTTTCAACATACACATTTTAATATAAAACACAATCCAAACAAAAACAACAGTTTACAACTGCATTTGCAAACATTTAAATAGAACTTAGGCTTGATCATGCAAGCCAAAGGAGAAAGGTCTATGGGGGAAGCTAATTATGCCTCCCAATGGGAATTGGGAATCCACCTATAACAAACCGCCAAAATAATTTATCACACACACATCCTTATGCCCCCAAATATTTCCTTATGCCCCCACAAGTAAGAAATTCAAGTTATTTCTTTTCCATGGTGGATCCCAAACCCAAAATCCCTCCAAAAATTATGATGCCAATGGCATTCCCTTATGCCCCCACATGGATTCCCATAGCCTTTTCCTACACCATACCTATGGTAGTATACCAAAAAAACCAACAAATACATAACAACATTCACCATTCACACAACACAATCAAGAAAATAACAGCATAAAAGAAGAGTTAAACTCCTACCTCTCCATGGTAGCTTTTGTTTCCAAACAAAAGATTCAATTCCCAAAACATATTCCCAAAAATAAATCTCCAAGTATGCAAGGTTTCTCCAAACTCCTTCCAAAATAAAGAGCTCCAAACACAAGAAAAATGTGCCCCCAAGGAAGTTTGCAAAAAGATTCAACAACCCAAAACAAGAAAAGAGTTTGAATTTTATAGAAGAGGGAAGAGAAGAGGATGATTTGGATCCATGTAGGATGCCACATCACACATCCTCAACTCCAACACAAAAGACAAAATTTCATTCTCCCAAGCACAATAAAGAGGTGGGTGAAAATATGAAAATATACTTGCACACTACAAAAAGCCCACACCCCAAAGGACTACAAATTAAATAAGATGTTAGAAGAGTGCAATCAAAACTTGCAACATGATTAAGAAAATTCATTAAAAGGGTCTACAGTCACCTATCCAACCATAAGTATGGTTGGTAAATTAAATTTAGAGGTGTGGGACAAGTTTTACTTTTCCCACAAGCCTCCAAAAACAGCCCCCAAGGACAAATTCGAATTTCCAAGGAGGTGGAGTGTTTCATACTCCAAAATATGACTTACACAACTCTTACACAACTTACACATCCCTTACATATTTAATACAAAGAGAAAAAAACTTCCATTATTACTTTCCCATATCCCAATTTGATTAATTTAAATTTTAACCATATGATTTCTCACATTAATCTACCACAATTTATTTAAATAAAATAAATGAACACATCACTAATAAAATACATACAAAAAAAAATAAATTTAACCACATTAATAAAATACACAAACCTATGGTCACATATAAAGGTGATCCCCATGGGAATCCCTAACAAAGACAAAATACAACACAATAAAACAATTGCCATGGTGACCTTGTCGAATTCACCTAGAATTCCATAATGGTTGGTCTCCAATCCCCGATGTTTGTTGTGATATTTAACCCGCAAGACACAAATACCTCCTTTGGCCTCATGGCCATATCGTAACATCCAACATGATATAAATCACACAAAATCATCTAAATATGTGAATCACAACAACATCAAGCAATTTAACAAAATCACTTACAATTTACATCAACAACATCAAAGTAACAACTATATCATCATCATAAAATGTCCATTTCTAAATCTACCCACAATATCTAAAATCACATGTCCGAACAACATCCAATAAACATCCATGTCAAATAGTATATCTTCATCCACATATGAGTGTCTCTAATAATCATCATGTATCATAACCAAATCAAGATCAACAATAATCCATAATCAAATGTCTAACATCATAGTAAATCAAAACATAATAATGTCCATAATGTAATCAACCGTATCAAAATAAGCATCAAAGGTGTCAAAGGGAAGTGGGCACTACATCCCCTCCTTTAGACGTGACTTCCTCCCGTAAGTCACCGGAACAAATGTGGAAACCGAACTCGTAATGAAGTAAAGCATCCTCCCATGTAGTTGTAGTCTCATCATATCTGTCCCACTACACCCGAACTTGATCAACATCTCTGCCTTGAAGGCCTAGGGTCATACAATCTAGGATGTGAATAGGCTCCACCATCACACCCCCCGATCTTGCACCTGATGATGTCATGAAATTCTCAAGTCCCGTGCGAGATAAATTGATTCAGGGCAAAAAGTCATGTTTCTAGGGTCCCTTCAGAAATTTTTCTAACTCTCCCATCCAGGTTGAAAAGAGCAAGCTCTGAGAAGATGCGAAGAAGTTGCAGAAGATAAGCTTGGGCCAGAAAAAAATGTGAAAATCGGCTAAGTCCTAGTCCCAGGACAGTCGGGACATTTGGGACGTCAAGGCGCGGATCGGCCGAAAAGCCTACAGGTGGCCCAAACAGCAAAGGGACAAGTGGGACAAGAGTGCGTGAAGGACGCGAACCAGCCGGTTCGGCCGAAACAAGAAACTTCAGCACAAGGAAAACTGGGACAAGTGGGACAAATGGACGCGGCGGACGCGGAAAGCCCGGATCGGCCGAAAAGGAGAACTTTCGCACTAACTGCTTTGGGACATCTGGGACAAAGATACGTGAACCGGCCGGTTCAGCCGAAATGAGAACAAACAGTCCGGAGGCAAATGGGACATCTGGGCCGTGAGGACGCGAATCGGCCGGATCGGGCGAACCGGAAGAATTTGTCCCGCGAAGCACAGGGACAAGTGGGACAAATGGACGCGAACCGGCCGAATCGGGTGAATCGGAGGATTTTGTCCCAGCGACCTTTGGGACATCCGGGACAAATGGATGCGGTGGACGAAGGAGCCGAAAGGGCCGAGAACCAACCAAATCATGACACGTGTCACAAGGGAAAAGGTCAAAAGTCAAAGGAGAGATTTGAAGGGTCGGCGAACCAATGGGATAGTGCCACGTGTCCCATTAGGGCCTGAGGAAATTTCAAAGAGAGCCCACCGAGAGGTGGAGGAGAGAGAGTTGCTCAGTGAATCAGAACCTGCCACGTGTCATCCAGGTGGCAGAGCGCGGGAAGAAATTTAAAAATCTGTTTTCACCTGTTTTGTGCCCTAAATCTTCAGATCGACATATCTTTCGATCCAGAGCTCGGATTTGCACGTTCTTTATATCAACGGAAAGCTTGTGAGATTCTCTACATGATTCCAGGGTCAATCTTGCATTTTGGTTCAGTTTGGAGAGAGAAAATCAAGAAACACCTCTGCGTGAAAATAACAAGCGAAGTAATGCTTGAATAAACAACTTTAATGCGCGAGACAGTTCGCCGCCTGTTGATAGACAGCCGCCGTTTTTGCGAGGATCCACCACTTCGTCATAATGAGATGAATTGAATGTAACACTTTGGAGGTGGTTGGAGTAGATTTGGCTTCCCCCTCTCTCTTTCCTCTCTCATTCTTTCTATATATTGTAAAGAGGAGCTTCTTTTCAAGGGTCGAACATTTTTCTGTTTTGCCTCTCCCTTCTTCTCCTCAGGTGAATTTGTGGAGTTCGAACCTCTCATTTGAACTGTAATACTATTCTACCTCATGGCATTCTGTAGTGTATTGTATCAATCTTTGGAGCAAGTAATGCATGTCTGTGGATGATTCTCAGCCCTCTCTGTGTTCATTTTTGCATCCTCTGGTCTTTCACTTTGCGAGTTTTGTCATCATGCATGATCTTATATCACATTCAAATGAGTACGTGTTCACTTTGGAAAAATAGGTGTTCTTCATTCCTCGGTGCATCACCTCTATTAGCTTAGATTTATTTTATGCATCTTCTTACCTTGTCTCCTTGGCAGATTAGATTAGGTTTTGAGAAAACCCTCTGCATATTTCGTGTGCATCTGAACAGAGGAATAGGAACCAACCTTCTCTGGAGAATCCTTTCTCATTTTTCAAGTCCCACACTTGGAGAAAGGATTCAATGTTATGCAATCACACTGGATGCCAAAGTGATCAACCTAGAAACCTGATCTGCATCCAGGGGTGCTGTGATTTTGCACTAACAGTTTTGGCACGCCCGGTGGGACCTAGAGGTCTCATTTTTATTGCAGCAAAGTTGATATGCATCTGCTGCAATTTTCTTGCTTGAAAAGAGCTATTATTCACATATCTGGCGACTCCAAGAGGAAGATCAACTGGTTTCAGCAGTACAGGCCTAAAAGCTTATGAGAAGAATCACAAGGTCAAGAGTTGGAGAAGAAGAAGTGCTTGTTTGAATACCTGCAATTATCTCCAAGAAGAAGGCCAAGAGGAAGAAGGATTCAAAGGTCTCCATCTCCACCAAATAGAACTCTCTCAACTCCTCCACCTACTCGGCCTTTCATTCAGTATTCAAGAGTCCTTCGACCAATCAGAATGGCGCAACCAGCAAATCCCTTTGTCAATTTCAGCGGCGCCCCACTTGCCCTCAATGCATAGAATCCGGTTCCCAATTGCGGCATTGAAGAACATTCCATTTTTCACTGGAGAAAATCATACCACTCCTGGTGATCATGTCAAAGACATTGCTAACGTCTGTGCAATCCATGAGATAAATGAAATGGATGTGGCTGTCAAATTGCTGGCATCATCATTCAAAGGGAAGGCATTGCAATGGTTCAGGAGCCTTACAGCTGGTTCTATCACAAATTGGAATCAGTTATGCATAGTTCTCCATGAGCAGTTTGGGGAAAAGGGAGACAATTTGTCTCTACTGGAACAATTAACAACTATCAAGAGAGCTCCCAATGAGCAGCTGACTGACTTCAACTTCAGATTTCAAAAGTCTTGGGATAGGATTCCAGTGGCAGTCAGGCCAACAGCAGAAGGTGCTTTTCTATACTATCTTAAAGCTTTGAATTCTGATATTTCTATGTTAATTCAATCAATGGGAGGCACAACCTTACCTGCTGCTTATAGCATTGCCATTAGAGCTGAAAATTGTCTTATTCAAGCTGGTAAATTGGCTCCTAGGCCTCCAATGCCATTATATCCAAGTTTAGAGAACCCAGGTACTAGTCAAGTACCTGTCTTAGCTCCTTCTCCCACTCCTAGAAATCAGAGTTCAAATGAAGCTTCCACTTCATCTCCAAGTGCCCCAAATGAGCTTCAAGAGGTCATGAAGCAACTGCAAAATTTAGGTAATGAGCTGGTCACACTCAAGAGACAGCAAGCTCAAGGTTTTAGACCTTCGTATCAGCCTCAAGCTCAACCTAATAGGCAGCTATATCAGCCTCAAAGGCCACCCAATCCAGTGCAAATCGAATCAAGCAAGGCCTCTGCCCGATAGACCATTCCAGCCCTATAATCCAAATGCCATATCGCCTCTAAGGCATTAGTACCACAAAACAACATTGCCCGGGAGTATGATTGGTGTTTTCCATGTAATGAGCCTCATAATCAATCCATGTGCTTGATGGTGCTTTGACTCAAGCTTTAATGGTAATAACTCTTTGGTGTGGAGGGTGAGCGATTCAAAAAAACAACCAACAACAAGAAACATTCCAACAACAATCAGCCCCAAATGACACCACATTGGTAAATTGGCAAGCAGAGGATTTTTGTGGCATGAACCAGGTAGTTTCTCAAGGTGTTGCAGCAAACACAAGGTCAAAAAGGAGAAATTTGGGTGAAGAACAACCATTAGCCCCAGCCAATCCACAACCTTCCACGGCTCCACAAATGATTGGCAAGCAAAGTCCCATTTCAAATGCACAAGGGCAGCCAAGAACAGCCCCTAGGCCAACTCAAATGCCAGCTGTTGCTGCCCACATACAAGGAGTAAATGTGCAAACCAAGGGACAACAGAGAGATCCTTCATCACCATTCAGTATCATTGATCAGATGAAGAAGACAAACGTCAATATATCTATGTGGGAATCCCTATCCATCCCAGGCCAAAGAGATCTGCTGCAAGCTGCCATGAAGGACTGGCCAGCTTCGAATCAGCAGATGCAAGACAAAGTGCTTACAAATGCTGCCCAATCTGAAGGAAATCATGGAGGACAACAAGGTAAGATGTTGAAACCCCCTCCTTTCTATGTTTCATTAATCATTGGAAATCAGCTAGTGCATAATTGCATGATTGATTCTGGAGCAAGTAGCTCTGTCATGCCCAAACAAATAGCTGATCAGCTAGGGCTTCAGTATGAAACAACATCCAAAGGGGTAGTGCAGTTGGATGGGACAGCAATAGCAACAGTTGGAGTGATTAGAAATTTGAGTCTTACCTTGCACGCATGTCCAAATGTTGTTGTTTTACAAGATGTGTCAGTCATAGACCTTCCACCACTCTTTGCCCTATGTTTGTCGAGGACTTCTTTGCCAAGATTGGGGATATTTGTCCAGTGATTGGTCTCACATGCTATTCAGGACAAGATATGGAACTAAGACCACAATCAGATCTGAACCTATTGCAAACTTCCATATTGAGCCCTACACTCCAAGTCAGATTAATGCCAATTGCTCGGCATTTGATCAAGAAGATCACCCTAGCACTGATGAAACTGACACTAAAGTTGGAAACATCCCGGATCTAACTCTTGATGAATGGGCAAGCAAGGTGCATGCTTTTGATCCTTATCAAGGAATAGAAGAATCTGAGCTAGGAGTCTATTGTATACACGAAGAAAGTCAACCTATTCCTAGCATCACCAAGCCAAACCACAAGGATGACAATGAGGTATGGCAGCTGTTTTTTGATGGATCAAGGAGTAGACAAGGTGCAGGAGGTGGAGCCGTGCTTGTTTCACCTCAAGGAGTAAAGTACTATTCAGCTTTTAGATTTCAATTTGCATGCTCCAATAACACTGCTGAATATGAAGCCTTGGTGCGAGGATGCATTAGGCAATCAAGAAAAAAATAAAGAACTTGCAAGTCTTTGGGGACAGTGAATTGATTGTAAATCAGGTCAAGGGACAACATGCTGCCAAAAATGATCTACTCAGGTGCTACAAGAATAGGGTGTGGGACCTCATGGAAGATTTTGAGGGTTTCGGCATTAAAGCCATTCCTAGGAAAGAGAATCAAGTGGCAGCGAGGCTTGCGGCGATGAGGCAGCCTTTGACATTGTAGAAAACATTCAACAAGACAAGGTATAGCCAAACATCCACGTGATTGTGAGGCCTTCAGTGCCGGATAACGATGTCAGTTGGCAAGTATTTGAGAATGACCAGCAAATCATCCATTTCTTGCAAGAAGAAGCTGAGTTCTCAGCTAAGAATCAAGAAAAGTTGGAACAACAATATGGTGACCAAGTGATACAGCTGAGAACTGACAAGCTGCCCAAGGGACTTATCACTTTGGAGTCCATTTTTAACCCCAATGATCAGTTTAGAAAGGAGAAAGCAAACATTCAGGTCAAGAGAGAAGATTCGGTATCCATCTTGGTAGAAGAGAACAAGCCATTGCAAATTGGAAAGATGACAACTGAGCAAGAAAGATGTGAGTTCATACAGCTATGTCAAGAGTTCCCTGACGTGTTTGCTTGGAGCTATGAAGACTTGAAAGGTTTCAATCCCAACTTAGCTCAGCATACCATCGAATTGGATCCAAATACTAAGCCTGTCAGGCAGAAACAGAGACCAGTCAATCCACACATGGAGCCTCTCATGAGGAAAGAATTGGACAAGCTGATTGAGTCAAGAATCATATTCCCAATCAAGCATTCTAGTTGGGTTGCCAACTTAGTTCGATCGAGAAAGAAGAATGGAGAGATCAGGCTGTGTGTTGACTTCAGAGATTTGAATAGAGCCTCTCTCAAGGACCATTATCCACTCCCTTCCATGGAGCAAATATTGCAGGTTGTAGCTGGTTCGAAAGGTTTTCACTACTTGATGGTTACTCGGGCTTGATCAGTTATGGTAAAGGAGGAAGACCGATTCAAGACAACCTTCACAACCAAATGGGGCACATATGCTTACAAGAAGATGCCATTTGGACTATCGAATGCAGAGCAACATTCAGTGAGCTATGGATATGGCATTCAAAGGCTTGATCAACAAGATAGTGTTTGGTATACCTAGATGATATTCTTGTCTTCTCAAAGAATGCACGGCGAGACCATTTCTTTCACCTCGGGCAAGTGTTTGAGGTGTAGAAAGTTCGGAGTGTCCTTAAATCCTAAGAAGTGCATCTTTCTTGCACATGAAGGGAAGCTCCTTGGCCATATTGTCTCGAGGAAGGATTAGCGATTGATCCAGAGAGGGTTGAAGCCATAAGAGCTCTACCATTGCCAAGCCACAAGAAAGCCCTTGAGTTTCTGGGAAGGATAAACTTTGTTCGGAGGTTTGTCCCAGTTTTGCAGCCCTTGTCAAGCCCATCACCAAAATGTTAAGGAAAAGCATGGCTTTAGTGGGCGATGAGCGAAGGAGAGTTTTGAAGCAATCAAAAAGCCATCTCCCAAGACCCACTCTCATCAACCCAGACTTTTCAAGGATTTCATCCTCTATGCATTTGGAGGTGATGACACTATTTACTGCCATTACAGTATAGCGAAACAAAGATAATGATGAACAACCGATTGCCTTCTTGACCCGAGCCTAGATGACTGCAAGTGAGGTACTCTTTTATTGAAAAGCATGTGCTTGCGGTGTCGAAGCTTGAAGAAATTCAAGCATTTAGTCTCAAACAACAAGGTCCAATTGCTGGTCTCACATGCTGGGGTTAAGGACTTCCTCCTCAACAAGGATTTGAATGAGAAAAGGGCAGGTTGGATCACCCGTGTCATGGAGTATGACATTGAGATCAAGATCACCAAGCTGGTAAGAGGGAAAGGATTGTGTGAGCAGCTGGTTTTGGGGAAGCAAAAGAAGTATGCAACGAAGAAGAGGCTGTTTTGACAGTTCAAGACAGCCATGAGCCGAGTGGCAGACAAGAAGAAGACAATGCTGCCCCGACTCCTTGCTGGACCCAAGGCATTATGCACTTCCTACAAACAGGCCTATGCCCTCCAGAAATGAGCAAAGCGAAGAGGAGATACTTCAGGTTGCAGGCTGTTCCATATACCATCATTGATGGAGTTTTGTTCAAGAAGGATGTGAATGGAGTGCTGCTGAGATGCATTAACACAGGTCAGATCCAAAGGGTATTAAAAGAGTTTCATGATGGACCAGCTGGTGGCCATTTTGCACCAAGAGTGACAGCTCTAAAAATCATGAAGGCTGGTTATTATTGGCCTAAAATCTTTAGTGATTGCTATGCATGGATCAAGAGATGTAAGAATTGTGCATTCTTCACAGGAAAAGAGAGACTCGCTGCCCTTCCATTACATCCAATCTCAGTTGACCAGCCATTCATGCAATGGGGTTTAGACTTCATTGGAGCCATCAATCCCAATTCAAGCCAAGGGCACAAATGGATTTTGACAGCCACGGACTACTTCACCAGATGGACAGAAGCAGTAGCACTCAAAGAGGCGAATGAGTCTAGCATCTTGGACTTTTACGAGGGGATAACTACTAGATTTGGCGTACCTGCTACAATAATCTCTGATAACGCATTGGCATTCATTGGATCTAAGGTGACTGAGTGGGCTGTCAAGAACGGGATCTACCTAAGCACTTCATCAAACTATTACCCTCAAGGTAATGGCCAGGCCGAGTCTACAAACAAGAACTTGTTGAGGATCATTAGGAGGACTCTTGATGAGAACCAGAGGGCTTGGCATACCAAACTGAAATCAGCCTTATGGGCTGATAGGATCACTCCCAAAAGATCCACAGGTAATTCTCCATTTAAGCTTGTCTATGGAAGAGAGGCAATCTTGCCCATGTCACTTGAGTTGCCAACATTGGAACTCATGAAGCAGCTGGAGTTGCTTGAATTTGAGCCTATGGAGGTGAGATATGCGGAGCTGATGGAGCTGCAGAGATCGAAATCGGGCATCCCAAGCAATGGAAAAGGATCAAGCTTTGATCAAGAAGACCTTTGTGAAAGGCCAAGGATAGATCTTTTCAAGTTGGAGATCTAGTGTTGAAATGGGATGCAGATCGGGAAAAACCAGGAAGGCATTTCAAATTTGATGCCATTTGGAGTGGCCCATACATGGTCACGAAGCGCAAGAGCAGCAATGCTTTCCAATTGGCCTCATTGGATGGTGAAGAACTGCAGATTCCAGTCAATGGAATCTATCTCAAGCGTTGCCTCTAGAGGGAAGTTCACTACCTTGTAAATATTAATTAGATTTTCATTCCTCCAAGTGCTTGTGCACATTGTCCTGTTGTAGTTAGGTTTCAGTTTTCCTAAGTGCTTCGGCACAGGTTTTGCTGCTCTCAGGTTGTTTTCTACAGTTCAGAGTGTTGTTGGAGAAGAAGTTGCAGTATCAGGCTCGGGATTAGATATCAGGCTCGTTTCAGGTTATTGCTTATGACTCCATGCCCAATAGATCACTAAAGGCCACTGATCTTCTACCTAGCAGGCAGGTGACCCCGCTGAGTCACCAAATTGTTATCCAAAATTCACCCCCCGGTTAATTTGATAACATGCATCAGAATTCTCAAGTCCCAGGCAGATAAATTGATTCAGGGCAAAAGTCATGTTTAGGGTCCCTTGAGAAAATTTTCTAACTCTCCCATCCAGTTGAAAAAGCAAGCTCTGAGAAGATGCGAAGAAGTTGCAGAAGATAAGCTTGGGCCAAAAAAAATGTGAAAATCGGCTAAGTCCTAGTCCCAGGATAGTCGGGACATTTGGGACGTCGAGGCGGATCGGCCGAAAAGCCTACGGGCCCCAAAGCAGCAAGGGACAAGTGGGACAAGAGTGCGCGAAGGACGCGAACCGGCGGTTCGGCGAAACAAGAAACTTCAAAGCATAAGGAAAAGCGGGACAAGTGGGACAAATGGACGCGGCGGACGCGAAAGCCGGATCGAAAGGAAAACTTTCGCACTAAGCTTTGCTTTGGGACATCTAGGACAAAGATACATGAACCAGGCCGGTTCGGCCGAAATGAGAACAAACAGTCAGGGAGGCAAATGGACATCCGGGCCGTGAGGACGTGAATCGGCGGATCGGGTGAACCGGAAGAATTTGTCCCGGCACGGGGACAAGTGGGACAAATGGACGCGAACCGGCCGAATCAGGTGAATTGGAGGATTTTGTCCCAAGCAGCACTGGGAAATCTGGGAAAAATGGACGTGGTGGGCACGAAGGAGCCGAAAGGGCCGAGAACCAACCAAATCATGACACGTGTCACAAGGGAAAGGTCAAAAGGTCAAAGGCGAGATTTGAAGGGTCGGCCAACCAATGGGATAGTGCCACGTGTCCCATTAGGGCCTGAGGAAATTTCAAAGAGAGCCCACCGAGAGGTGGAGGAGAGAGAGTTGCTCGGTGAATCGAACACCCACGTGCCACGTGTCATCCAGGTGGCAGAGCGCGGGAAAGAAATTTAAAAATCTGTTTTCACCTGTTTTGTGCCCTAAATCTTCAGATCGACATATCTTTCGATCCAGAGCTCGGATTTGCACGTTCTTTATATCAACGGAAAGCTTGTGAGATTCTCTACACGATTCCGGGTCAATCTTGCATTTTGGTTCAGTTTGGAGAGAGAAAATCAAGAAATGCCTCTGGCACGAAATAACAAGCAGAAGTAATGCTTCAACAAACAACTTTAATGCAGCAGACAGTTCGCCACTTCTGTTGGACAGCCGCCGTTTTGCCAGGATCCGCCGCTTCTGTCATAATGAGATGAATTGAATGCAACCTGGAGGTGGTTGGAGTAGATTTGGCTTTCCCCTCTCTCTTTCCTCTCTCATTCTTTCTATATATTGTAAAGAGGAGCTTCTTTTCAAGGGTCGAACATTTTTTGTTTTGCCTCTCCCTTCTTCTCCTCAGGCGAATTTGTGGAGTTCGAACCTCTCATTTGAACTGTAATACTATTCTGCCTCATGGCATTCTGTAGTGTATTGTATCAATCTTTGGAGCAAGTAATGCATGTCTGTGGATGATTCTCAGCCCTCTCTGTGTTCATTTTTGCATCCTCCTGGTCTTTCACTGCAGGTTTTGTCATCTGTGCATGATCTTATATCACATTCAAATGGTCTGTGTTCACTGGAAAAATAGGTGTTCTTCATTCCTCGGTGCATCACCTCTATTAGCTTAGATTTATTTTATGCATCTTCTTACCTTGTCTCCTTGGCAGATTAGATTAGGTTTTGATTAGGTAGGAACCAGGTTTCTCTGAGAATCCTTTCTCAAAAGTCCCACACTTGGAGAAAGGATTCAATGTTATGCACACTATGCCAAAGTGATCAACCTAGAAACCTGATGAAATACTACATGATAGTCCAGAAATGGGAAGTGTACAAAGGATCATGGTCACAAATGATCTTCCATGGAATTCTTTGCAACCTAATAATCTCATCCAAATATACTCATGTCACTACTCTAGTTGTATAAGTGGCCTTCACCAGAGAAAAGTGAGCCACTTTTGTCACTTTATCAACTATGACCATAATGGTGTCATGGTGATGCCTCGACATCGGTAGCCCAACAATGAAATCCATGGAAATGGTGTCCCACTTCCATTCTAGTATAACATGAGGGTAAAGAAGGCTTACTTCTTGGCCTTAACTCTCTAGCACTCTAAACATCATGACACAATCTAGGCCATGTCTCGATGAAGTCCTCTTCAATGGTACAACTGTCTCAAGGTGGTGTGCATCTTCTTCACCCCAGGATGTCTTTGAATAGGGTGCACGATGTGCCTCTACCAAGATTTCCTACCTCAAGCCTCCATCTCTGGGAACATATATCTGGCCTCTGTTCCGAGAATACCATATACCTCTAAGGAAAAACCATCGACTTCCACTCAAGGGGTCTCAAAACTTGATCTCTACCCATACTGCAATGTAGAAGGTGTCAAGAGGAAGCTGCTAAAGAATCCTGCTTCGTAAATCTATTCTCACTAAAGTGGCCATAGCCACATGTCTCCGTCTATTGAGAGTTTCTGCTACCACATTCTCCTCCCCCTTCACATGATCGATCTCCATGTCATACTCACATATAAATTCCATCCAACACCACCGATGAGCATTGAGATTGGGTTGTGTGAAGAGGTAGCAGAGACTCAAATGATCTATCCTGAGTGTGAATCTCTTTCCAAGAAGAAATTACCTCCATCTAACCAAAGCATGCACAACTGCTGCAAGCTCAAGATCATGGGTTGGATAATTAAGCTCGTGATCCTTGAGTTTGTGAGACTCAAAATCCACTACTCTACCCTCCTACATCAACACACCTCCAAGCCCTACTAAAGAAGCATCTGTGCAAACAAAGAACTCACCCTATGGATCTGGAACCGTAAGAATATGTTTTTAGTGAGGTACTCCTTCATTTCATGAAGTACTTCTTTCATTTGTTTGACCAAAAAAACTTCTTTGCTTTCCTCTCGAAGGGAAGTGATAGGGTGTGCAATCCAAGAGAAGTCCTGAACAAATCTCTGGTAATATCCTACTAATCCCATGAAGCTGCACACCTCAGTCACTATAGTGGGTGCTGGCCAATCCATAATGGCTCTAATATTGGAAGGATCGACGGTGATACCTTCCCCAGAAATGATATGACCCAAATACTATACCTATGTCTAAAAGAATGCAAACTTCTCCAAGTTCCCATAAAGCTACTGCTCCCGAAGACATTGAAGAACCTGGTGAAGGTGCCCCTCGTGCTCCTCATGTGTACATGAGTATATCAAAATGTCATCTAGGAATATGAGCACGAAGCGATCTAAGAAGGTCTTGAATACCCCATTCATCAAACTCATGAACACTGTGGGGCATTAGTCAAACCAAAAGGCACCACTATGAACTCATAGTGCCCATATCTCATGCGGAAGGCGGTCTTATGAATGTCTACCTCCGAAATCCTCAACTGATGGTAGCTTGACTTAAGATCAATCTTAGAGAAAAATGTGGCTCCTTCATCGATCAAAAAGTCATCATTCTTGATCGTTACCTTATTTATTCCCTCTCAAAATTTCCCCTCTTTTGAAAGTTTGAATTTTGAAAATTTTGAGTTGGCACCTTTAATAATGTCCTAGTGAAGAGAAAACTTGAAGAGATGGTGAAAATTGCGTTTTTTGGAGTCTTTTTGGTGATTTGCGGGTCTGTCAGACATTTTTGTCCCCCATGTCCCAAGTTCTTGAGTGGGCCTTAATAATGTCCTAGTGAAAAGAAAACTTGAAGAGATTGCGTTTTGGAGTCTATTCGGTGATTTCCCGTCAAAATTTTTGTCCTCCATAACTATCATCTTTTTTTAGAACTTTTTAACTCATTTGTCCCAAGTTTCACTCGGGTTTCCTTTTACCCGATCATCCACATCAGCTGCATCAAGTACTTCGCATACTTTTGTTCCATCTATCCCAAATATGTCTAGGTTTCCTGTTCCTACTTTTCCCGCATTACGTGCATTAGCTAAATCATGTCCTCACATTCCTCACATATCTAATTTCCTAGACTGCCCATGCTCATTTGGCTTGCTTTTCCCACATCACGTGCATCAGCCGAATCACATCTTCACGTCCCTCATGTCCCAAATGTACCAAAGACCGTCTCGGGCTAGTTTTCTCCACTTTTCTAGATTTTCATCTTTTTGAGTCGGTGTGGGTGAATTTAATGCACATTTAATAACCTTCTCTCTCCTAAAATGGCTATTTAATTGGACTCCCCTCCTTTGCATTTGTCACATTTCTCACTTGCCTTCTCTTGCTCAAATCCTTGCCATTAAAAGTCATTTTCTCATGCCCCTGTATCCCTTTGCATCCTCATCATGATTTTGATCTTTGGAAGGCTATCCCCATGCATTGCAAAAATGAAGATCAAGTTTTAGGGCCAAGAACATGTATCACCTCTTGAATCCTCTATACAAGATATCGAGACAGTGAGGTTCAACACTTAGATTTCAGCAGATTTTTGGGAAGATTAACATGCTCTAATCCTTCACCCATGGCACAAATGATTAGTGATAGTGGACTTGCATACACGGTTGGTTTTCCTATCTTTGTATAGTGTGTGGACATGGTGCTTTCCCATTTTAACCTAGATACCAAGGAACTCACCAATGTGCATGGTGAATTAATCACGAAAATAGATACTGCCGCCAATACTGTTGCCTCTGCGCATTCCAAAAACTAAAGATTCCATAATTCTCACTCGTGCCCAAGCCCAAACCCTATTTGACCAAGAAAGTGACAAATACAAGGCACGTATAGCAAAATCATGGTTAAAGAACCCTAAGAAGGGAGCATCCCGACTCTCCAAGGCATTATACAAGGTTGATTTTAATGAGGAGCTATCTGAATTTATTATTTTTCTCACCCATATCATGGGGTTTCCTTCCACCAATGAGTTTCACTTCTGGATGTGCCCCTTCATAAACATCATCTACGAGGGCAAGTAGAACATTAATTGGGCCGAGATTGTTTGCATGAATTTGACTGAGTAGTTGTCTAGTGTTCAATAGACTAAGAAGTTCTATATGACTTCTTATCTCATGTATACCCTTGGGCGCATCCCAAGAGTGGTTCGGTTTCACCTACATAGAGGGCCAAAAGAATGAGCCTATTTATGCATACTGCCCTTAGTTTACCCTTGAAACTAGCAATCACAATTTCAGAAGAGTCAATGATGCTTTCACCATGTACATTGTAAGACTCTTGGAGGGAAACACTGCCAGGAGATTTTCTGATGAAGCTATGAACCTTATAGCCAAGTATGGGGCTTTCTTTATCCAATTCAGGAGGTTTTCATACATCAGGCTGGTTGGCTATGAAAGCACACCCCTCAAGCTCCCTATGTTCTGTAGTGATAAAATGGCCCTAGTTGAAGTATGTAGGTAGCTTGATAAGCTACATAAGACATGCAGAGACAAGAAGATCATTGGCCTGCATTTCCCTATCTCTTTGGGAAACTATACATGTAAGACAACCTTGGATGCCCAAAATGTAGAAAGGGCTATTACTTCTATCACTTTGTTCATTTCTTCAGACCCAGATATTACTTTAATCTAAAGAAGTTTATTGAGCAGAACCTCAGGATAAACTATCATCACAAGCCAGATACTGAGGATTACTGGGCTGACTGTGCAGATGATTTTGAGGCCAGATGAAAGGCACTATGGTAGAATCTCTCTACAACACATCAAAGATCTCAATATTTACCAAGTTCCTTGAAGGAATTAAGGAGGATGATGAGGACTTATAGTCCTTTGAATATGAGACAACAATCAAACACACTCCTTTGGAGGATCTGGATTGGTAAAAGAAAGAGAGAGATGATTTGGTTGAGATTATGGCCCCTGTTCTTGTAAGAACTAAAGTTTGGCTTGATAGGAAGATTCGTGAGTTCAAGAAGAGTCAGGGTGGATCTTCTTCCAGAGACACCTCTACACTAGGGAAGGAAGCACATACAACCAGCACCGAGGTTCTTGAGAAAACCCCTCATTCCTCCTCAATGAAAGAGCCTAAGTCATCTACTCCTTCTTCTACTCAAGTATACCAAAAGAAGATCAGAGAAGTCAAACAGGAACCAATTGATGAATAACCTCTTCTTGAAAATCCAGAGCTACCTTCTAGGGCCAGAGAACATTATCATTCTTAGTGATAGTGATGATGGTGAAATACCAAATCTTGCAATAAATTCTAAAGTTACTGTTGAAAAAGAAAAGGAAATGTCTAGTGCAGAGCCCCCTAGTACCGTAGATTCCTCTACAAAGGAAGCTCCTGATACTCCCTCCACTTCTTTGTTAGAGGAAAAAATGGTCAATACTCTAAGTGCCATGAGTTCACTTGCTCTTGGGCCCCTTGTTCCTTCCTCTTCTTCTTCTACCTTTGCTTGGGTGTAACCCATGGTTGACAATAGGAAGAGGAGATCTTCTTCGAGATAACAGGGCCTAATTTTGATGTTGTGGCAGCCCTGCTAGGAACTACTCCTCCTCCTCCAGCAAAGAGAGCCAAGACCACTTCAAGGATAGTAACTGATGCTCAAGGCCAGTAGTTCTTGGAGGTTGCAAAGCCCAAGGTTGATAAGGCAGAGCAGGATCTCTTGGTCTCTAATTTAGAGATTTCTAGAATCCTAATGGGGGAATCCACTCCTGAGAGTGAGGTTCATAACCTTCAAGAAATAGTGACAAAGGTTATTGAATGAGTAGAAAAGGGAAAGAAAACTATAGAATAGTTGGAAGAATAGAATCAAGTTCTTTCCAACTTTATCAAGTCACTTATTGGCCAAATATAAGGTTTTAGACCCTACCCCACTGGTTGCTCTTCCACCCCCATGATTCTCAGCCAGGATGAAGTTCAGAGCATCAAATATATACATAAGTATTCTACTTATGGAAAGGCTTTGGAAACCATGGTTGATGATATGATTATAGCTGGCTTGAATTTCATTGAGGAAGCCTTCAAGGCCAACGAGAAGGTGATTAATCTACAGCAGAAACTCACTTCCTCAATAAGGGCTATGGATAAGGAGCTGAAGCTCTGGATTAGTTGTATTACAGATCTTCATCTTATGGGCCAAACTAATGAGAATATCCTGTTGGTTAACAATGTATTTGATGAAGCCAAGAATAACTTGTCAAAGGCATGGGTTTTTGGTGTAGAATGGAAGATGAAGGTTTTGAAGAAGCACTGGGTGAGTTAAATAATGTGTGGCAGAAAGGAGAATCCTTCAAAACTTTTGTTTCCTTTACTTTTAAAGATATTCATTGCCATCTTCATGATGAAACCTCAGGTGTTCCTTGCTCTCTTCAAGAGATCAAAGCTCAGTTCATAACATTTGTCAAGGAAGACTTGTTCAAAGAAGAATTAATTACCAAAGAGAAGATAAAGGACATTTGCTTCCTTTAATCTGCAATTGCTGAGGCAAATAAAGAATATCTGGGCATACTAAGTTTGATAAACATATGGAAAAATCTCTAGGCACTTGGTCTCACGCCACTGCCAACACATCAATCCCACGAGGTATGGAGATAGCTGAAGCATTGAAGAAATTCAGATATCGGATCCTCAAATCAGTGGGCCCGCCTCAGCCATAATCGGATGTTTCTTCTTCTGGCTTCTCTTTTTCTCCTTCTATTTTTAAGTGTTGAGCTCTTTGTAAATTAATTAAGGATATTGTATTGAGAATTTCCTTAATTAATCTTTTAGTTAAAAGAAACAGGTTACCAAGTGTAACTAATTTGTAAGCTATATAATGAGCTCTCCACACCATTCTAAGAGGTTGAACTCTGACTATTTTTGCAAGTGTAAAGAGTTAAAAAGCTATCAATACAAGAAGAATTCTCTTTTTATTTCTATCTGTGGTTATTCATTCTTTCCTATCTTTTAAATTATTGAATCATTAATCTATTTTGCATCAAGAAGCTTTGTATTCTTGTGGATGTCATCTCTGAACTTTGTGTCTATGAAATAACATCTTATGGATTTAACGTAAATGATTTTGTTCTATATGATCCTAATTCAGCATTTATAAGGAATTATTTTTCTATCTATATTTCCTAAGAATTCTACTCTTCCTTTTCCCACTTCCTAGTTCTTCTATCTTTTTGTATTGATAATCGGTCATTTAAAACACTTCCATGATATCAGAGTTCCTCTTTAAAACTAAACGTTGTACATTTGTAAATAGGTTTTTTCCTTTAAATAAGGGAACCTCTCCCATTAAAGAGGAGGGACTTCTATCCCCTGACTGTTGCTTTCATTAAAGTCCTTATTTGACAACCAACAGTTTTTGGCAACTCTACTGGGGATTCATTTTTGACAGATTCTAGTTTTATAAAAATTTCTTGATCATTGTCTGATCTGGTGACTCTAAGATTTACCCGCGGTAGGAGGGCTCTTGGGATCGAAGATTCTTAGTTTCAACTCTTAGAGCAACAAGGTTTCCCTCTTCCTTCAACAGGAAGAAATAGAAGAGATCGTTCTACAAGCACACCTCCTGTTGAAAACAAAACCCTTGTGAGTGGTAGCCCTCAAGAGCAACTCAGCCCTAATCTCTGTGCTTTGATCCTTGCTTGGCATTTCAGTTCCTCTTCAAGTAGTTTTCCCAAGGATGGCAGTTCCATTACCTTGGGGCCATCATGTTGGGCCTCTTGCCCTTCCTCAACCTTTGCATGAGTTACCCAGGGGTAACAGGAAGAACTTCCCCAAGTTTAGAGGTGATGGCAAGGTGCATCTTGATGAGCATATTGCAGCTTTCATAGTTGCATGTGGAGTCCTCAGAGTTGAGCATGAAGATGTCTCAGTGAGGCTTTTTGTAGAAAATTTGCAAGATAATGCAATAGATTGGTTATATCATCTTCCTATTGGGGCCATTACTAGTTGGACCATGATGAGAACAAGATTTGAGAACCGTTTCAAACCTACAAGAGATGTGCATGCTTTGCTAGCTCAAATTTCTCAAATAAAGAAAGAATCATAGGAGCCCATGAGGGAATTTTGGCCAGGTTCAACAAGTTAATTAACAAAATCCCACCAGATACCCAGCTTGTGGATCAAATTCAAAAATGTTTCTTCCTGAATGCTCAACTACCTGAAGTTAGTTATGCATTGAGGAGATCTAACCTTGCAACATTGGATGAGGATCAGAGATTAGTTGTTAGCGTTGAAGATGACTTGATCATGTCTGGTAAGTTGAAAAGAGATCCTTCCAAATCTAGAGTTTCTTCTTCTTCTTCTACTCTGAGCTAATGCAGATCCACTAGTTCAAAAGCTTGCTAATGACCTCATTGCCATCAAGAAATAATTGGCTTAGCATGCTCCTTATGCAGATGTTCCAAGGAGGAATTTTCAGCCTAGAAATCATTTTCCTTCCTCTCAGACAAGGCTGGAAATTGAGGGACCACCCATCAAGGTCCTTGTTAATGCAACTTGTGAGGTTGAAGAACCTGAAGATGAAGAGATTAATGAAGATTTTGAAGAACCTAAAGAAGAGGCTGATGAAGAATTGGAGGAACTTGAGGGATCTTGAGTTAATTTCTTCACCACTGAAGGTGTTGATGAAGAGGATGATTATGATGAAGTAGTAGCAGAAATGAACAGTGAGTCATATGCTGTTATGACTCGGGAATAGACAAATAAGAAGGAGAAAGTGATGCAGCCCACTAAGAGGTCCAAGGAGCATCCCATGACTATCCCCGTTGTTGCAAAAAGAGGATCTCCTATTCCCACTGCATCCACACAGAAGGTGAGTTCTGCTAATTCTTCTTTTCCTAATTCTACTGTTAAAAATTCTTCTTCTTCAGCTCCTAAACTTGATAAGCCTAGGATTCCTAGTGATGATAGCCCATCCACCTCTAGATCTTTTGATATCATTGATCACCTTAAGAAAACAAAAATCCAAATTTTAGAAGTTGAGTACTATCAAACTCATCCAAAATCCTTTGCCAAAATGGTCCACTTTGTCAATTCCCACTCTAGAACTTCACCCAATTCTTCTAAAGGTATTTTTCCTACTCCATCCTCCACACCCCAACCAAATCTTGTAGCTGCAGTCACCTCACCTAATGAGAAAATCAAACCATTTTATGTAACCCTCTCATAGCTGGCCATAAACTCAAAAACTGTGTCATAAACTCAGGAGCATCGGATAATATCATGCCTACCAAAGTGGCTCATGCTTTGGGTCTTACTCTCACATGCACTTATGGTCTCTGCTATTCTATGGAGAGTAAGGAGGTGCCTTTGGTTGGAAGGATTAAGGATGCACAAGTAGCTTTTGTTGCTACTTTACCAGAAAAGAAGGTTTTAGCTACTATCTTGGTGGCTGATATCCCTCCTTCATATGGTATGTTGTTGAGTAGGAACTTCTGTAAGGATGTGGAGGAGAAATTCAAATGGATTGGTCGCATGCCCTTATACCAGTTAACGTGCAAGATGAAGAATTTGTTGCCTGAGAAGCAATCTGAGTATATTGTGCAAAAGATAGATGATCCTAAAGCACAAATACTTTATGAAAATATTGGGCATGAAAACTATATGATTATGTCCCAAGATGAAACAGAACATCCCAAAGCAAGTACTTCATGATCCTAATGGCATTTGGAATTTGGAATTTGATGGAAGTTGTTCCTCGGTTGGGTTTGGAGCTGGTGTGGTGTTGATATCTCCTGAAGGAAAGGTTCATCCTTTCTCATTCAAACTACAGTTTGAAAATACAAATAACATAGTATAATATGAAGCTCTCATCCTTGGGCTTAACGTGGCAAAGGAGGAAGGTGTGAAGAATCTTCTGGCTCGGGAGATGTGGAACTAGTTGTTAAACAAGTCAGAGACCTTTTCCAAGTAAATAATAGAAGGTTGAAGCATTATAGAAATATGGTTTGGGATTCTATTGAATTTCTTGATGCCTTCTCCATCGAGGTAGTCCCAAGGGAAAAGAACACTAGGGATGATTCCCTAGCCATGTTAGGGTCTTTGCTCATACCTCATCCTGATTTCTCTCAGGACAAATTCACCATTGAAATGATCCATAGGCCAAGTGTGCCGGATAATGCAAGCAACTGGCAGGTTTTCAATGATGATCAACATTTTCTCTCTTTCTTGGAACTCAGGGATAACTTTGAACAATTATATTTTGAAGGAAGTGAAAATTTTCCTCGAGAAAGTGTATCTTCCAATGAGGAGGGTGTCAAAGAGGAGATAGATCAAGATGGGTGCATCAGACTAAAAGGTAACAAGATCCCTAAAGGGCTAGTGAGTCTGGAAGAATTGTTTGATAAACATGACAGGTATGTTAAGGCTAAAGCTTCTAGAGGAGCTCAACAATTTTCGAATATGAAAAGGTTAACATTGGGGGCTCTATTGACCCCAAAATGGTGAACATTGGGAAATGTTGCACACAGGAGGAAAAGAAGAAGGTAGTAAATATTTTGAGGAGATACGTTGATGTACTTGCTTATTCTTATGATGATCTGAAAGCCTTTCAGCCCAAAGAAATGCAACATTTCATTCCTCTCAAACCTGGGATTAAACCTTTCAAACAAAGCAAAGGTAGTATAATCCAAAGATCACTAACACCATTTTTCAGGAGATACAAATTTTTTTGAAGGCCAAGATTATCTTTCCCATTCATCATTCAACTTGGATTGCTAACATTGTGCCTGTTAGGAAGAAAAATGGTGAGATTCAGATTTGTGTTGATTTTAGGAATCTGAATCAGGATTCTCTAAAGGACAACTACCCCTACCCATGATGGACCAGGTATTGCAAGTCTGTTATAGGAGCTGAAATGTTGTCCATGCTTGACGGTTTCTCAGGATACAATCAAGTAGAAGTCAACACCGCAGATCAACATAAGACTACCTTTACCACTCCTTGGGGTACTTTTTCTTACAAGAGGATGCCTTTTGGACTCATTAATGTTGGTGCCACCTTTCAAAGGGCTATGGACTTGGCCTTTGGAATCCTGAAAGGAAAATGCATTGTCGTGTATCTAGATGACCTAACTATATTTTCCAAAGATAGAGAAGATCATTTTCAGCATCTGGAAAAGGTTCTTTTGAAATGTAGAGAACATGGGGTCTCTTTGAATCCCAAGAAGTTTGTCTTTTGTGTCATGGAGGGAAAATTGTTGGGACATGTTGTCTCCAAGGAAGGAATCAAGATTGATCCTGAATGAGTCCAAGCTATTCAATCAGATTCCTCTTCCTACAAGTAAAAAGGGAGTGCATTCTTTCTTTGGTAAGATCAACTTCCTGAGAAGATTCATTCCTAATTTTGCAGAGCTAACTTTGAATATCTCCCAAATGATGAAAGGGAAAAAAATGTTTGGTTGGTCTCCTGAAGGGAAAGAAGCATTTGAAGGCATTAAAAAGGATATTACTAGGACTCCTATCTTAGCATGTCTAGATTTTAGCAAAGACTTTATTATCTATTGTTATGCCATAGAAAGTACCCTAGCAGCCATGTGTTAACCTAGAAAGACTTTGAAGACCACGAGCTCCCAATTGCATTCATGAGCTATATTCTTAAAAATCATGAGCTGAAGTATACTATGATGGAGAAACATGCTTTTGCAGTGGTTAAAGTTGTTAAGCAGTTTCAATTTTATATTCTTAACTCTCACTCGGTGATACTGGTACCTGATACAACCATCAAGTCCATTCTTACACAACAAGAATTTGGAACTAAGAGAGGAAACTGGTCACAAAGGTTCAGAATATGATATTGATATCAGACCAACTAAACTAGTCCGAGGTAAAGGCCTATGTGAACTCATCACTGAAGGAGCTGGTCATGGGTTGCCCAAGGATGAGGATGATGTTCCTATTGTTTTGTTTCTCATCTCAACGGATGAATGGTATGCTAACATTTCCCACTTCCTCACCTATGGTGAGTGTCCATCTCACTTAACTACTAAGGAGAAGAGAGCTATCAAGTTAAGATCAACACAATATGTGTTGTGGGAAAATTCTTTGTTTAAACATGGAGTAGATGGAAGATTTTTGAAATGTGTTGACAAGGAGCAACAAAAGAAGCTTTTCTCAGCCTTCCATGATCAAGCCTGGAGGTCATTTCTCATCTGTTGTCACTGCCCACAAAATTTTGTGTGTAGGGTACTATTGGCCTACTTTGTTTAAGGATGCATCAAAATGGGTTGATAAATGTGAAGCTTGTCAAACTTTTGTGGGAAGACCAAAGTTAGCCACTTTTCCACTTAAACCAGTTGTGATTGAAGAACCCTTTCAACAGTGGGGTTTGGATTTTATTGGAACACTTAACCCATCCTCAAGTGCAGGGCATACTCATGTATTGACTGCCACAGATTATTTCACTAAATGGGTAGAAGCTATCCCAGTTAAAAGTACCACTTCAGAGGTAGTATGTAATTTCATCAAAGAGAACATCCTGATAAGGTTTGGAGTACCCAACAAGATTGTGACTGATAATGCTTCAAATTTTTCTTCTACTGAAATGATGGATTTCTATTATGGATATGGTATTTCCCTTGCTCATTCCTCAGACTACTATCCTTAAGGGAATGGTCAAGTAGAATCAACAAAAAAAAATTTGGTGACCATAGTGAGAAATCTTGTTAATGAGTCTCAGAGGAACTGCACAAGAAGCTCTATGATGCTCTTTGGGTGGATAGGATTACACCTAAAAGAGCAACTGGGATGTCTCCTTTTCAAGTGGTGTATGGTGTGGAATCCTAGCTACCAGTGACAGTGGAGCTACCAACTTTGTATTTGATGAAGGCCATTGAAGACACTAGTTTCAGTGATTCTCTAGATAAAAGGATCATGTATCTTGCAAAAGTTGAATGAAGACAGGCTAGCAGTTTTTGATAGAATATCTACCCATCAAGAGAAGGTGAAATATTTGTTTGACAAGAAAACCAGATCTAGAGATTTCAAATTTGGAGACATTGTTTTGCTATGGGATAAGAGACATGAACCTCGAGGAAGCCATGGTAAGTTTGATTCTCTTTGGCTTGGTCCTTTTAGAATCAGGCACTTTGCTGGTGAAAATTCTTTCTATCTTGATTATATGGATGGATCCTCTCTCCCACTTCCTTATAGTGGGCAGTACCTGAAATTGTTCAAGTCCTAGGTGAAAAGGAAGTCTTATGTATATTATGTATAGGGTGTGTTTTCTTTCCCTTTCCTTTTTGTTTTCCTTTCCTTGTTTTGGTGTGTTGTCTTCTGTATTGGTTTGCCCTTGACTCTTTTTCCCAATGGATAAGGCACTGGTCTTCTTCCCCTGAGTTTTCTTGAGTTCTTGTCTTGCCTCGTTCTTCTGATCTAGTCAAGTCATCCCCAGAAAGAGCCAGCTGTTGTCCTCTCAAAATTTCCCCTCTTTTGAAAGTCTAAATTTTGAAAATTTTGAGTTGGCACCTTTAATAATGTCCTAGTGAAAAGAAAACTTGAAGAGATGGTGAAAATTGCATTTTTGGAGTCTTTTGGTGATTTGCGGGTTTGTCAAACATTTTTGTCCCCCATGTCCCAAGTTCCCTAGGCCTTCTATTCACCGATCGGCCGCTTTTCCCACAAAACCTTAACTGTCAGCTTTTTCAGAACTTTTTTGGCCCATTTTTCCCAAGTTCACTTGGGCTTCCTTTTACCCGATCATCTCAGTGACCACCGTGCATTGGCTACTTTGCATACTTTTGTCCCATCTGTCCCAAATGCATCTGGGCTTTCTATTCCCACTTTTCCCGCATCGCGTGCATCAACCGAATTGCATCCTCGCATCCCTCATGTCCTTGCATCCCTCACATCCTTCATGTATATAAGTTCCTGACCATCCGTTCTCATTTGTCCCACTTTTCCCATCACATGCATCGGCCGGATCACATCTTCACGTCCCTCATGTCCCAAATGTACCAAAGACCGTCTAGGCTAGTTTTCTCCACTTTTCCCACTTTTCATCTTTTTGAGTCGGTGCGGGGTGAATTTAATGCACATTTAATAACCTTCTCTCTCCTAAAATGGCTATTTAATTGGACTCCCTCCTACACATTTGTCACATTTCTCACTTTCCTTCTCTTGCTCAAATATTTGCCATTAAAAGTCGTTTTCTTGTGCCCCTATATCCTTTGCATCCTCATCACGATTTTGATCTTTGGAAGGCTATCCCCATGCATTGTAAAAATGAAGATCAAGTTTTAGGGCCAAGAACATGTATCACCTCTTGAATCCTCTATACCAGATATCGAGAGACAGTGAGGTTTGACACTTAGATTTCATAGATTTTTGGGGAAGATTAACATGCTCTAATCCTGCTCCCATGGCACAAATGATTAGTGATAGTGGACTTGCATATGTGGTTGGTTTTCCTATCTCTGTATAGTGTGCAGACATGGTGCTTGCCTGTGGAGCCCATTTTAACCTAGATACCAAGGAACTCACCAATGTGCATGGTGAATTAATCACAAAACTAGATACTTCCACCATTATTACTGCTACCTGCGCATTCCAGAAACTAAAGATTCCATAATTCTCACTCGTGCCCAAGCCCAAACCCTGTTCAACCAAGAAAGTGACAAATACAAGGCACGTATAGAAAAATCATGGTTAAAGAACCCTAAGAAGGGAGCATCCCGACTCTCCAAGGCATTATACAGGTTTATTTTAATGAGGAGTTATCTGACTTTATTATTTTTCTCACCCATATCATGGGGTTGCCTTCCACAAATGAGTTTAACTTTTGGATGTACCACTTCATAAAATCATCTGCGAGGGCAAGTAGAACATTAATTGGGCTGAGATTGTTTGCATGAATTTGACAGAGCATTTGTATAGTGTTCAACAGACTAAGAAGTTCTATATGACTTCTTATCTCATGTATACCCTGGCTGCATCCCGGTAGTGGTTTGGTTTCACCTACATAGAGGGCCAGAAGAATGAGCCTATTTATGCATATTGCCCTCAGTTTACCCTTGAAACTAGAAATCACAATTTTAGAAGAGTCAATGATGCTTTCACCATGTACATTGTAAGAATCTTGGAGGGAAACACTGCAAGGAGATTTTTGATGAAGCTATGAACCTTATAGCCAAGTATGGGTCTTTCTTTATCCAATTCAGGAGGTTTTCATACATCATGTTGGTTGGCTATGAAAGAAAACCTCTCAAGCTTCCTATGTTCTGTAGTGACAAAATGGCCCTAGTTGAAGTATGTAGGTAGCTTGATAAGCTACATAGGACATGCAGAGAAAATAAGATCACTAGCCTGTATTTCCATATCTCTTTGGGAAACTATACATGTAAAATAACCTTGGATGCTGAAAATGTAGAAAGGTCTATTAATTCTATCACTATTCATTTCTTCAGACCCAGATCATTCTTTGATCTAAAGAAGTTTATTGAGTAGAACCTCAGATAAACTATCATCACAAGCCAGATAATGAGGATTACTTGGGTTGACATGTATATGATTTTGAAGCCAGACGAAGGCACTATAGCAGACTCTCACTATAACACATTAGAGATCTCAATATTTAACAAGTTCTTGAAGGACTTAAGGATGAGGATGAGGAATTATAGTCCTTTGAATATGAGACAAAAATTAAACACACTCCATTGGAGGATCTAGATTGGTATAAAAAGAGAGAGATGATTTGGTGGAGATTATGGCCCCTGTTCTTGTAAGAACTAAAGTTTGGATTGATAGGAAGATTCGTGAGTTCAAAAAGAGTCAGGGTGGATCTTCTTCTAGAGACACCTCTACACCAGGGAAGGAAGCACATACAACCAGTACCGAGGTTCTTGAGCAAACCCCTCATTCCTCCTCAATGAAAGAGCCTGAGTCATCTACTCCTTCTACTTAAGTATACCAAAAGAAGATCAGAGAAGTCAAACAAGAACCAATTGATGAATAACCTCTTCTTGAACATCCAGAGCTGCCTTCAGGGCTAGAGAACATTATCATTCTTAGTGAGAGTGATGATGGTGAAATACCAAATCCTGCAGGAACTCCTGAAGTTACTGTTGAAAAAGAGAAGGAAATGTCTAGTGCAAAGCCCCCTAGTACTGTAGATTCCTCTACAAAGGAAGCTCCTAATACTCCCTCCACTTATCTACTAGAGGCAACAATGGGTCAATACTATAAGTGCCATGAGTTCACTTTCTCTTGGGCCCCTTGTTCCTCCCTCTTCTTCTTCTACCTTTTCTTGGGTGCAACCCATGGTTGACAACAGGAAGAGGAGATCTTCTTCTCGGATAACAGGGCCTAATTTTGATGTTGTGGTAGCCTTCTAGGAACTACTCCTCCCCCTCTAGCAAAGAGAGCTAAGAACACTTCAAGGATAGTAATTGATGCTCAAGGCCAACAGTTCCTGGAGGTTGCAAATCCCAAGGTTGATAAGGCAAAGCAGGATCTCTTGGTCTCTAATTTAGAGATTTCTAGAATCCCAATGGGGAATCAACTCCTGAGAGTGAGGTTCATAACCTTCAAGCAATAGTGACAAAGGTTATTGAATGAGTAGAAAAGGGAAAGCAAACTATAGAACAGTTGGAAGAATAGAATCAAGTTCTTTCCAACTTTATCAAGTCACTATTGGCCAAAGATAAGGTTTTAGACCCTACCCCACTAGCTGCTCTTCCACCCCCCATGATTCTCAGCCAGGATGAAGTTCAGAGCATCAAATATATACATAAGTATTCTACTTATGGAAAGGCTTTGGAAACCATGGTTGATGATATGATTATAGCTAGCTTGAATTTCATTGAGGAAGCCTTTAAAGCCAACGAGAAGGTGATTAATCTACAGCAGAAACTCACTTCCTCAATAAGGGCTATGGATAAGGAGCTAAAGCTCTAGATTAGTTGTATTATAGATCTTCATCTTATGGGCCAAACTGATGAGAATATCCTATTGGTTAATAGTGTATTTGATGAGGCCAAGAATAACTTGTCAAAGGCATGGGTTTTTGGTGTAGAATGGAAGATGAAGGTTTTGGAAGAAGCACTGGGTGAGTTAAATAACATGTGGCAGAAAGGAGAATCCTTCAAAACTTGTGTTTCCTCTACTTTTAAAGATATTCATTGCCATCTTCATGATGAAACCTTAGGTGTTCCTTGCTCTCTTCAAGAGATCAAAGCTTAGTTTAGAACATTTGTCAAGGAAGACTTGTTCAAAGAAGAATTAATTACCAAAGAGAAGATAAAGGACATTTGCTTCCTTCAATCTACAATTATTGAGGAAAATAAAGAATACCTGGGGCATACCGAGTTCGATAAAGATATGGAAAAATCTCTAGGCACTTGGTCTCATGCCACTACCAACACATCAATCCCACGAGGTATGGAGATAGCTGAAGCATTGAAGAAATTCAGATATCGAATCCTTAAATCGGTGGGCCCGCCTCAGCCATAATCGATGTTTCTTCTTCTGGATTCTCTTTTTCTCCTTCTATTTTTAAGTTTTGAGCTCTTTGTAAATTAATTAAGGATATTGTATTGAGCATTTCCTTAATTAATCTTTTAGTTAAAAGAAACGGTTACCAAGTGTAACTAATTTGTAAGCTATATAATGATCTCTCCATGCCATTCTAAGGGGCTAGAACTCTGACTATTTTTGAAAGTGTAAAGAGTTAAAAACTATCAATACAAGAAGACTTATCTTTTCTGTTTCTATCTTGTGGTTATTCATTCTTTCCTATCTATTAAAATTATTGAATCATTAATCTATTTTGCATCAAGAAGCTTTATATTCTTGTGGATGTCATCTCTGGAACTTTGTGTCTATGAAATAACATCTTATGGCTTTTACATAAATGATTTTGTTCTATATGATCCTAAGTCAACATTTATATGGAATTATTTTGCTATCTATATTTCCTGAGATTGCTAGTCTTCCTTTTCCCACTTCCTAGTTCTTATGTTTTTCTTATTGATAATCGGTCATTTAAAACACTTCCAGGATGTTAGAGTTCCTCTTTTAAAATAAACATTGTACATTTGTAAATAGGTTTTTTCCTTTAAATAAGGGAACCTCTCCCATTAAAGAGGAGGGACTTCTGTCCCCTGACTATTGCTTTCATTAATGTCCTTATTTGACAACCAACAGTAATCAATAAAAAAGCTGCAAGGATCCATCCTTCTTATTCACAAAGATCACCGGTGCACCCCGAGAGGATACACTAGGATAGATAAGGCCTTTCTCCAAAACGCCATCAAGCTATAATTTGAGCTCACGTAACTCGGGGTGGTGATCTGATAAGGTGCCCGTGAGATAGGCTCTGCTCCAGGAACTAGATCTATATGAAAATCAATCTCATGTGGGGGTGGTAACACCGTTAGCTCCCCTAGAAAGACATCTAAAAACCCTCTCAATCTGGGATGATCATCTAGCGATAGTCCACTAGATCCATCCTTTGATTTGTCAATGATTATAACAACATACATCTGACAACCCCTTTCGCACACACCGCTTAAGCTACATAGCGAGATGGTGTGAATAGAAATGTCTCTTGACCCCTGAAATCACTAACTCAACTCCCAAATCATCTACATAGGATATAGTCTTGTGGTAATAATCCATCCTGTCCCTGTGTGTAGATAACCAATCCATACCCAAAATGAATCCATACGAGCCCAAAGGAAGGATATGGAGATCTGAGGTAGTGGTGAAAGGTCCCAAATCCACTACACACTCCTTAACTAAGGAGTCTACAAAGATATTGGCTCTAGAAGCCATCTCAACATCCCAACTATGACCCTACCTAATTGCCACTAGCCTACATCGCTCTACTAAAGATGGTGCAATGAAAGAATTAGAAGAACCAGAATCAAACAATACAGAGGTAGAAATACCACCAATGCTACATGTGGTCTCAATGACTGTGCTCTGATGCTCTGCCTGGTGGTTCTCAACCACTACATAAATCTTGTGGCTGTGTCCCATGTCACCAACAGTCAGCTCTGAGATCTATGTCTTACCCTTGTTATTAGGGTTATGTGGGAAGTCTCTCCAAAAGTGTCTAGTAACTCCACAACCAAAACATCCTCCTAATCCTCCCCAATAAATAGCACATCCAAAGAAGTGCCCTAGAAGTTTGTGGCATCGATCCCGATGATTTGGCTACATTCTGCTTGAGGTCTCTGTTGGAGAGCTCCTACTCGACCGGCCCGAGTTCTAGGTCCACCCTATGTCTTGATGGGACCCCTAGGAGGAGGCCCCATACTCTAACCTCTCGTGCATCAACTCTCTGTGGAGGTCTATGAGGTGGGTGGGACTACTACTGCTAATGTGGCCTAAAGGATGAATGTGATGAACCCTGGCCACCATGAGGGAGAGGTAATGACCCCCTCGATCTACTATCCTACATCTGGTGTATACGGCTCCAAACTTGGTCTCTAGCCTGTTGGGTCTTTCCCTGAGTATCCTGTACTATATAGGCCTTCTTGACGGTTTCAACTAATGTCCATGGGTAGTGGATCTAAACTACACCTCCAATATCTAAATTTAGGCCCCATATGAACTTGTGAATCCGCACCTACTCATCCTGCATATACTCAACATACTGGAGTAGATCTAGAAATATACTCTCATACTCTGCTACTGAAAGAGATGCCTGTCGAGGTCATGGAACTTGTTGATCCTCTACTATATGAACCTCCATGACAAATACTTGCTCCTGAATCTCTCCTCAAATAGCTCCTAGGTCACTGTCTCAAAATCTACATGGAGCTTCTACTCCTCTATCCTCCACCATACTCCTACTCCATCCCTCAGTAGATGGATCACAACACGAGCTTTCATGTTGCTAGAACAAGGACAAATCTTGAAGCAACCGCTCAAGCTCACTAGCCAGGCCTCTGCCTAAAATCCACCCATGTCACTTGAGTAGTGTGAGGGCCAAAACTTCGTGGATCTCCCCGATGTGATCTGCAGCTTGTGGTCTGGTGGCCTCTAGGTCTCTCTACACACTCATCCTTGAGCCTAGGGCTCCGAGACCTCTCTCTATGCTCTTGAACTCTGTCACCCTATCCCTTAAGTGGTGACTATGCTCTGGCTGAATCTACATGGGATTTCTCTCCTCTATGCTCCTCGCTGGGTCGAGGAGATACCTAACCCTCAATGGAAGGGGCTCTTTCATGACTAGCTACATGACCTCCTCCTAATCCTCTCGTAGAGTGACATTGACATCCTGAAGAGTCTGCAGGATATAGGGTAGGATAACCGATATACCCTTATTTGGTGGTGGTGGTAAGTCTGATTCTATGTGAGTATTCCCCCCACCCCATCTACACCTCCTTCATAGACCAAAGTGATAGTTTATTTTTCTAAGTTTTATTCAATTTCCATGTTTACTAAAATATGTAATTTCTATGCTAAGTTGTTTTCCTGATTTTAAAAAAGTGTGCTAGGTTTAAGTTTCATGTCCCAAGTTTTCTAGTGTGCCTAATGGTCCAAGATTTTGAACCACTACTCTGATACCAAGTGTGATGCCCATTAAAAAAACCACTTGAAACCCAAGAAACAACCTAGGATTAGTTAGGAAAATTATGGAATAATTTTTTTTCATTAGAAGTGTCTACAACTGAAGTTACAACAACAAATGACACTATCGGTTCCAAAACAAGTCTAAAATTACTAGAACATACTTTACATTTATTAACAATTATCAGAGGTCACAAGGTCCAAATTTTAGGGTTAGAAGTTTCAGTTAGGTACAGGGGGTAAAATATCCCCATACCCACTCTCTAATAGGCTCAGAGTCTCAACTTGATTTTTCTAATACTTAGTGCTTACAAAATTTCCCTAAATCATTCCCATTGGATATAAAATTTTTCTCACCTTTCCAATGATATAAAGAAGTCCTCCTAACTCCTTGTAAAACTCCAAATATGGACCGACGAGCCTTAGGGGTCAAATTTTCCCCCAAGGGGACACGTGTTGAGCGGGGAAGAAGACCCTTTGTCGGGTTGGCGGGTCATGGGGCGGTATTAGGAATTTTTCCCCATGTGGGTACAAAGTTCAAAATTTTCCTACACCTCTGCGAGTCCTCTAAGGACACGTGTCGGGTTCTAATCCAAAGCGGGAGAGGATGAGGGAAGGGTTGGGTGGAGGCGGCGATAAGGAAAATTTGCCAAAGGAGGGAGCATAGTCCAAATGGCACCCACGCGCCCGCGGGTCCACAAGGGACACATGGTGCTCAACCAACAATGAGGGAAAGGAAAGAGGGAGGGATGGGGTGGCAAAGAAGTTTGGGAGATTTTTCCAAGGGGGAGAAAGGGGTAAATGGCGCGTGTGGGTCCGTGTGCTGCGGAAGGATCACACTAGGGGAGGGGGGAGTGCGGGGCCACGGAAAAGAAACTCCAAATTTTTGCAATTTTTTTTTAAAGATAGAGTTACGAGGGTTTCCCCACCCTGTTGTCACCCCATGCTGCCATGTGGCAGCCTATGGTTGGTTGCGGGCCGATGAGGAAAAAGGTAAAAGTTTCCAAAATTTTAAAAAGGCCCCAAAGACAAAAAACAATATCGTGCCTCACCTGCTACCCCATGAGGACACGTGGCAGCCTATGATTGGTTGTGGAATGACGGAGGAAATTTTAAAAATTTTCCCAAGAATTTTTCTGAAAATCTTTTTGAGGATATTTCAACAGAAATTTTCGGACGCGGGCCCTCCAAGGAAAATTTTCCTCTAAGGCACGAAACCTTAGAGGGCCATAAATTTGGCTAGAAACTTGGTTTTGCGAAAACAAGGACTTTCTGGAAAGCTCTCGATGCCCTCTTTACACAAAAACCATAAATTTTACATTTTGATTAAGTTTGAGGGGTCAATTTTGTGAAAACACTCTATAAGATTTTAAATAGCAAACTAGTAATTCTTAAGTTATAAATTTGATTTAATTTGATCTCCTCTTTCACTCAACATGCCAAACAGACATGGATGATATTTCTAGGAAGGATTTAGAATGGTTTAGGAAGGTAATTTTTCTTAATTGATTCCAATTTGAAATTTTCCAACAATTGACAGAAAACGACTGTGAAAGGGATTGGGCTCGATTTTGCAATGTTTAAATTGTTTTCTTAAGTGTTCTTTGTCAATTTGAGTTCATTGATGTCTTAGCATGATAAATTATATCATTTTCAAGTTGATTATTATGTGCAGGTCTGAACTATACATTTTGATTAAATTTATTTTCCAGTTTTAAATTTTATAACAGAGATCCATTTCTAGATAGTCTGTTTATCAATTTCATCATTCGAGTGTGGAATTTAATTTCTATTCTAGTCCAAGGCATTTAGTTGTTTATAAACAAATCATTTAAAAGATAAATTGTAAAGTCTGATTTCCAATTTAATATATTTCAAAAAGAGACAAAGTAATATAATTCCTTCATACATATTTCTTCTTTTTCCATTTTCCAAGACAGGGGATTTTAAATCTCAATTTTATATTCCAATTTGAATCAACAATGTAAATGAGAGAATATCTTGCAATTCTTTATGAATTCCAAGTAAACAAATTTACATCTTTTCATGTTTGAATGCAATAAAACATTTCTATTTCTTTCTTTCCAATAAATAGAACAAAGTATAAATATCCTTCACATTTTGAATGTACAACTTCCACAATCAGTTACATACATATTTTCTTCACAAATATAAATATTAAAATTTCATCCACTTCAAGTGGGAAAGGTTACAAATGAATTTGTTTCACAAGGGACTGTCAAAACTGCATTTTCCTTTTCTCCAGAACAGCAACATGCAAGTTTTCTTTTCTCCAAGTTGATCACAACAAAAGTGGGGGAAAGGCAACACTCTCCACCCAACCAAGACATCCAATGAAAGGAGAATCCATCCTTCATCATTGGCCCCGAGCCCTAACCACAATACAATAACAGGTGTGATTCAACCCATGGAAACAACTAGCTTCCACAACACACAACATTCTTTCAACATGCATAATTCAATATAAAACATAGTCCAAACAAAAACAACAGTTTACAACTGCATTTGCAAACATTCAAACAGAACTCAGGCTTGATCATGCAAGCCAAATGAACAATGTATATGGGGAAGCTACATATGCCTTCCAATGGGAATTGGGCATCCACCTGTAACAAACTTCCAAAATAATTCATCACACACACATCCTTATGCCCCCCACAAATCCCTCCTTATTCCCCCACAAATTTCCTTATGCCCCCCACAAGTAAGAAATGTAAGCTATTTCTTTTCCATGGTGGATCCCAAACCCAAACTCCCTCCACAAAATTATGATGCCAATGGCATTCCCTTATGCCCCCACATGGATTCCCCATAGCCTTCTCCTACACCATCCCTATGGCAGTCTACCCAAACAACCAACAAATACATAACAACATTCACCATTCACACAACACAATCAAGAAAATAACAACATAAAAGAAGAGTTAAACTCCTACCTCTCCATGGTAGCTTTTGTTTCCAAATAACAAGCTTCAATGCCCAAAACACAGTCCCAAAATAGAAATCTCCAAGCATGTAAAGTTTCTCCAAACTCCTTCCAAAAGCAAGAGCTCCAAACACAAGAAAAATGCGCCCCCAAGGAAGTATGCAAAAATATTCAACAACCCAAAACAAGCAAAGAGTTTGAATTTTATAGAAGAGGGAAGAGAAGAGGATGATGTTGATCCATGTAGGATGCCACATCACACATCCTCAACTCCAACACAAAAGACAAAATTTCATTCTCCCAAGCACAATAAAGAGGTGGGTGAAAATATGACAAGTTACTTGCACACTCCAAAAATCCCACACCCCAAAGAACTGCAACTTAAATAAGATGTAAGAAGAGTGCAATCAAAACTTGCAACATGATTAATAAAATTCATTAAAAGGGTCTAAAATCACCTCTCCAACCATAAGTATGGTTGGTAAATTAAATTTAGAGGTATGGGACAAGTTTTACTTGTCCCACAAGCCTCCAAAAATAGCCCCCAAGGAAAAATTCGAATTTCCAAGGAGGTGGAGTGTTTCATACTCCAAAATCTGACTTACACAACTCTTACACAACTTACACATCCCTTACATATTTAATACAAAGAGCCAACAACTTCCATTATTACTTTCCCATATCCCAATTTGATTTATTTAAATTTTAACCATATGATTTCTCACATTAATCTACCACAATTTAATTAAATAAAATAAAGGAACACATCACTAATAAAATACATACAAACAATAAATAAATTTAACCACATTAATAAAATACACAAACCCATGGTCACATATAAAGGTGATCCCCCATGGGAATCCCTAACAACAACAAACACAACACAATAAAACAAGTTGCCATGGTGACCTTGTTGAATTCACCTAGAATTCCATTGTGGTTGGTCTCTAATCCCCCGATGTTTGTTGTGATATTTAACCTGCAAAACACAAATACCTCCTTCGGCCTCATGGCCATATCAAAACATCCAACATGATATAAATATAATCACAAAATCATCTAAATATGTGAATCACAACAACATCAAGCAATTTAACAAAATCACTTACAATTTACATCAACAACATCAAAGTAACAACTATATCATCATCATAAAATGTTCATTTCTAAGTCTACTCACAATATCTAAAATCACATGTCCGAACAACATCCATAAAACATCCATGTCAAATAGTATATCATCATCCACATATGAGTGTCTCTAATAATCATCGTGTATCATAACCAAATCAAGATCAATAATAATCCATAATCAAATGTCTAATATCATACTAAATCAAAACATAATAATGTACATAATGTAATCAACCATATCAAAATAAGCATAAAAATGTGTCAAAGGGAAGTGGGCACTCACATATAAATATAAGATCAATTCTACACTAACGTAGATTCATGACTATAGTCATGCCCACCTAAGGATGGCCTCGAGTTGGGAGATGGTAAGAACATAGGTCACCTTGACAACCATTCCTAAAATGCATAGGTAAATATGAACATAGTGCTTGGAGGAGAAAGTTAAAATTATATGCATAAGGCCAACTAGGTCCCATAAGCCAAGTGACCCCTTGCAAAAATACACCCTTTTGTTACAACTAAGTTTAAATTAACTATCAGTTGATTATAGAGTTCTTATTCTTATTCTTATTCTCTTTTCATTTTAATAAAAACAAGGTTATCATATAAAAAATAATATAGTCAAATCACATCATGAGTCATCCATTTTTGTAAAGAGATAACTTTTTTCTTGATTAAACTACAAAAGAGATGTTGTATTCTTCACCAGAGTGAGAGTGCACATAACTATGTCATTATAAAAAGTTACTAAAACAATTTTTTTGCATAAGACAATACTCGTATATATGTCACATTATAAAAACAAGGCTAAATCGAAACAAATGAGTTCTATAGCCTCAAATTATAGTTTTAAATTGTTTCTCTTTAAATGAACACGTATGAAAATTTCTCATATGTAAATCCATCTTCTGCATCTTTCCATCTCTTTCTAATGATAATATTTCTCATAACTAGAGAATATTTGCACATATTATATTTGGTCCATATTGTAAACAAATAGAACACTTTAAAATGTAGAATTGCTTAATTCATTGGGACATCTTATTCATTAATAAAGGTTACATTTTATAATAGTCTATAATCCTTATTTCATGGAGTCAAAATTCATCTCAAATCCCTACAATATCTTAACCTCATTTCCTAATATATTTTTAGCATCCCTTTATTCTCTCTCACAACTTTAGCTACGTGAGTTGTTCTCACAACTCACCAATATAATTAAACTATTACAACATTATATGAGTTGTTTAAATCATAACTCGTATATTACAAATACACACATAATATTAATGTTCACACTAACATATAGATTCCTAACATTTACCCCCTTAGTGTGAACATGGGCAAAAGTGGAACTGAAACTAGAATCATATGCCACCACATACTTTTAGGTATGCATACTACTATCTCGAATCTTTTTTTCTTGATTTTTCTGTACATGACTACTACTATGAAAATAGTGCATCCCACATTTATCCCATGTGAATTAAATGAGGTCGTTTCACTGGCCGATCATCTTCATAAAAAAATTACGACAATCAGAGGATGTCTATAGCCGAGAATTTCTACAGCTTAGTTGTCCTCCTATACAATTGTATCATTTTTCTCCACATCCCATGCCTTATTACAACACTTTCAAGAGTTTACATTAGGAATGCTCACATATTAAAAGTGAAGAGGAAAAATATTTTGTTCTTATTTGCATAAAGTAAACACACAACCGAAAGAAACTACCACAACACCATTGTGCGGCCTCATCGCTTACATGCTAATGAGAGGTTGTTGATTGAACTCTTTCCTCTGTTTCCTCATTTATCCATCTGAAATTTCTTAGTTACTTATAAAATTCTAAAATGAAGCTCAATATGAAATTCCCGCCTCAATTTGCACTTGGTTTTCGTGTACAAGTGAAAATGTGACCATGACAAATGCAGGGCAAATTTTTATAAACAATTTTCCTATTAATCACCTAAATGACACTTTTAGACTGGTAATAATTTTTGAATTTGACAATTACATTTTACTCTTACAAAACATGACACAACATAACAAAATTACTTATAATAATATAAATCAACATTTAGATGGAGACTATTACATTGATGAAAAATTGATATAGATGAACAAAAACAACACATAGGAAGTTTAATATACTTTTGACTCTTTTATATTTTTACACAAACAAAGTATAGATATTTAAAAAGTAATTTCACTATATTACTTTTTAAATAATGTTATAAAGAAATTATGGGAGACATTTTAAATACAAAATACTCACATACCAAATTCACTACACATATAAACTTTGAATATGACATAATTTTAATTTAATTATGACAATGACGTGTTTTCTATTTATGTTTGTAAAGTAAGATACATATAGCTTTATTTTATAAACACTTCTACAACCACATATATATAAAAACAAATTCTAGATTAAATTATACAACATGCAAATTTCTAATGAAAAACCTGGATGAGTCTCTCAATAAAAATTGGCATAGGTGAATGGAGAGTAGACACACAGAGAAAATACAACATGTTGACGTGAGTTTGCAAATGTCTAATGTTAAAGCTCAAATATTTAATAAATTATCAATCTCTAGTGACGTGGGCACTTGGCAATGTCTATGAAAAGAATGCAAGTCGATGTTCACATGATCAAATATCTTACATAAACTTGTATGAATAAATGGAAATGAATAACATAAATACAAATAGTTCTTCTACACTAATCTCTCCATCCTCAAGGGCAACATCTTTAAAAATAAATGCATCATATTGCATTAGTGGAGTACCTATTTGATACTGATTTATTTATTTATCCATAACCAAGAACCGAGTTTTTTAAATTTTTGATAGATCGTGCTAAAAATCTAAATAAACAAACTCACAAAATTCCTAGAAGTTGCATTCTAGGTATTGGATAAAGCTGCAATTTATTAGATGTATTTTGAAAACCTAATCCTTTGAATGTAAAAATTAGAATTTCTTAATTCATTAGGAAATCTTATTCATTGATATAGGTTACATTTTATAATATTTTTTACTCCTTATTTCATGGATTCAAACTTCATCCCAAATCCCTACAATATCTCAACCTTGTTTTATAATATATTTCTATCATCCCTTTATTCTCTCACACAACTTTAGCTACGTGAGTTGTTCTCAAAACTCGCTAATATAATTAAACTATTACAACATTATATGAGTTTTTATATCACAACTTGTATATTACAAATACACACATAATATTAATGTTCGCATTAACATATAAATTCCTAACAACACACAAGTAGACAAGAATACCTAGGCATTATCTATTTCAATATAATCAAATCAAATGAAATGAACTATAATTAACATATATATAAAAAATAATCCCAAATTATAACTTGATTCAAGCCATCATCTACTAATAATAAAATTAAATACATTTATTATTACAATCTGAAATCATATCATGTACATGATAATTAAATCAAATAAAAATAGTATATAAAATCAAAGTAGTATATCATGTATTGTATCATTATGGAAACAACCACCAAATAATCCAAAGTCTTAAAAACAATAATGTGTAATTATGGGATGTGACACAAAGGTAATATATGATCCATAATGATACATGTATTGAAATTTATAATATTCACATTTTGATATCAACATAATTCAATGAATTTATGCATTTACAAATCTCTAAACTAGAGGTCAAAGGTAATAAGAAATATCAATAGCTAAAATATCATATTAACAGTGATTTTAAGGAAGAGGATATCTTTTACAATAGAATGGATTGGTACTTATAAGAAAAGAAGAGATAAGGAGGAAGGGGAAGAAATAGAGAAGAGGAGGATGAATACTATGGTAAGGAATATCTCTTTTTATCATCCTTATCTCTTCCACGCATCTTATAGGGGTATAAAAATATGTCTAACTAAAAGGATATTACTAAGACTATCATTATGATATTCTCAAGATCTATGTAGGCACAATAATGATTGATAACAATGAACCATAGCTAGGAAGGGTGTTTGATAAACCTTATATGTAAAACCTTCAATATTTTGAAGAATATAATTGTTTGTTATATTTTTATACCCTCATCTATAAGAAACAAGAAGATATTTTATTTGAAATTTTATCTCTAATAAATAAAAATACACGCCCATGAGATCAAGGGGACAAGTGGAGATGACACTACCATTTGGCGAGTAGAAAATTATTTCACCTTTGCGGTAATTATGACAACTCAAAAAAATTGATCAATAGGTCATGTTTAACTCCTTCCTCTATGTTTTGATAGGACCACGAGAGGTATTAGAACATAAAACATATTCATAAGGGAATTAAAAACCCTAAAAGACTCTGTAAAAGATTTGGGAACCATTTGATATTATTTTTCATAATAGACACGTGAACTCTACCAGGTGTTGGCCATTGTGTGTTTTTTTTGTCATTAATGTCAAGTCCATTGGTAGTAAATGGTGTCATGAGGTCATGTGAGTCTATATGCGGTGTTGATCAAGTGTTAATTTTGAAGGTTGATTGGTAGTGATAAGATTTGGTGAGTTGTCATGGTGTTCTAACATTGTTTAAGCTTGCATAATCATGACATGATCTCCCTAGAATTGGTTTAATGTTTTCATGAGGTAAAATATGTTTGGTATGATTTTTCATGAGTGTCTAAGGGTATAAATGAGGCCAACAAAGGTCGATTCATGGGTTGTATGTGTTGAGTCTAGTCATTACATGCCTATTCCTAGCCCTAGAACATGCATAATGGTATGGAGGTGTGATATTTAGAACTGATAAGTCCTAAATAAGAATGGTAGAAGCATGGTGACAGTGTTCATAAGGTGTGTGGTGAATTTTATGTTAGTGCTCAGTGATAAAATTCATGTATGAGGTCCTTCGGAAACAAGAAGGTGGAAACAGGAAAGATAACAACATTAAATGAGATTATTTGGAGAGTTTCAAAGTTATTTGGGCTAGATGGTGAGTATGAGTAGTTAGAGGAGTTTTTCATGATGATTCATGAAAATTTTTAGGTCAAAGTGAAGAAGGAATTGCAAATTACATAAATTTTGGTAAAAATGGGTGATTTAGAGTGTGTTTTTGAAACAAAAGTTTATCTCCTGATGCTCGTTGTGAATTGTGTGCTATGTAAGGGAGTTATATAATTTTAGGTATGTGTTTCCATATAACTAATAAGGTTTATAAAAAAGAATGAGGTGGTTTTATAGTCACATTTTTATGAGCAATTGTTAAGAAGATAAATTTCTTTGAAACCCTAGCTCAAAGTGACTTAGAAGAAAGTAAGTATACTGAGATTTTTTGATTCATTTTACCAAACTAATGATTGTATGTTGTAGAGGAATCTTCTATCTTTCTAGAAAGGTAAGATAGTTATTGTGACATGATGTGGTGCCCACCTAAAAATGATTGTTTTTGAAAATTTCAGTTTGTGAAGAAGTTTCCCAAAGAAGGTGAAGAATAAATTGACATAATTTTTATCCCTAGAGTTTTAATAGATGTGCATTATAGTTTCAGATCATATTTTAGGTTATAAATGGAAATGTGTGCCTTATTTATGAATACTAGTTTTTGGCGCAGTTTGGAGCAACTTATGGTAAAAGTTGAATTACATGAGCTACATGAGGAGTTAGGACTCCATAAGTTGTCTTGTAATCCTAATTTAAATATATTTCAAATGGTATATAAAACTTATGTTTTTGATATGGTATGAAAAATTTATGACCTATTCTTTGAGGGTCAAATCTAGAAGATGCTTGATCTAGCAGGGTGTTAAGTGGATTCATAAGGTAAAGTGATATTTATGAGTTTTTAATGCTTGGTGAAGGTTTCTAAGTTCTTATACATCATTTCTAAGGTATATCAATTCCTTTTCAAGTGTGGAAGTGTGTTTTGAGGTGATGGAGCAAGTTGAGCTCAAGCTCAATTCTTGAGTCCTAGAAGGCTAATGAAGTAGTTTTTAGAGATGGACTTGGTTGAAGTCATTCGACTTGGAGTTGGAAGAAAATGTAAGATGGTATGGGAATAGGATTAATATTTATTTATAATGGTATATGGTTTATGTCTTGGTGAGTTTATTTTATGGGCCATTCAACTTGATTTGTAGAGAAGAAGGTTTGTTGTATCTCAAGATAAAATTGCTTTTTCTCGAAAGAATATGATAGATGTGGCATAAGATGAATGATTTGATGCTTGATATCAGTTTGAGAGTGAAGAGGGATGAATTTTTTAATATTTAAGGAATTTATAATATTGGAAGTGACATAAAGGGTGCAAACTAATTGATCTTGTAAAACTGATTTCGGGAAGCTTGATTTGGTAAATAGAAAAGTAGGTGTGGTTTGCACAAGTTGATGTTTCATGATATCTAACATTCATGGATGTGATATAAAGGTATTTATGATATTGATTAGTGGTTACATGCCATATTTGAGTTTTATTGAGTGGTCTTGGTGCCCAAAGGTGAAGACAATGTGTTGGAAACAACTGTTTAGTGAAGGATATGAGCCTTCTTAGTAGAGTTACGATAAATTTTATTGGTGAAAGAAAATGTACAGCCATGGATGCTATTTATATGTCATATTACACATGTGTGATGATTTTTGGATCTTTAATAATCATTTTTTTGGTGTTTGTGGTTTTAGCTCATCCAAGTGATGGGGTTTTGAGCATGTTTTGTGCTAGTTTGGTGCATTTGGGAACAACCAACCTATATGAGTCCAATGTGAATGTTTTAATGAATATATTGGGATTTTAAAAAAATAAAATTAAATAAAGGATGGAGACAAAATTATTTATGTTTTTGAGTTGAGAAGGGTATAAAGCAAGGGTTTGAGTTCAAATTTTAACTAGTTGGACAAGAGGGGAAAATGCAACCTGCTTGAGAGTGTGAAGGAGATTCTAATGCATGAATTCAGAGATGAGGATGTTGGAATTTTTTTAGGAAGGATAGAGAGCATGTGTGAAATAGATAGAATCCAAATCAAGGCATGAAAATCCAAGTTTGAGCGAGTTGAAGGAATGAGGGTTTGAAGGTGTATGTGTGAGATGAAATTGTGATCTCCATAAATTGTGGTAGAAACAAATCTTAGATATCTTCATCTTCAAATGGTTTAGTTTTTCTTGATCATATTAGGGAATATTAGCCTCCTTGTGGAGTGGGTACTTCACTAAATTTATTTTATTTGTATAATACAAGTATATTTTCAGTGGGTTTTATTCCTCATGAGGGTTTTCCACTTATATATGGTGTTCATGTGTTTTTTATCTTGTCACATACTCTTATGATTGAATGTTGCAGATCTTAATAAGCTCACATGGCTATGTATGATGAATGGAAAATTTAAATAATGAATGAATGGTTTAGTAAATGAAGTAAAAATTGGTGTATGATTGATTCACCCCCTCTCACCAATGTGCTTCCAAAAATTGGTATCATAGCAGGTCCTTGTGCAGAAAGTTTAATCACTTGAAGGAGATCCTCTTGGAGAACAAGAAATGGGTAAGTATTCATATATTGAGGTTGCATTAAGGATGAGATATGAATTTACAGTAGTCCGTGATTAATATTCTACAAGATTAGATCAAGTGTATAGAGTTAAAGCATGGTCAAGCCATCAAGGGTTTGGAATTGCAAGTTGATAAAGTAACTAAAACCCTAAGGGATAAAGAGAAAACTTGTTACATATATGAAGAAATGTTGAAATCCCTTGACTTTGATTTAAAATATGCATCTAACAGGTTAAATATGTATAAGAGGTTAGGGAAAGATATGAAGCTCTTGAGGGGATATTGGAGAGCCAAAGAGTGGCTAGTGACAAAATAGGCCTAGAATTAAAAGGAGAACATGTGCGAATGATGGAGAAGATGGACCAAATTCTAAATCTGATGATAATGTGACCAACAAAGATGATTTGAGAAGGTCTAACCCTATTAGAAAACCTAATTCTATGAGTTATGGTTCATCATTTAATGGTTATTGCTATATTTTGAGTGATTTTGGCCACATTTCTAGAGATTACAAAAGAAGGCCTTCTAGGGATGTTGAAAGTTTCTTCAAGGGTGAATGTTACTCATGTTGTGGGTATGGTCACAAGGCCAAGGATTATGGATGGAATCCTAGTATCTATGAGCCTAGAAGTTGGAAGAATGTTGTGGGTCATACGTGTCACAAAAAGGACACGTTACTAGATATTTTCACCAAGGTGAAACATAAAGGGATATTAGCAGGTTTCATGCATTTAATGGAATACATTTCAAGAGGAAATTCAGCCCCACAAATGAGTTCAAGGCTACCATATCAAATCATAAGGCCAAGAAGGATGTTAATCAAGTCAAAGAGGTCAAGAAAGTTGATTCTTAGTATGAATTTCACACCATGAAGCCTAATCCATTGAATTTTTTAAAAAAGGGTTCTAGTTCCATCATGATGGAAGAAAAGTTTCTCAAGCCCAAGTCATGTCAAGGAAGTATGTTTTCATTAGTTGAAGAATATCATATGTGCCTCACTACTACAATACACTAAAAATTGTAGAAGTTTGGATTTTTGGATACTTCAAGAGGCATAAGTTATGTGAAGTGATCACTCCATGAGTCCTTGAGTCTTTTTCTGATAGGTGTCCGATATGTTAGGTATTAAAGAGTTATTAGTCCATGTGTTCCAATTTAGTGTCATGAGCAAGTCTATATTGTCATAAAGAGTCAAAATGTCGATTCTAAGTTTGGAAAACTAATCGAGAGGTAATGTGGAAAGACTCTGTATGATTGAAATTGTTGATTTGAGTGTGAGGTTTTATTATTATTAAATTTATCTAGAGCTCTTGTAGTCAAGGTTATGATCTTGGAATACTCATAAGAAGAATTCATGGTTCAAGTGTGTTATGAAAAGGTATTCATCACAATATTGGTGGTTAGAGTTTATTGGGTGTCTAAATTCATTGTCTCACCGAAATTTATGATAAGTCTAATCACGTGTTTTTCAAAATTACAAAAATGAGTTGAACACTCCAAGGGGGTTATGATTCTTATGGACCTTACAGATATGATACGGTGTTAGGTACTTTATGGTATGATATTTATTATGTTTTATTTTTCATGCTATGGATCTATGTATTCATGTTGTTCAAAGTCTCAGGGAGTGTATTTCAAAGTCACGCCTTGAAATGAGTCTATTAGGTTTGTCCTCATCATGTTGTCAGTCTATATGTTGAGTTTAGTCCAAGCCTAGTGGAATATGAAGGATTGATGGAAATTTTTAATGTTTTAATCTGTGTCATGAATTGATATTGTGTCATCAAAGGTTTTAAGCATGTTCTGTGACTCCTTCAAGTATATAGTTTTATGAAAAGATCCTTATTTGTCAAGAATTGATAGCCAAAGTATGAGTAATAATTTAAAAGTACGTGTTGTCTCTCTGTTGTAAAGAGGTGAATGATTCTCTTTATTAAAGTATCCGAGTCACAAAAAAGTAATATCCACATTAGTCAAATAAGTTTAGGTTATCCTAGTGAGATTTGTCACATTTTAGGTCTACATCTATACTTTGAAGGTTATTATTCCATCACTTTATTAGTATCACTATGTTTATGCATTATTTTCATTGACAATTTCATGTTCAAGGTGCTCAAGGAAATGTCATGATTATGGTATGAGAAAAGTATGTTTTTAAAGTATGTCTGATTCATATATAGGACTAATGGAAATGCACAATATGATTCAACCGTCATGATGCTTCAAATTTGTTAATATGGTCAAGTGTCATAATTTGAGTAATCTTTGTCATAGAGTATAGGTCCCAATAGAGTAAATCATGTGTGTTGTCAAATTCAATGTGTGTCCAAGGTGTCGAATTATATAAACATCATTCCACAAATATGTCTTAGTCTGAATGATGAGTCTTGAGGTCTGTTAGTCAAAAATGTGGCCCTCAATATGTCTTGAAAAGTTGACTTAAGTTCGATGCAATGTCACAATGATAAAATATGAATGCTTTGGATATTATGAAGTACCTCAAAGTAATATGTCTCCTATGAAAAGTGATATTTTTTCACATGGTTTTACCTAGGGAAGATACATCTTCTTAGTAGTTACAACTTTACCTACATTTATAGTTTTTTGATATAGTAGAACCATTTCACTCGGTTCAAATCAATTATAGGGGATGAATTGTTTCATTCCTTCTTCACTAAGTAACTTATTTTCAATCATAGTTTTAGGGATCTTAGGGGCATGGGAATCTTATCCCCATCTTCATTTCAAGTACATTACATTTACTATTAAGTTTCTATTCATTTGTGTGGTATATTAGAAGGGCATTGGGGAACTCTTTTTCTTTTATGTTATGTCCTTACTTACAAAATTGGTCCTAGATCCCTCTGCCTTCGGTGTGGTCCATTGGGTTATAAAAGGTATCAAGACTCTATGTTATTCATAGAAAGTACTTCCTTTCATATTACATTCAAAGGGAAAGATATTAAATTTGCTAAATGAAATTGATACACGATCGTCGATTCTTTGGTATATTGTTCTTATTTTCTCTCTTGTCCATTATGTGTTGGGTTGCATGAACCTAACACTTTGGTTTCTCCTTGAAAAAATTGGGGACTTATCACGTCCAATACTTCAACAAGCTGAACAATAAAAAAACATTTCAAGTAAAAAAATGGGATATTCTCCCTCCACAAAAAAATATTTGTATTCATTCCACATTTTGCATCTCTTTATTTCACTTTATGAAAATGAAAATTTTACATATTACATTTTATATTTGAGTTAAATTTCAATTATTTACTATGGAAATTGATAACACTCTATATTGTAGGTTTCATTATAGAGCATGCCAACAAAAACACAATAAGACATTACAAAATAAACTTTGAGTGAATACAAAGTGTGTCTACACACTCAGGTATATTTTCCCGTAAGAATGTAATTCTCATTTATTACTCAAAGGGGGAAATTTAGGCACTCAAATTTATAAATATACTCTTTAACACTACTAGTTTTGACAATGCACTCTTGCTAATACAAACCCAGTCTTTCTATCCCCACTTAGTACATCCCAAAGTATCTTGTCTAACTTTTTATTCATACACGTTGATATTTCAATAAATTTTGAGTGTTAAATCCATAAAATCCATATAAAAATTCCACTTGACAAGATACAACCTTTAGTTTTCATTTCTTTCATCATTTTCAGAAACATCCACTTTGGTTAGCTTGTGGAATCTAGTCCTAACTAATTTTTCAAGTTTTGGAGATACATATCCTCAATATGATTTTTCAATTTCATATTATTTGTTGGGTTATTTAATACCTCTAGGTTAGATTTTCCATGATAATTTACCTTTGGAACCCAATATAAGAAAGTTAAACCCACCTCATTTGCTAACTAGGAATTTTCATGAATTCCTATTATAAAATATAACACTAAAGGCACCTAAGGATACCTAAATATTTCCAAAGCTCATGCGCAACAATTAGGTAATGAATCACTATAGATATGAAGTATTCTACCAAGTCATGGAATCATATTCTTCCATTTGCAACTCGATGAGTGCCATTGTTGTCCTCGTTATTTTTGTATTTTTCAATTGGTAATGGTATCTGAAGGAAATATGCAATAAAGGAAATAAAACCTTTCATTTATAAATTTTAATAAATTCACACACATTGTAAAAATTAAATAGAAATAATTTAAATCATGCATAACAAGAAATAAATCACTAATCTACTTGCATAAAAATTAAAACAAAACTAACACACAAAAGAGAGTAAACATATATAATCTAATAAAATTATATGTCTTCTTTGGAATTAGTTGGCCCTTGCTCATTCATTTGAAGAAGGATTAACTAAAAATAAAACTAACTAAGAAACTTGAATGTGAAAAACTTCATCTTGATTGATTGAATAATAGAAAAATTATGTAATTTGGTGTGGGGGGTTCCATTTATAATGTTATGCTTCTAACCAATGCCTTGTTTTAGATATAACAACCAAGAATCTAATCTATCACAATATAGATTCGATATTCACACAATATGGAGAGAGATTTATTATTGAAATTAAAATATTATATAAATAAAATAAAATATTGTGGAAATATTTTCGCACATATCTTCTACCTCTTATTTGGTAAAGAGAATCTAAAAAATAATCTGGATATTTTGATTCTCTCTTATTTTTGTTGAAAATATTTCATTTTTTCCTAAAAATATCTAACAACAAAGACATTCATAGCATTAGGAGAATGCCACAAATATATTACTATTTATGGAAATGTTTATCTTTGGAAATACTATAAATAGATGTCATAGAAATAGTTTCCAAAGATAGATGGTAATGCATTGTTGACCATCTCTAGAGATGGAAAAAGGATATATGGAGCTATTGTGGTAAACTTCATAGATATGGTAACATTGAAATGAATATATCTAGATCTTCCATATAAATAACAATCTCTAGAGCTATAATGAAGGGTGTTAGAGCACATCTAGAGTTGTTGTAATGATTTATAACATTTTCGTAGTATGGAAATGATATCTCTAGTGTTGTTTCAAATAAATAATGATCTTGGGGATTTTTTTGTAGCTCCGACACATTTCTAAAGAGTTTTGAAGAATATTTGATTCTTTTTAAAAGGGAACTAGAGTATCTCCAACACTTTTCTAATGAACTTCGGTGCTAGTTGTAAAAGGCACCAAAGTATCTCCATAGTTGTTGTGAATGGAACCGAGTATCTCCAAAGTAAAATGTAGTTAGTGCTCAGTGCTGAAACTCCATTATTCCACATTCATATCTTATCATAGGCTGCACATGCAAAAAAATCATCTTTTCCCAAGAATCATTATTCATAGTTAAAAAATTAGATAGAAAATGATTGCATAAATAACCATGACATATACTTCGTATTTCATTAAAAATAAAACATAACTTTAGAAATTACATTTAGATCCAAAACTTATGCAAAGAAAATAATATTAAATATTGAATAGAATGAGCCATTTTTGGGGCTCATTAACAAGCACTCAAATATCCCCACTTCAAGTATTAGAAAGATCCAAACTCATTTCCAATATTTTACAAAGAGGTTTCAATTTTTGAATCTAGTGGCATTCATTCAAATATCACATGTTAGGTGGATAAAAAAGTGTGGTTTAAGGCCTCTTAAGCATAGTGTTGATGTTAGTGGTGCAAGGATTACACTTCAAGTGATCGATGTTTATTTTACAGGATCTCCTACTCATAACTAAGGTTTGATATCTAACTCAAAACATTTAGAGGGCCATATAACATGAGTGAAAACTAGGTTTTGACAGTGACAAAAATTTCCAAGAAGGTTATAATCTCAAGAAGGTACAAAGAAATATTCAAAGTATGTCTAAAACTATACGACATGTGCAAAGCGTATGGACGATCTTGATAGATCTTGATAGAACATAGATTTTCTATGTTGTATGACCCTCTAAATGTTCCGAGTATATATCTCACAGCCCAACAATTTGCATACCCATAACCACTTAGATCCATATATAATTAGATAATAACTATCATTCCCTTATAATTTTGATCTTATAGCATATCATATACAAATTAGTTGCAAGATATAATGTGTTGTTTAGATATTGTATAATTAATGTTGAAAGTTAATTAATCAAAATTACCTCCTATAGCTCCCATTTACTATTGTAGGTTGTTATTGATGTCAAGAAGATTTCATTTATGTCAATATGATATCATTGATGTCATGGATATTTTTTCGGCATGTTATTGTACTTGAGTTATGAAGAAGATCAAGAACACCGAAATCCTAGTCAAAACATGAAGAGAAATAGTGACTTTTTGAGCATGGTATCTTGGTGAAGATGGATGAAGAATATATGTTTTTAGGTATGTGGAGGTTGTTTGATATTTTTTTAGCACGAGAATGTGGTTTTGAGTGCATAGATTCAATTTCAAGGTCATTTTTTACTTAAATACCAAGTTGTAGAAAGAAAAAGTGAATAAATCAGATCCTAATGAGGTATGAGGTTTGTTTACAAGGTAAGTGTGAACCTATGAGAATTTATAGAGATTTAAAAAGTTTTCCTAGGCATTTTCATGAAGTTTTTAGGTCACTTCTTGAAGGAGAAAGCATGAAAAGTGATTTTGAGGTCTGAAAACTAGACAAGATCTTGACTTTTACTAATCCTAATGACGTAGGTTGATCAATTTTCAGTGACATTATGAAAAGGAAGGTATGGGAAGTTTTTGGCATGTTTATATAGGTATGTTGAAAATTTTCTAGGTCTTAGTTTGGAGTATTTTGCAAGATATTGATTTTTTGGTCAAACTAAGTTGTCATGAATGGTGTTTCTCAACTAGAAGTGTACTTTCAGTTGCTCTTTGGTACGTTAGTATTTTGCATAGGAACATACTATATTTTGGAGAGATAAATATTTGTCCTAGCTAATATCTCCAAGGATTATTTTGGGTTTCAAGGTCCATAAATTTATGAACAATCGTTAACACTAAAACAAGTTAAAAACCCTTCTAAAACCCTAGCTTGAAGTCAATATGGAATATATTTCTCATATAGGACCAGAATTGTTTTTTTTTGCTAAGTTTTATGTTTGTAACATGTAGAGGAATCTCCCACCTATCTCTATGTGGTTTTGGTTTGTAATATGAGTGAGTGGACCCCATAGAAAAATGATTGTTTCTAAATAATTTGTTGTAGCTCTCAATTTATACATTGGAAATGATAAAAATGGATATTTGAGGATGTTATGGTCCTATAATATATTCCTATGATTATTTCTAGAAAATTTTCATTCATTAAGTGGTCATACCAAGTTAATTTCTTGTGATTTATTTTGGGACAGCTTTTGGCGGTTTTGAGTAGTGTCGGAGAAGAGATGCTCTTGAAGCCTTATGCTTTGATTTGAAGTATCTAATAGACATAATGATTTTTTGAATATCATTTAGTACTTATAAACATGTTTTATTTGGCATGTTTGAGTTTTTAAATTTTTACAAGCTTTATTTCTTGAAAGCATATTTTTTGGTATGCGATCCTAATAGGACAATATTGTTCTTAAGATGTTTTGATGGTGTAAATTCATGGCATAAATATTTCCAAGAATGGTGGATGAAATATGAGGTCATGGAAAATTTTATTGAATAATTTTACACTTTAATGAAGACCATATTTGACCAATAAATATCATGGTGTAACACTATGCAAGAATACCTAGCTTAAGTTGTTTTCTTGAGTCCTAAAATGATGTAAAAGCACCATTGAGTAATTGTAGTCCAAATGAAGGTCATGATGTAATTTATACATGTTTTTCCAATGTATTTAGGTATTTTCATGGATGACCTACATGTTTTATGACCGACCTATATGTTTATGTTCATGAGTCTCATATGTATAGGTATACGAAGGTAGTTTTAGGTCTTGAGTATTGTAGAGAGTATAAGCGAGCCATATGTGCTTGAGAAGGTTGAATTATGTATTAAAGGCCATGGATAATGTATGAACATTTAATATCTAATGGTGTTTATATTTTATAATTCATTTTTTCTATGCCCATGTCAAAGTGAAGAAGAAGAAGAGAGAGTTATCTTACCATGACAATTTGAGTGTCTTCAAGAGTAGATGAGATTGTGTATGAAGAGAATTTGATGTTTGAGAATTAAATAGTTTTCAAGATGCTTGAGTTCATGATGAGGTGACTGATACATTAGAGATAGAGAGAAAATCAAGAAGGATAGGGTAGAAGATAGAGAATAGAAGAGAAGAAGCATACTATGGAAGTTTGAGGAGAGAAGAAGAGAATAAGAGATAACATAGTGTCATCATCAATTGATCAAAAACAAAATGAAGATGAAAAAATTACAGGTGTATAAATTAGTGTTGAGTCTTCCTTATGGAGTTTGTGCTTCACTAAAACCTAGGGGTTGGTTCTCCTTGTGGATTTGGTACTTCACTAAATTAGGGGGTTGTAGCTTCCTTACAAGTTGGTGCTTGTTAAAGTCAAGTTGGGGCTTGATAAATTAGGGGTTGGTGTTCCTTTTGGAGTTAGTGTTTCACTAAATCTTGATTTTTGTTTATTAATGTAGTTATTAGTTATTTTTATTCTTGTTAAGGGTTTCCCACCCATGTGTTATGTTCATGTGTTTTTTTTATTATTTCATACTCAAGTGGATGGATCTTATGTCACTTTGATGGTTTGACATTGCTTATATAATGATTTATCATTCAATGGTTCATGTAAGTTAGGTAAAATTTAATGAATAATTGAAGTAAAAGTTTTAAAGACACGGATTCACCGCATAAGTGATTATTCTTTCATTATTTTTAATCGTAGAGAAGGACCTTTGGAAAAGGTTTAATACCTTGAAGGTGATCTTAGAAGCACAAGATGGCTAAGAAAATGAGATCTTTTTCATATCACTTATGGAGTTTTCTCGTATGTTGCTTATATCTTATTTGATGAGTTGTAAGAGGAATGAATCCAAAAAGGATGGAAATACCATCAACGATCATAATAATTAGTTAGAGGTTACAAATATAAGTTTGAAATAAAAATTAATTGTATGTGATCAGTTGAAGACAAATTCAGGTTCTTTAGAGTTTGAGCATAAACATCTTATAGACAAAATGAGAAAAGATATATTTGAAAGTGAATATAATAGCAATGAAATCCTATTCATATCCAAATAAGTAGGTAATAAGTGTTTGAATAATCTTGTGGAATATTTAGAAGATGGAGAGGTTGAGGTGGACCTACAAGTAAAGTTGATTAGTTCCCTATATTAATCAAATAAGAAAATATTAGAAGCACAATGGACTGAGATGGGGAGGTGAGTTAGTCCTAAAAACTTTTACTTCATTTACCATTAGATTCAACATGTAAAATCATTCATCCATTCACACACATTCAACCATAGCATAATAAATGTGCACAATATCAACAAAGAACCACAACACATGCAAGAGATCTCATAGACACAATATTTAAGTGGAAAACCCTCATGGGGAATAAAACCCATTGAAACATAAACATTATATTGTCATGCTTCAAATTTAGTGAGGCACCAACCCCACAAGGAGCACCAACCCCTAATTTAGTAGAGTACCAACTCTATAAGGAACACCAACCCATAATTTAGTGAAGCACCCACTCCACAAGGACACTAAAACCCCATAAGGATGACCAATCACAAAATCAGCCACCTGAATATGTTTGATCTTTGTAAATTCTTCTTGCCACAACTGACGAAGATCACTAATTCATCTCACAAACCCTAGCTCATACCCTAGGGCATCAAACTTGCTCTTTCTCCTTCTTTCTTTACTCTATCATCTTGCTCTCAGGATATATTATATTATTAAACCTGTCATGATCTTCCTCATCCTTCAAATCATGCTCCCATACCTGCAAAATATCTCTCTCTAGGTTGCACACCTTCCCTCTAAGAGCACTAGCTAAAAAATAAGCCAAACAATCACTTTAATATGATTTTCTTCTTTCCAAACCAAAAGAGGCATGTAACTCATGATAATTAAGACCCATAAAAATATGTAAATTCATAAATTTTAATTAAAACAGTCGCATATGACCCAAATAGTTTGTCTTAGCTAAAACCATCATTTCATGTGCCAAAAATGGCTCAAAACCCCATAGGCACATTCTTTAAAATGCCCTAACATTTGTCCCATAATTTTTCATGACTCATGAACCCTTATAAATGATTAAAATATCATAAAACATTCATACATGTTCAAAACTAATATCAACCAATCAAATTATTTCATTTATTGGGCCTAGTTCCCTTTAGAAACTTCAAAAAGTTGTTTTTTCACCCTTCAACACCCTAGAAACTTAATTTGATCACCAATTCACTTATAAAAAGCAAAAAAATCCATGTGACAACTCAAAAGAAATTTTATAACACTTATAAGTAGCTTAGAAGTCATGAAACATTATTTGCTTAAAACCACAACAAGATTTGCATTAACCAAATCAACTCTGCCAAAAAATATGTTTCCAAATATTAGCTCATAAAATCATTTATATATATATTAAAGACATAAAAAATTGATTCATTACATTCCCAATTCATCCCTCTTCACATTACAAGTGATTGGAAACATCACCCAATCCTTCTCATGCTTTAAATAACATAAAACTTGCACCAAAACATATCATGTCCTGAACTGCCATAAACATTCTTGCTCAAATAATGCCCAAGAAACCCTATAAAATCACCTCATCATAAGGAAATACATATATAAATAGAAATATATCTTATTCTAATTTTTAAAAACACTTTAATCATCTCAAAATTCAACTTTGTATCTCAAGTTATAGCCATTTCACTGAACCCTGCTCTTTGAGATCCCAAAACTACCCTTTGACTAGTCAACTTGTTTGGTCCTCAAAACCTCATGAAACTACATGAACATATCCTAAAACCTCCATGGAAATCAATAAAAAATCCCATAAATCATGCAACATAAATTTTTCATGCTACTCCTTTGGACCATCTTTCTCTATATCCTTATTTTCGAGAAAATGCTAATTTTATGTGGGGCCCAATCATCAAAATGACCTCAATCATATATTTATGGAAACCCTAAGGATCCCTCTATGATATAAAATCATTATATTTTAAACTTTAATCAAAACTATGTCGAATAATTCACTTTTGTAAATTGCTCCTAGGTAGGGTTTAACTAGGGTTTTTGACCTCTTTTCCTTCTTAACATTCGTTCATAAAAATGTGACTATAAAACTACCTAATTATTTTTGTGAAACATTATAAAATCACCTTATAATCATTCTTGAAAGCCATAAGGTCCCATGCAAATCACACTATTCACAATGAGCATCAAGAGTGCAAATTCAAACTAGATTTTCACATGTTTTTAACCATGTCTCACAAAACCAGTCATATCTAGAAAAATACACAACATGGGCATGTGAATTATTTTTGAGATCATCATTACTCATCCCTATAATATATCCAATCATTATTTTTCAATACAATGGATCAATCTCTCTAGTCATTAAGACTTACCTATGTTTGCATGCTAGATCCTCATAAGTAACAACTAGGGCTAACTAGAACATTTTAATAACTAAGCATATAACCTTTGAAAAAGACCCAAACATACCTCATATGACATGATATACTTGGTTTCATGATTAAATGAGCTCAAATGGCTTCAAGACACTTTGTCACACCTCCAAACTATCATACATACTCCTAATCAACACTTTTAACATGGTGAACCACCTGTACCTACACTATACCACTACTGTAAGTGCTCAAGAACCCTCAAAACCTGATATCCATCATGTCAACATGATTCCCAAAGAACCAAGAAGATCACACTACCAAGAAACATCTTCTAGGTGTCTATATGGGCTTACTAAAGAAAGCATGAATCACTGAATCTCACTGTAGTAGTTGATAAACATCTGAAGTAGATGTTAACACATGATACTTGATCATGAAATCATACTAAAACATTCATTTTTTCATTAATTTGGTTTTGCACCAATGAAAACACCTACTATGACACTGTGCAAATAATCTCCCCCTTTGTCATTGATGGAAAAAACCATGAACTTCTCCCCCTTTTTTACATTAATGAAAAAGACATACCTACAACTTACCTCATTCACCATGCTCAGCTTCATACCATAATGATTTGGTTACAAATATCAACCAAATCTCAACATTTCTGTTGGTTTCTCAAACATGCACCCGCATCTCGGATCTCGGAAGGGTCGATGTGTTTAAGACCACAATGGAACTGTCCCCTAGTTGTGGGACCTTGCGAGCTTGAGACGGATCTTCGGAGAAGGCCGGTTCCTCTATCTATTTCTACTGCTACTGCTACTCCTAGTGCTAAAAGGGGAAACTAAGCTAAGAATGCCAAGGGACTAGGGAAATAAGGATAACATGAAGTAAACTACACTAAAAGGTGATAACACTAGAAAAGAGGGATGAAAACTATCTGTTCTGAGCGAGAATGATAGGGAATGTGTGAAAGGAGGATATGCATGCGTAGCACAACGAAATATGCATTCAAAATATCGTCCTCTCATGGAACATAACCAAATATGGAATTGTAGGGGACCTGAAGTAGCACAACCAACACACAACGAAAAAAAGAAAAGGCAAGAAGAAGGAATGCAAACATGTTAGGATAGAGAATAGTCACAAAATAATGCTTCTATTACTTCCAAAAATGCACAAAGTTATTACAATGATGAAGGAGGCCAATATCCACATGCAAGAGCCATACATAGAGGTTTGTAACTCAAAATACAGAAAATATGAAGTCCTTAGCAAAATGCGTAAGGATCCAGAGTGTCCAACATAACAAATGAGCCTTGCTCTTACATTTATAGATGAATCCATGGAGGAAGAAGGGAAAAGGAGGGAAAACCTGAATTTGAAACACAACCACCAACAAGAAGCATTCAATGTCTATAAATCACTTGGAAATCTATGAAGTATGCTTCCCCATGCCTGTTTAACGTGTTGAAGAAAAAGGAGGGTGGATCATACCAAATTGGGTGGTTGGAGAAATCAGATATGCTCATCAATGTTTAGAGAGATGTTTTCCCATTTCTTACCTACCAGATCTGCCAAATTTGAATTTTGAATTTCTAGCACTATAGCTGATGTCAGCATCTCTTTGACAAGTCTAGGCACATGCCAATCTGAGCTCATAGTAGAAGATATAGCTGTCAGAAGATGTTAGAGTCATCGGCGTACGTAAAACATGTGGCACACATGAATTGGTTGAGATGATGGCCAAATGTACAACTATTTTTCATTTCTACCATGTGTCAATCATTGATTTGTTGCAAGGATTCAAGTGCTCTATTGGCATGCTTTGATTGGTTGTGCGTGACACACTTAAGCATGTCAAAAGATGATCTGGCACAGAAGGGCATGAGGGAAGGGTGTATGGAGAAAATAGAGGAAGGTGCAGAGGGGGCGCGTGTGATGCGTGTGGGGAGATGAAGAAAACTGGTGAGTAGAGAACATATGGTTAAGGTGTAACTATTACAAGGTAATGGATGCAGCGCATGAAGGGCCAAGGACTTAGTAGTAAGTGCGAGGTGCACAGGATGGGAAGAAGATGACTAGGAAGAAGGTGAATGCACGGAAGGTGGGCATAAGGGAGAAGTGGAAGGAGAAAAGGAAAGGGGCGCATAGGTAAACTGTGACCAAGGGAATGTGCCAAGTGATTTTGAGCATGCATAATTCTTCAATGAATAACCTAGGGCCAGAATGTGTATGCAAGTTATCCAAATTGCTAGGAGAGATATTTGATAACAGTTTTGGTGACTTTCGGGGCCATCTTCCTACTAGATGAAAGAGATCAGTAGCCTGAAGCATCCATTGGGCATGGAGTCTACTTGTTCAATCATGAAAATTCCCCTGTGATCACTTGAGAATCATTTCTACACTCTATTCTAAATCTCACAACTATTGAGAGAAGCTCTGCACTCTGAAGTAATAAAAGAGCATGCGTAGGAAGCACATGAGAGGAAAGAACTATATACAAAAAAACAATGTGTGCATGGAGCACACTTGGAGGAATTGAAACTACTCTAATATATACAACATGATGCAACAAACCTAATGGAAGGGTTTGAGATAGATCCCATTTACTAGGATTTACAAGTGTGCTTCCATCATAGATGAGTTAACTCAAAAGAGTTAGCTTCTTTGCAGGACTTGATGATGTATGGGCCACTCCAAAGTGCATCAAACTTTGAATGGCACCCTAGCTTAGCTCTGTCAACATCCCATTTTAGAACCAAGTCCCCAATTTTGAAAGCTTGAGGCCTAGCCTTTCTATCAAACCATTTCTTTGTTTCTTGTTGATGTTGTTCTAGCTTGATCATGGTAGAGTTTTTAAGTTCTTCAAGATGAATCAGCTCTACCATTATGATTTCTCTCTGGTCCACCTTCAAATTCTAGCTACTAGGGAAGTGCACTAGTGAATTTAGTTCTAGTGTCAAAGGAAGGGCATCCTCCTTACCATAGACAAGCTTGTAAGGCGAATTTCCTATTGCCTTTTTTAGTATGATTCTATCTACCTAGAGTGCAGCATGCAAGACCTTTATATGCCACTGTCTTTCCTTCATGATTGTGATCAGGTTCTTGTTTGTTGATTCTACCAGACTGTTACCCTGAGGGTAATAGTTGGAAGATTTTTTCTAGTAAATGCCCAGACTTAGAGCCCAATAGTGATTTTAGCACCAAGGAAGGCCTTTGCATTATCAGAGATAATGGTTTGAGGAATGCCAAACCTTGTGACTAAACCTCAAGAAAGTCAAGGATGACTACCTCAGTTGATTCCTTAAGCGTGATAACTTATGTCCATCTGGTGAAGTAATCTGTAGCTATCAGCACCCATTTATGTCCAATGCTTGAAGGTGGATTGATCATGCCTATGAAGTTGAGACCCCATTGTGCAAAGGGCTGATCCACTTGGATTGGTCGGAGGGGAAGTGCTGCCAATCTTTTCTTTCCTACAAAGAAAGCACATTCTTTGCATTTTGACCCACCTATGTGCATTTACAAATAGGGTAGGCCAAAAGATACTTGCCATTATGATCTTTATTGCTGTAGTTTTGGTAGAGAAGTGTCCACCAAAGAATCCATCATGAAATTTTGCTAACACTTTTTTAGTCTCACGTGCTATTGATACATCTTAACAACACGCCATCAAGATTCATTTTGAAGAGAATTCCATCAATCAACACATAAGGGACATATTGTAACCTCATATGTCTTCTCTTTTATTTATTTAAACCGGAGGGTATGCACCCTTGAAAGGAATGTGATCATGTCCTTCATCCAATCATGCACGTTAGGGTCTATATTTTGTTTAAGTTCTACATGCGGAAGGTCTTCATCTAGAAATAATGAAGCCTCAGGTTCACTTTGTGCATCCTCAGCAATCTTCTTGCAGAGTGCACTACCTCTTACTAGCTTTGTGGCCTTAATAGTCACATCATATTCCATGATTTTAGTCACCCATCATGCTCTCTTCTCACTGATCTTCTACTCCCATGATGAAGTCTCTGATAGATGAGTGGGAGACTAACACCTTGATATGATTTGTGGCGAGCATACTTTTGAATTTCTTGAGCATGTGCATGATGGCAAAGACTTGCTTCTCCATGTGACTATATTTCAATTCATAATCCTTCAACGATCTGGCTGAAGAAGGCCACTGGCTATTCTAGTCCTTATTCATTTCCTTGTGTTAGGACAACAACAACACTTGCATCCACACCATAAGCATAAAGGATGAAATCCTTTAAATAATTTGATTGATGAGTGTTGGCACACAAGTAATCTCTTTCTTGATCTTATTGAATCTTTCTCTTCCTTCTGTTGTCCATCTGAAGGCTATGTCCTTTTTGAGCATAAGGGTGATGGGCCAAACCAGTCCTGCAAAGTTAGGGATAAAATGCCTAACAAAATTTAATCTTGCCAAGGAAGGACTATAGAGGCCTTTTGTGTGGTGGAAGGGAAAGGGCTAGGATGGCTAAAATGCACTCAGGATCAATTACGATGCCATCCTTCAAACCACATGGCCCAAGAGCTTTCCCTGCGCCACCGCAAAATTACACTTCTTGGGGTTAAGAGATACCCCAAATTCTCTGCATCTCTCAAAGACCTTTTCCAAGGTGCACCATGTGATCCACACTCTACTTTGAGAAGATAGTTATATCATCAAGGTAAACCAAGATGAACTCATTGATGTAACCTTTGAAGGCAAATATCCATGGTGCAAAAAGGTTGTGTCCCACATTTGACAAAACAAAGGGCATTTTCTAATATGCATATGTTCCCCACTTGGTTGTAAATTTTGTTTTGAATTGATCCTCTTCCTTGACCAGGATCTGGTTGAAACCCGAATACCCATCTAGCATGGAGAATGTCTATGTGCCAGCTATAGTCTGCAAAATCTACTCCATTGAAGGCAAAGGATAATGATCCTTTAGAGATGCCTTATTCAAATCTCTGAAATCAACACAAATTTTGATTTCACCATTTTTCTTACGCACTGAACAAGATTCATGACCCAAGTGGAATATTTGATGGGAAAGATAATTTTTTCCTCAATGAGTTTGGATAATTCCTTTCTCATGAGGGGCTCTATTTTTGGATTGATTGGTCATTGCTTCTATCTGATAAGCTTTATACCAGATCAAGGTCAATGGAGTGTTGAGAAATACTTGGATCAAAACCTTTGAGGTCTTCATACTCCCATGAGAAAATATCACTTGTATTTTTGATAGAGAGAGATGAAGGCCTATTTTTCTTCATGCACACAAGTCCTTTATTTAGCAAACACTCTTTCCACACACAATATTAATGGAGGAGCAGCCCTCTCTTGCATGAGGTGCGCATGTATCTTTCTTCACCCTTAAACTCATCATCAGGGCTGAACATTTTCTCTAAGGTGACCAGCCCTTTAGGAAACTTATTTTTCTTCAGCTGTATTACTTGGTCACCATAGTTGTCATGCAAGTCATCTTGCATACTTGATGAAAATTCAGCTTCATTCTAGATAAACTAGATGATCTCGCACGTCACTGTCAAACACTTGCCAACTTGGTGTTATTTTCTGAATGGATGGTCTGATTACCATCTTAATGTGTTGAGTGTTTCCTTTGAAAAATTCCTCAGTAGGAGAAAACTATGAACCGAGCACAACCATCTAGTCAACTTTTTTGTTCATTTACACGGACTACCTATAGATTAAGGGCATCAAAGCTCTCAAGTAGGTCCCAAACTCTATATTTATAAGCTTTAAGAAGATTATTATTTGTCGAATTTGTTGGTGACCTAGTGGATGATCAATTATGTGTCCCCAAAGATCTGCAATGCTTTAATTTTCTTCTTTTCAGCAATGAGAAAGCCATGCACCAATGCTTCATATTCTACCACATTATTAGAGCATGCAAACTACAGCCTATGCACGAAAAGAAGAATTTCTCATCCTTAGGGAAATGAGAACCACTCCTAATCCCATGCCATTTTTGCTTCTGGATCCATCAAAGTACAACTTTTATAGACCAGTTTGAAATTTTTCCCCCATGAGCGCACGCGGAAGTGTAACATCTTCTTCTAGAATGCAATAAGTACCAAGCCCAGTTTCATAGGCTTCTAGTTCTTTAGCATAGGGATCAAATTTTTGATGTCTTTCCACCCATTCATCAAGCACTAGGTCTAGAATAGAGGGTGGAAGAGATTTCTCTTCAGGAACTAAAACTTGTTCTTCTTGGATAAGAAAATTGGCTTGGAGAGGGGATGGGACATATGACTCTACATGATAGGAAAATATAGGCTCATCTTGTATGGTAAACCGGGTACCATATCTTGTCTTGAGTAACATATGAGACCAATCAGAAGACAAGTAACCACCCACTTTAGCAGTAAATTCTCTTGATAAACATAGGGAAAACAAAGGAGGCTAGGTCAATGATTGACACATCTTGAGTAATTTTTAGGCTTGGACATGCATGGAGGGTTAACTCAAGATCCTTGATGAATCCTAAGGTGGTTACAATTGAGCCATCAAGTTGTAGGACTCCTTTAGACAAAGGGCTATATTTTAGACCTAAGACATCAGCTATCTTCTTAGGCATAATAGAAGTACTAGCACCTAAGTCAATCATGCAGTTATGCACTAGGTGTTTATCCTATAATCAAGGACATATAGAAGGGTGGGGTTTTAAAACTTTACTTATTTTTCTCCTCTTCTTGGCAGATTTTGATAGAAGCATGTGGCTTCTGCATAACCGGGTCAACGCGCGGAGTTACACTAGAGCTTCATGTAAAATCCCGCTGAGATGGAATGGTCAAGGAATCCCACATTATGACATTTATGTTTGTTCTCTTCATCTGGTCAACAATGTTTAATGGAAGTCCCCCATCTTGTGCATTTGGGGAACAACATCCTTCTTGACTTCGCTCGCATGGAAGCCTAAATTTTAGCTAGGGTAGAGTCTCAACCTACCAAATGAGGGGCACATGTGCTTTTTGATGGAGCTTTATGAGGGGCCTCCTACATAGGGATTTGAGCACTTTTATTACACGATGCATTATTTGATTCTTTCTTCTTCTGAGGATATTCTTGCATTTCACGGGGTAGCCTTTGCACCTGAATCTAATATTATTTTCTTATATATTGTGTTGTCCACAACTTGGGCACGTGGTCTATTTGTATCTTCTATAGCTTGGTTGATTGCACAAAAGTCCTCCGCACCAAAGAACATCAAGTTTATCTCTCTAGAGGAGCTTCTTGTCCTTCTTGGTTATTTTCTGGGGTGCTTGTTGAGGGCTCACAGGATGAAGAATTTTGGATCATGAAGGCTTGGGCAGCATGCAACATTAGTAAAATGATATTGACTATGAGGCATGTTGCAGTGAAGCACCATTTTGACTCTTATGCCAAATTGTTATGAATTGGAACAAGTGTTCGGTTCACGCTTGGTGCTTTGGGAGAGAAATCACGGGAGGAAAAACTTGTAAGGAATATGTGCATTAGGCTATCATCTATCATTCTACTGATTGGGCATGTATCTTTGATTTCCATATTGATTCCACTAGGGCTGATTGCCTTGGCCATGCACCTGATTGGAATTACCTCTATAGGCTTGCGCTTGCTACTTTTCTAATGATATGACCTTGTTTGATAAATTTCTAATCAAGGCCTTTAATTCTTCATCTTCCTTTTGTTGTGATGGAGAATAGGATGTTGAGGCAATTGGTTGCACACTTTTCTCAGGGATAGGAATAGGGGCCATAAAAGGTTGGGGTGCCTATGACATCTCTAGGAACAAGGGCATGGGCAGTCTAGGAGCCAACTTTCCCACCTAAATAAGACTATTTTATGCCCTTACTATAATGTTATAAGTAGATGGTAAAGTCCTACCTCCCATAGATTGGATCATAACTGAAATATCATTGTTGAGTGCCTTTAGATAATAAAGGAAATCATGTTGGGCTGTAGGTCTTACCACAAGAGGAATTCTATCCCAAGTCTTCTAAAATCTGATGTTGAAATTAGTCATCTACTCATTGGGTGCCCTCCTTGTTGTTGTCAGTTTCTCCACCAATGATAGGTGATCTAACTTATCATCAAAGTAATTACAAAGAGTTGTTCCCATCTCATCCCAAGTGGTGATAGATCCAAGTCTCAAGCCTTGGTACCATTGAAGTGCTTTACCTTTGAAAGAGGCTGTAAGAAATCTAACTGCTATATCATCATGTGTGATCAGATAGAGTGAACACACATTTGCTACATCCTGGATATGCTCCTGAGGGGTGACTTGATTCTCACTAGTAAATTAAGGAATACTCTTGAGCGCGCCATTCAACATATCGTGTTGCATGAATTCCAGGAGTAAGCGGGGAAAATTTTAGTGGTGAATATTCGTAATATGAGCGAATATTCCATTTTTGAAAATTTTGAAAAGGCGAATTTTTGCACGGGCTGATGACATTTGCAATCGCCTAAAAATTACACTTTAATTTTTTTTAGGGGTTGGCTTCGCCTACCCTTGAAAAATATCCCCTATATAAACCTAGATTATTCGCAGAAGAGTAGAACACTTCTACTTCACATTTTTCAACAATATGATATATCCCGATATATAGGCAATCGATTCTTCAAGGGGGTAAGTTATTGACACGCACTTGACAAGGAGGTTGATTTTGCAGACAAGGAGATACTGTAGATATTGACGCATGACAAATATTTGGTTGACGAGCAACATGGAGTTTTTTTCGATGAGCAAGAAGAGGGCGAGGTTGTGAGACACGCGTCGCAACATGCCTTAGTGACACGCTCATCGTGTAATGAGGCCTTAATGACGCATGTCCAATAGACCTAGTGACACACGTCACTAAGGCCTATTGACGCGTCATGCTAAAGTGAAGTAAGGCCTATTGACATCATCACTAAGGCCTTGATGATCACTAAGGTCATGGATGTTGACACCTTCATAATCAAGCCTTAGTGATGCACGTTGGGTCAGAGGTCTTACAACAGAGGAATTACACATAGCAAGACACACGAAAAGAGTTTTTTTGATGCGTGACATGGAGTTTTTGAATGAGAAAGTAGAGGTCGAAGGTTGCAGATGCTCGAAAGATTTTTCCGTCGCGCATCATTGCTTCATTTTAATTGACGTGTGACAAAGAAAAATCTCCCATCGCGCGTCTGCAGAGTCCAAGCTTCTCAAGCTCCAAATGCTTGATAATCATAGTGTGAATTTTTCATACAACCCCAAAAAATTCACCTTCCCATGAAAACCGGTTCCTAGGGATATTCCCTGAGGGTGACTTGATTCTCACCTCAAGATTTAAGGAGGTCTCTTAAATTTGAACCATGTTACACGGGAGTAAGGGACTCCCTCTCACAAAGTTGGAAAATTTTCTTAATGGAGGGGGTTTTGATGTGCCATTGCAGGGGTGCGTAGGTTATGTGTTTTGAGGAGGATTTGAATGGGCATGGTGCACTTTGGAGAAAGAGTTGTGCGCATGATATTTATGGAACAAACTCTTCTCGGGGATAGCTGGAGGTATTCAAAAGAATCTTCAGCTACTGCACTTCTTCTTGTGTGTACTCTTCTCATGAAAGGCACTCAGGACTACTAAAAGAGATCTTAAAATATTGGGAGTCACCAGATGTGTTTGAAATGAGCCTCTTCAAAGGTTGAAACACTAAGTTCACACACTAGAACTTAGAGATATGAAATTTGAGCTTTCAATGTTGGTCCTACTGTGCAGTGCCAAGTAAAAACTCGTTGGTTTCTCAAACATGTACCCACGTCTCGGATCTCGAAGGGTTGTGTTTAAGACCACAATGGAACAATCCCAACTTGTGGGACCTTACGAGCTTGGGACGGATCTCTGAGAGAAGGCCGGTTCCTCTATCTATTTCTACTACTACTGCTACTCCTAGTGCTGAAAAGGGAAACTAAGCTAAGAATGCCAAGGGACCAAGGAAAGAAGGATAACATGAAGTAAACTACACTAAAAGGTGATAACACCAGAAAAGAGGGATGAAAACTATCTGTTCTGAGCAAGAATGATAGGGAATGTGTGAAAGGAGGCTAGGCATGAGTAGCACAATGAAATATGCATTCACCAGATTGTCCTCATGGAACACAACCAAATACGGAACTGCAAGGGGGACTTGAAGTAGCACAACCAGCACACAACGTAAAAGAAAAGGAAAGAAGAAGGAATGGAAACATGTTAGGACAGAGAATAGTCACAAAAAATGCTTCTATTACTTCTAGAAATGCACAGAGCTCTTACAATGATGAAGGAGGCCAATATCCACATGCAAGAGCCATACATAGAGGTCTCAGAACTCAAAATACAGAAAATATGGTTCTTGGTAGAAATGTAAGGATCCGTAGAGTGTCCAACATAACAAATGAGCCTTGATCTTACATTTATAGATGAATCCATGGAGGAAGAAGGGAAAAGGAGGGAAAAACTGAATTTGAAACACAACCACCAACAAGAAGCATTCAATGTCTACAAATCCACTTAGGAATCTGTGAAGTATGCTTCCCTATGCCTTTTTGACGTGTTGAAGACAAAGGAGGGTGGATCATACCAAATTGGGTGGTTAGAGAAATCAAATATGCTCATCAATGTTCAGAGAGACATTTTCCTGTTTCTTACCTACCAAATCCACCAAAATTTGAATTTTGAATTTCTAGCACTGTAGCTAATGCCAAAGATCTCTTTGATAAGTCTAGGCATGTGCCAATCTAAGATCTGTAGTAGAAGATATGGTTGTAATAAGATGTCGAGTTCGTCAGTGTATGCAAAACACGTGGCGTACACGAATTGGCTGAGATGATGGCTAGAAGTACAACTATTTTTCATTTCTACCACATGTTAATCATTGATTTGGTGCAAGGATTCGGTGCTTTTTGGTGTACTATGACTAGTCATGTGTGACACATTTAAGTGTGTCAAAATATGATCTAGCACATAAGGGCATGAGGGAAGGGCACATGGAGAAAATAGAGGAAGGTACGGAGGGGACGTGTGTAATGCGCACGGGAGATGAAGCAAAGTGGTGAGCAAAGAACGTATGGTTAAGGCACAACTATTACAAGGTAATGGGTGTGGCATGCGAAGGGCCAAGGAATTAGTAGTAAGTGCAAGGCACGTGGGAAGGGAAGAAGTCAACTAGGAAGAAGGTGAATGCATAGAAGATGGGTGCAAGGGAGAAGTGGAAGGAGAAAAGGAAAGGGGTGCACAGGTAAATTATGACCAAGGGAATGTGCCAAGTGATTTTTAGTGTGTTCAATTCTTCAATGAATAACCTAAGGCCAAAATTTGTATACAAGTTATCCAAATTGCTAGGAGAGCTATTTGGATAACAATTTCTCCATTTTCTTTAGTTTCTCTAAAAATATTATTCTTGTTTTCATTTTGGGCATGCAATCAATAAGATCCCTTTGGAAAGAGCACTTCCTACATTTGATAACGATCAATATACCATGATAAAGCAAAAATTTCACCTTGTTAGGGAAAAAATCATCATTCCAACTGCCTAGCTTTGTCATACTCCAACTTGTCTAAACTTCAACTTAGATCTACAATGCATTTTTCTTTTCTTTTATACCCCTCATGGATTCAGATCCCTAAACAAACATCTCAAGGCATTTTTGACAAATTTCTCAAGGTCAAAACACTAACCCAAACATACAACACAAACACCAATTGCTCTCCCTAGACTCTAGACCTCCTTCCCTTAATCAATCACAAGAAGTTTGAGTACATACCTTGATTGAGAGGCCTAAAATGGATCAAATCCAAAAATCAGGTCTTGAAACTTTTATTATTTATTTCCATCTTGTATGTATGTATATTACATATTTAAGTCAACTTTTTCCATTCATTAATATTCCGTTCATCAATGAACCATCTAAGCCTTCTAGAGACCAAGAGACATCACAATATCTTAGAGAAAGAGAACATTAGATTCACACGAGTTCGACTCATTAAATATTTCAAGGGTATTTTTCATACTTGTAGGTAGTCATATTCTAGATAGAGACCTCTATAATAAACCTTAGCATGAATTTTCTTGACCTTCTCATCACTGATGACATATGACTTGTACAAGATCACACTACCTCTTCAACACATTCACATACCTCTTACATTCAAATTTTCCATTGTACATGATTGTAGTTAAAATTTTCAAGATTCAACTTGCCATATTTAGTTTTGAATGGTCGTAACAAATATCCTAGTGCACCATACCACCGTAGATGTATATTCAAATTGAACCAATCACAACTTTTGATATCTTCACCTGCAATTTTAAATCATACTCCCCTAGGAGTGTACACCATTTTTGAAGACATCTTATACACCATTTCTCTTAAATTATAGTCTCTATAGAAACATTTGAACCCTTCAAGAGTTGATAACACACTTTACTAACTTCAACATAACCTAACCTACTTCGACGCATATACAAACCTATAGATGAAATTTCTTTCTAAAAAAAAAGAGGATTTGTATCATTCTCATTATGACCTTCTTAATCCTTGTAGAATATCAATCTTATAAAATATATCTTAGTCTACTTTAGCACACTTTCTTGCATTCTTACAAATACATAAGGACTGTTTGAGAAATGTTATAATTCACCTTTTGCAAACTGCTCCTAGCTATGGTTTAACTAGGGTTTTGACCTCTTTTCCTTCTTAACATTCATTCATAAAAATGTGACAATAAAACAACATAATTATTTTTTTGAAACATTTTAAGCTCACCTTATTATCATCCCTGACAGCCATAAGGTCCCATGCAAAGCACACTATTCACAACGAGCATCAAGAGTGCAAATTCAAGCTTGATTTTCACATGTTCTTGACCCCGTCTCACAAAATAAGTCATATCTGAAAGAATGCACAACATGAGAGCCTAATTTTTTTTTTGAGAGCATCATCACTCATCCCTATAACACCTCCAATCATCAAAATTTCAATGCCATTTCTCAATCTCTCTATTCATTAATGCTTACCTTTGATTGCATGTTAGATCCTCATATAAAAACTAGGGCCAACTAAAATAATGCAATAAATGAACATATAACCTCTGAAAATGACCCAAACATACCTCATATTACATGATATACCTATTTTCATTCTTCCATGAGCTCAAATGGCTTCAATACACTCTATCACACCTCTAAGATGCCATATTTGCTCCCAATGAGCACGTGTAACATGGTGAACCACATGTACCTACACTATTCCACTATTGTGAGTGCTCAAGAACCCTAATAACTGGGTATCCATCATGTTAATATTATTCCCAAGGAACCAAGAAGATCACACTTCTAAACAACACCTTCTAGGCACTTGTATAGGCTTACTAGAGAAAGCATGTACCATTGAATCTCACTATAACAGCTAATAAACATCTGAAGCATACTATTAGAACCTCATACTTCATCATGAAATCATCCTACAATATTCAATTTTTCATTAATGTGGTTTGGTAATAATGAAAACACCTACTAGGACACCATGCAGACAATCTCCCACTTTGTCATTGATGGAACAACACCGAACTTCTCCCCATTTTTACACTAATGATAAATGCATACCTCCAACTTACCAAATTCACCATGCTTAGCTTCATACCATCATGGTTTGGTTAAAAACATCAACCAAAGGTCTCAACATTGCTCCATTTTCTTGGGTTTCTCCAAACATATTATTCTTATTTTCATTTTGGGGCATGCAAGCAACAAGCTCCCCGGAAGAGAACTTCCTAGATTTTAAACCATGAGTATACCATGATAAATAAAAATTTCACCTTGTTAGGGAAAAAATCATCATTCCAAACTCATAGCTTGGTCATACTCCAACTTGTCTAGACTTCAACTTAGCTCTAAAACACATTTTTCTTTACTTCTATACCCCTCATGGATTCAAATCCCTAAACAAACATCTCAATGAGTTTTTGAAAAATTTATCAAGGTCAAAATGCCAATCCAAACATACAACACAAACACCAATTTATCCCTCTAGACTTTAGACCTCCTTCCCTTAACTAAATCATAAGATGTTTGAGTACATACCTTGATTGAGAGGCCTAAAACGGATCAAATCAAAAAAACCAGCCCTGAAAGTTTTATCAGTCATTTAAATCTTGTTTGCATGCATATTACATATTTAAGTCAACTTTTCAACTTCCTTAATATACCAATCATCAATGAACCATCTAATCCTTCTAGAAACTAAGAGACATCACAATATGATAGAGAAAGAACACATTAGATTCACAAGGGTTCTCACTCATTAAATATTTCAAGGGCACCATTCATACCTGTAGGCAGTCATATTCTAGATAGAGACCTCTATAATAAACCTTACCATGAATTTTCTTGACCTTCTCATCACTGATGACATATGACTTGTAAAAAGATCACACTACCTCTTCAACACACTCATAGATCTCTTACATTCAAATTTTCCATTGTACATGATAGTTGTTAAAATTTTCAAGATTCAACTTGCCATATTTAGTTTTGAATGGTCGTAACAAATATCCTAGTGCACCATACCACGTAGATGTATATTCAAATTTGAACCAATCACAACTTTTCATATCTTCACCTGCAATTTTTATATCATACTCCCCTAGGAGTGTACACCATTTTGAAGACATCTTATACACCATTTCTCTTAAATTATAGTCTCTATAGAAACATTTGAACCCTTCAAGAGTTGAGAACACGCTTTACTAACTTCAACATAACCTAACCTCGCTTCGACGCATATACAAACCTATAGATGAAATTTCTTTCTAAAAAAAACAAGATTTGTATCATTCTCATTATGACCTTCTTAATCCTTGTAGAATATCAATCTTATAAAATATATCTTAGTCTACTTTAGCACACTTTCTTGCATTCTTACAAATACATAAGGACCTGTTTGAGAAATGTTATAATTCACCTTTTGCAAACCGCTCCTAGCTATGGTTTAATTAGGGTTTTTGACTTCTTTTCCTTCTTAACATTCATTCATAAAAATGTGACAATAAAACAACATAATTATTTTTTTGAAACATTTTAAGCTCACCTTATTATCATCCCTGACAGCCATAAGGTCCCATGCAAAGCACACTATTCACAACGAGCATCAAGAGTGAAAATTCAAGCTTGATTTTCACATGTTCTTGACCCCGTCTCAAAAAATCAGTCATATCTGAAAGAATGCACAACATGAGAGCCTAAATTATTTTTCGAGCATCATCACTCATCCCTATAACATCTCCAATCATCAAAATTTCAATGCCATTTCTCAATCTCTCTATTCATTAATGCTTACCTTTGATTGCATGCTAGATCCTCATAGAAACAACTAGGGCCAACTAAAATAATGCAATAACTGAACATATAACCTCTGAAAATGACCCAAACATACCTCATATTACATGATATACCTATTTTCATTCTTACATGAGCTCAAATGGCTTCAATACACTCTATCACACCTCTAAGATGCCATATTTGCTCCCACTGAGCACTTGTAACATGGTGAACCACATGTACCTACACTATTCCACTATTGTGAGTGCTCAAGAACCCTCATAACCCGGTATCCATCATGTTAATATTATTCCCAAGGAACCAAGAAGATCACACTTCTAAACAACACCTTCTAGGCACTTGTATAGGCTTACTAGAGAAAGCATGCACCATTGAATCTCACTATAGCAGCTAGTAAACATCTGAAGCATACTATATTAGAACCTCATACTTCATCATGAAATCATCCTACAATATTCAATTTTTCATTAATGTGGTTTGGTAACAATGAAAACACCTACTAGGACACCATGCGCATAATCTCCCACTTTGTCATTGATGGAACAACACCGAACTTCTCCCCTTTTTACACTAATGATAAATGCATACCTCCAACTTACCAAATTCACCATGCTTAGCTTCATACCATCATGGTTTGGTTAAAAACATCAACCAAAGGTCTCAACATTGCTCCATTTTCTTGGGTTTCTCCAAACATATTATTCTTATTTTCATTTTGGGGCATGCAAGCAATAAGCTCCCCCCGGAAAGAGAACTTCCTAAATTTTAAACCATGAGTATACCATGATAAATAAAAAATTTCACCTTGTTAGGGGAAAAAATCATCATTCCAAACTCATAGCTTGGTCATACTCCAACTTGTCTAGACTTCAACTTAGCTCTAAAACGCATTTTTCTTTACTTCTATACCCCTCATGGATTCAAATCCCTAAACAGACATCTCAATGATTTTTTGAAAAATTTATCAAGGTCAAAATGCCAATCCAAACATACAACACAAACACCAATTTATCCCCCTAGACTCTAGACCTCCTTCCCTTAACTAAATCATAAGATGTTTGAGTACATACCTTGATTGAGAAGCCTAAAACGGATCAAATAAAAAAAACCAGGCCCTGAAAGTTTTATCAGTCATTTAAATCTTGTTTGCATGCATATTACATATTTAAGTCAACTTTTCAACTTCCTTAATATACCAATCATCAATGAACCATCTAATCCTTCTAGAAACTAAGAGACATCACAATTAGATAGAGAAAGAACACATTAGATTCACAAGGGTTCTGACTCATTAAATATTTCAAGGGCACCATTCATACATGTAGGCAGTCATATTCTAGATAGAGACATCTATAATAAACCTTACCATGACTTTTCTTTACCTTCTCATCACTGATGACATATGACTTGTATCAAGATCACACTACCTCTTCAACACACTCATAGACCTCTTACATTCAACTTGTCATTTGTACATGATTGTAGTTAAAATTTTCAATATTCAACTTGCCATATTTAGTTTTGAATGGTCGTAACAAATATCCTAGTGCACCATACCCTGTAGATGTATATTCAATTTGAACCAATCACAACTTTTCATATCTTCACCTGCAATTTTTAAATCATACTCCCTAGGAGTGTACACCATTTTTGAAGACATCTTATACACCATTTCTCTTAAATTATAGTCTCTATAGAAACATTTGAACCCTTCAAGAGTTGAGAACATGCTTTACTAACTTCAACATAACCTAACTCCTTCGACGCATATACAAACCTATAGATGAAATTTCTTTCTAAAAAAAAAGGATTTGTATCATTCTCATTATGACCTTCTTAATCATTGTAGAATATCAATCTTATAAAATATATCTTAGTCTACTTTAGCACACTTTCTTGCATTCTTACAAATACATAAGGACCTGTTTGAGAAATGTTATAATTCACCTTTTCCAAACTGCTCCTAGCTATTGTTTAACTAGGGTTTTGACCTCTTTTCCTTCTTAACATTCATTCATAAAAATGTGACAATAAAACAACATAATTATTTTTTTGAAACATTTTAAGCTCACCTTATTATCATCCCCGACAGCCATAAGGTCCCATGCAAAGCACACTATTCACAACGAGCATCAAGAGTGCAAATTCAAGCTTGATTTTCACATGTTGTTGACCCCGTCTCACAAAATCAGTCATATCTGAAAGAATGCACAACATGAGAGACTAAATTTTTTTTGAGAGCATCATCACTCAACCCTATAACATCTCCAATCATCAAAATTTCAATGCCATTTCTCAATCTCTTTATTCATTAATGCTTACCTTTGATTGCATGTTAGATCCTCATAAAACAACTAGGGTCAACTAAAATAATGCAATAACTGAACATATAACCTCTGAAAATGACCCAAACATACCTCATATTACATGATATACCTATTTTCATTCTTACATGAGCTCAAATGGCTTCAATACACTCTGTCACACCTCTAAGATGCCATATTTGCTCCCAATGAGCACTTGTAACATGGTGAACCACATGTACCTACACTATTCCACTATTGTGAGTGCTCAAGAACCCTCATAACCAGGTATCCATCATGTTAATATTATTCCCAAGGAACCAAGAAGATCACACTTCTAAACAACACCTTCTAGGCACTTGTATAGGCTTACTAGAGAAAGCATGCACCATCAATCTCACTATAACAGCTAATAAACATCTGAATCATACTATTAGAACCTCATACTTCATCATGAAATCATCCTACAATATTCAATTTTTCATTAATGTGGTTTGGTAACAATGAAAACACCTACTAGGACACCATGCAGAAATCTCCCACTTTGTCATTGATGGAACAACACCGAACTTCTCCCCCTTTTTACACTAATGATAAATGCATACCTCCAACTTACCAAATTCACCATGCTTAGCTTCATACCATCATGGTTTGGTTAAAAACATCAACCAAAGGTCTCAACATTGCTCCATTTTCTTGGGTTTCTCCAAACATATTATTCTTATTTTCATTTTGGGGCATGCAAGCAAAAAGCTCCCCCGTAAAGAGAACTTCCTAAATTTTAAACCATGAGTATACCATGATAAATAAAAATTTCACCTTGTTAGGGAAAAAATCACCATTCCAAACTCATAGCTTGGTCATACTCCAACTTGTCTAGACTTCAACTTAGCTCTAAAACACATTTTTCTTTACTTCTATACCCCTCATGGATTCAAATCCCTAAACAGACATCTCAATGAGTTTTTGAAAAATTTATCAAGGTCAAAATTCCAATCCAAACATACAACACAAACACCAATTTATCCCCTAGACTCTAGACCTCCTTCCCTTAACTAAATCATAAGATGTTTGAGTACATACCTTGATTGAGAGGCTTAAAACGGATCAAATAAAAAAACCAGTGCCCCTGAAAGTTTTATCACTCATTTAAATCTTGTTTGCATGCATATTACATATTTAAGTCAACTTTTCAACTTCCTTAATATACCAATCATCAATGAACCATCTAATCCTTCTAGAAACTAAGAGACATCACAATATGATAGAGAAAGAACACATTAGATTCACAAGGGTTCTGACTCATTAAATATTTCAAGGGCACCATTCATACATGTAGGAAGTCATATTCTAGATAGAGACATCTATAATAAACCTTACCATGACTTTTCTTTACCTTCTCATCACTGATGACATATGACTTGTATCAAGATCACACTACCTCTTCAACACACTCATAGACCTCTTACATTCAACTTGTCTTTTGTACATGATTGTAGTTCAACTTTTCAAGATTCAACTTGCCATATTTAGTTTTGAATGGTCGTAACAAATATCCTAGTGCACCATACCCTTTGATGTATATTCAAATTTGAACCAATCACAACTTTTCATATCTTCACCTGCAATTTTTAAATCATACTCCCTAGGAGTGTACACCATTTTGAAGACATCTTATACACCATTTCTCTTAAATTATAGTCTCTATAGAAACATTTGAACCCTTCAAGAGTTGAGAACGTGCTTTACTAACTTCAACATAACCTAACCCGCTTCTCGACGCATATACAAACCTATAGATGAAATTTCTTTCTAAAAAAAGAGGATTTGTATCATTCTCATTATGACCTTCTTAATCCTTGTAGAATATCAATCTTATAAAATATATCTTAGTCTACTTTAGCACACTTTCTTGCATTCTTACAAATACATAAGGACCTGTTTGAGAAATGTTATAATTCACCTTTTCAAACTGCTCCTAGCTAGGGTTTAACTAGGGTTTTGACCTCTTTTCCTTCTTAACATTCATTCATAAAAATGTGACAATAAAATAACATAATTATTTTTTTGAAACATTTTAAGCTCACCTTATTATCATCCCCGATGAGCCATAAGGTCCCATGCAAAGCACACTATTCACAACGAGCATCAAAAGTTCAAATTCAAGCTTGATTTTCACATGTTCTTGACCCTGTCTCACAAAATCAGTCATATCTGAAAAAATACACAACATGGGAACCTAAATTTTTTTTTGAGAGCATCATCACTCATCCCTATAACATCTCCAATCATCAAAATTTCAATGCCATTTCTCAATCTCTCTATTCATTAAGTCTTACCTATGCTTGCATGCTAGATCCTCATAGTAACAACTAGGGCCAACTAAAATAATGCAATAACTGAACATATAACCTCTGAAAATGACCCAAACATACCTCATATTACATGATATACCTATTTTCATGCTTACATGAGCTCAAATGGCTCCAATACACTCTATCACACCTCTAAGTTGCCATACTTGCTCCCAATGAGCACTTATAACATGGTGAACCACATGTACCTACACTATTCCACTATTGTGAGTGCTCAAGAACCCTCATAACCCAGTATCCATCATGTTAATATTATTCCCAAGGAACCAAGAAGATTACACTTCTAAACAACACCTTCTGGCACTTGTATAGGCTTACTTGAGAAAGCATGCACCATTGAATCTCACTATAGCAGCTAATAAACATCTGAAGGATACTATTAGAACCTCATACTTCATCATGAAATCATCCTACAATATTCAATTTTTCATTAATGTGGTTTGGTAACAATGAAAACACCTACTAGGACACCATGCGCGCAGATAATCTCCCACTTTGTCATTGATGGAACAACACCGAACTTCTCCCCCTTTTTACACTAATGATAAATGCATACCTCCAACTTACCAAATTCACCATGCTTAGCTTCATACCATCATGGTTTGGTTAAAAACATCAACCAAAGGTCTCAACATTGCTCCATTTTCTTGGGTTTCTCCAAACATATTATTCTTATTTTCATTTTGGGGCATGCAAGCAATAAGCTCCCCTAAAGAGAGAACTTCCTAAATTTTAAACCATGAGTATACCATGATAAATAAAAATTTCACCTTGATAGGGGAAAAATCATCATTCCAAACTCATAGCTTGGTCATACTCCAACTTGTCTAGACTTCAACTTAGCTCTAAAACGCATTTTTCTTTACTTCTATACCCCTCATGGATTCAAATCCCTAAACAGACATCTCAATGAGTTTTTGAAAAATTTATCAAGGTCAAAATGCCAATCCAAACATACAACACAAACACCAATTTATCCCCCTAGACTCTAGACCTCCTTCCCTTAACTAAATCATAAGATGTTTGAGTACATACCTTGATTGAGAGGCCTAAAATGGATCAAATCAAAAAAATCGGGCCCCTGAAAGTTTTATCGAGTCATTTAAATCTTGTTTGCATGCATATTACATATTTAAGTCAACTTTTCAACTTCCTTAATATAACAATCATCAATGAACCATCTAATCCTTCTAGAAACTAAGAGACATCACAATATGATAGAGAAAGAACACATTAGATTCACAAGGGTTCTCGACTCATTAAATATTTCAAGGGCACCATTCATACCTATAGGCAGTCATATTCTAGATAGAGACATCTATAATAAACCTTACCATGACTTTTCTTTACCTTCTCATCACTGATGACATATGACTTGTATCAAGATCACACTACCTCTTCAACACACTCATAGACCTCTTACATTCAACTTGTCCTTTGTACATGATTGTAGTTCAACTTTTCAAGATTCAAGTTTCCATATTTAGTTTTGAATGGTCCTAAAAACCTCCTAGTGCACCATACCCTATAGATGTAGATTCTTATGACCCAATCATAACTTTAGATATCTTCACCTACAATTTTGAAATCATACCCCACAGGAGTGTACACCATTTTTGAACACATCTTATACACCATTTCTCTTACATGACAAAAAGATCTATAGAAAATTCGAATCTTTGAAGAGTTAAGAACACACTTTACTAAATTAAACACCACCTACCCTTATTCTCGAGGCATATAAAAACCTATAGATTAATTTTATTTCTCAAAAATAGAGGACTCATATAATTCTCCTTATGATGTTCTTAATCCTTGTAGAAGCTCAATCTTCTAAAATCTATCTCAGTTTATCAGAGCAAATTTTCTTGCATTTTTCAAAAGACATAAGGACCTCTTTGAGCACTATTACAGTCTCATACATGTGGCTTCATGATTCTAACCATCTCAAATCATACTAATATGCATTCTATCTCCTTTCACAGACTCGATAGATGAGCTTAGGCCCATTGTAGCAATTGTAGGTTTACATATTCATAGTTCAAAATATCTTGCAATTCTTTCATTTTCAACCTTCCTTGAGTTCTAGATCAACTATACCTAAAATTTTCTTAAGAACATGGCCATTTACCTTGACATATTTGATGCACATACATTCAAATAATACCTTTCACATTACCTTGCTCTACATCTATACATTAGCATGCATCTTTTACTTGACAACCTTCATTCAAGATTTGACTCATTTTGAGTCTTACTCGAGAGATCATTCATAACTTCATCCTCATAGCTTGTCAAGGAATACTATAGACACCTGAAGTATGCTTACACTTAGCATTTCATCCAATTCAACCAATTGATGAAACTTCATTAATCAACCCTTCTTCACTCCATTCTTGAATGCCCATTCACAACACTCTTTCGGTCACATTCCTCCTATAATCAGATTATTTGGCTAATATCTCTCTTATTAGCTAAACATTCCTCCTTTCGACCATTCATAACCTCCCTAGTTCTCTCTAGACCACTTCTATTGGCTTTGTAGGCTATCTATCAGTCACAATTGGTTATCCAAACCCCTCCCAACTCTCAATGAGTCTCTAATCACTTGCTAATCAAGTTTAATTATCCTAACCCTAGTTAAATAGCCTAAACCTAGCTTATCTAAGCCTAAAGTATGTTTATCCTAATCTAATCTAAAAGTGATTTTTGAGATTTAGTCCCACATGCACCCAAAGTTCAAACTCTTCCATTTATAAAACTATAAATAGAAGGGTCAACCCTCCCTTTCAAACTAACAACTTCACTCACAAGTCCTTCTCTCTCAAGAACTTTGGAAAGGCATTAGAAATCATTTGTGATAGATTTAAGCTATAAAACATTTGGATCTTGGCCATACTCCATTGTTGAGAGCTCCTCTATCTTGCATCCATCCATTCCACATATAATTAGTAAGGGAAGATCTAAAGCTTGGCCATGTAGCCAATTTGGAGAGATCTCTTCACTATGTTTGGGAGTAAACAACACACAATTTGATTGCTAGGATCTTCATAGGTTCAATGTTTTATAGCTTTCAAAAGAGTAGAGAGTAGCTTTATCATGTTAGTTTTTTATGTTTTTATCAAATTTATAATGCTTTCATGTTAATTTCCCTTGTTTATCTCTTATCTCATGGTGCATAGTTGAGTTAGCAAAGCTTTGAGGTTCTTTAACCTCATTCCATAGCTTTTGCAACTTTCCATTGCATACATTTGGCATGCCCAGTGGGACAAATGCTAAAGTCCAAAAAGCACTTTTAGCAAGTCAAAGTGTGATTTGACTATGTTTAGAAGAGATTGACCATGGGTAAGACTAGCTGACCATGTTTAGAGGGTAATTAATATTACTTAGAGATAAATTAGGTTTTTGAAGGGCTTATGAAAGACTTAATCAATTGAACGAAGTGGATTGATAATCCAGAGAGCTAATAAAGGTGGTAAAGAAGAGAATATTATAACCTATTTAATTAGTTTATAAGAGGAAATATGACCAACAGAGGGTCATAAGAGCGGAGTTAGATAGATCTAACCGACAAAGTGTCATAAATTAACAAGGGGAATAATAATTAGTGAAATATTAAGAATAATAGTGTATTGATCAAACTACAAGTGTCTATATTTTCTCCTCTTCGGGGTGATGTAAGCCACGTCACTTCAAAGAAAGTAGACAAACATAAATGAGTAGAACACTTTTAAAGGGGTAGAAGAAAAATTAATAGGATGAAGAATGAAGGATTCCTCTCGAGTGTCAATGGGGTGATGAATAAACTTGATCAAAGATCGAAAAGAGAACAATAGAAAGAAATGTGCACAAGAAATGTGAGAAACAAGAAGAAAGAGGGATATTGAGCTATCCATAAATCAATTGCCATAAATATATAATCATCATAATGCTTAAAATCCTTCTCATTGGTGCTTATTATAATATGAGCATGTTGTGGAAGCGTAAAATGACCTAAAAATCCAAGATACAAACAACCGTCTTGTGATAAAAAGGGCCAACTCCATGCAACATACATGAATTCAATACAATACGAGAAATAAACAATGTCTCCTAATAGGGAAATCAGTACAATCACACACGCTTAAACCAACAACGTTCAAGATAGTTGCACAAATATTTTGTTATCAAGGTGTATTCCCAAATTTTTTTGATAAACAAAAAGGGTGAAGAATGATGCCCCAAGCGAGGTGTATAATGCAAGGGAAAATATGGAGGACACTTGGGTCCAAAGAAAAGTAATGTGCACAATGAAAATAGTACCGTGGCCCGATAGTGCCCAGTAGTACAAAAAAAGTAAGCAACATAGCTTGTGTAGGTGATTTAAAGATTTAGATGATTCGCGAGTCGTTGTTTCAAAAATATTTGAAAACATTAGCAGGATATGGGATGAGTGCCATGCGATAGACACAGATTTTAGCCGTAGACGAATGATTTACCAAGTTTTAACCTATTTCAACTATTTATAAGAATATAACCATCCACAACCTGTAGATGCATTATATTTACTAGACAGGCCTTGTTTACACCTTCAAGCCCATTCAAAACTCCTCTATTTTTCTCTTAAGACACAAGCTCCTCTATTTTACTTGTGAACATAAAAAGGATACCTGTAGTTTATTTCTGCCATCTATATTGCTTTATAGTCTTCATGCTTTCTATACATACCTTCATTGAGATCATGAGAGATAATTTATTCTTCATTTCTTCTTGAACACTCCTTTTACCATGTTAACCAATATATTTCCTTATCAAGTCTTTGAGAAACCCAAGAGTTAGGGTTTTAATGAGAAAACCCTCCTCACTATGAATCAAGAGCACTCTTTCAATAATATCATAAAGTTTAGAGTTTATAAGAATTGTTAAGACCTGAAACCAACTTCATCCTTTTCTTATCTCATCCAAGATAATATACTCCAAATTTTGGCTCCTAACTCAATCATTTGACCTTTCAAATCTGATTTTCCATGGAGAGACCGGCACACTCACGGTGACAAATTGTAGTATATAATAGAAACGCTTCAAAGTGCATCATACATATCTTTGATGACTTCCAAAACTTATCTACCATGTAAAGAAACCTTATAAAATAATATGAGAACCTTCATCATGGAATTGGAGCACAAAAACACTTAAATCATACCTATAACAACTCAAAATTGCTTGGAGAAACCCGATAATGTGTTTACTCAATACTAACTGAGATACATTGTTACAATCTTCAGTAACTAACTTCTTTACTTATTTTAAGTAACCATATTCATGTCTCGTAGATGAGAATTACTTACCTCTACTTTACTTTGGAGGATCACTTACTTTGAACTAGATATTTCATAGCTTTGAAGACACCGATATCATCTTTTTCATAGATCATAGACCTATAGCTTCACTTTTGATGCTCAAAATACACAATTTTTCATCATTGTACCATACTCAATACTTATGTATATATAACTATATTTGAATACTTCTCCTTTTTAGTAGTGGATACAATTTGTACTTAACATCAATAGTTTACTCTGTTTTTGTAACCCTAGATAAGTGTTTTAGGATTGAGAGAGTAATGACAAACCGTATAGATAAAAGTGACATAACAACATAGACTTGACCAATTTTTTACTTTTGTAAACTTGTTCAGATAAAATCATGACTTCGATGACCACACCGATATGGAATTATCTTGATATGGAGCAAAAACACAACAACCATTATGTAAGATTTGACATAGACAACATAATCTCCTTATAGATGACATAGATGACAAGAAAACACTAGACTTGGGATAATCTTGAAGACACGAGAAAATACTCCTTTTGATTTAGAATTTGACACCTTTTACAACTTGATACCTTTTAAGTGAACTTAGATCTTGACACACTTCTTGAGAACCACCTAGATCCTTTATAAGCTTTGCCATTCTTTCAAATTTTCATTGAAATGACAAGTTTTGCATGACACAAACCTTAAGAAAAATTGATGACCTTAGATGACCTAAGAAACATACCATGACATCCGAGATGATTCACATGAAAACTTGACAGACCACTTTTCATAATAATGACATACTTCAAACTCTTTTCACAACATGACATCATTAATCGAGAGAGTATAACTTATTTCCATCACTCGGACTTTTATAACTCATATTGAGAACAACATGATCATAAACCAATACATCATGATACAAATACTTTGAGACTCTTCTCACAACTTGACACAACCTAAAACACCTTTAACAAAGACTAAAAACATTTTTCATGACAAGACTATGATGAAAGACAAAGACATACCTTAGTAGACAAAAATATCCTTGTAGAGACACCCATGTGATTCTTCCATATGATGAATTTCTTCTAGAATCATAAAAAGACATACAAATTCCATTTGATCACTATATCAGCTAGAACTCAAGTGATTCCCGAGGCTTCATTTTACTTCTATCCACATTGGTATTAATTATCAAAACCCTTGTGCTCTTATTAGACTCACTTGGCCTAATGTCCTCCTTGTCTACCTTCTTTTCTTTTTCATATTCTTTAAAGTCTTCTTGGGAAGAAAACAACTCCTTAGGTTCAACAAGAGAAAACATACCTTCATGAACAATAGGATTACCATGATTAGTGCCAAAAAATTTGGAATCATCTTTAGTACTTTTGATTTCTTATTTCATATTCTCATCTGGTGCATTCTTAACATCATTCTTCCTTTTGTAGATGTTCATTTTCACTCTACAATATCTTACAATGTGACCTAGTTTGTTACATTTGAATCATATAGGAGCACTCTTACTTCTAGAAGCATCAAACCTTTTCTTAGAATTATTTTGATGACAATACTTAGCTATATTCCCAAACTGATTACAACAATAACACACAACATCATGCTTCTTATCATTCTTCCAAATCTGATTAGGAGACACATGATGATAGAATTTTTTAATATGACCCTTCTTGTGATAACTATAGCATGCAATATCCCTTGACTGATAAGAATGTTCATGCCTACCATTTCTCCATGGAAATGCATTCTTAACAAATCTCCTATAGTTTCTAGCTCTATGACCAAAAGTATTGCAAGTGAAACACACACCATTGAAATTACTTATAGATTTCATTACATTAGGATTCCTAATAACCTTCTTGGGATCTTTACCATCCTTCCTATCTCTGGGGGAAATATAAGGTCTAGCTCTATTCACTTCATGCTTCTCTGAATGTTCTTCTTTGTAGCCAAGACTAGATTTGTAATTTGTAGCTCTTTGGTTCATGAATACATCATTAATGGATTCTAAACTTTTCTCTAACTTTTCATAGGTCTTCAACTTACTATGTGCCTACTCCAAATATGATTTTAATGATCCCAACTCAGCTTCATACATGTTGCAATCTTCTTCTTTGACCTTTAGGGTTTTAGTCAAAATCTCAATTTGAGATTTCAAATCCATGATGGATTGATCATGATTTATCTCCATATCCTTGACCTGACTTTGATAGGCCTCAATACATGACTGAGAAACTTCATTTCTCATTCTTAATGCTAATATGAGATGTGCATACTTATCCATTACTTTTTCTTCAAAATATCTCCTTCAAGTTGCTAAACGTGCTTTAAGGACATGCTCTCGATACCGATTATTAGAATAATAATCAAATGAGAGGGGGTGAATCAGTCCTAAAAATTTCTTACTTCATTTACCATTAAATTCAGCATGTAACATCATTTATCCATTCACACACATTCAACCATATCATAATAAATGTGCACAATATCAACAAAGAACCACAACACATGCAAGAGAGATCATAGACATAATATTTAAGTGGGAAAACCTCATGGGGAATAAAACCAACTGAAACATAAAAATTATATCATCATTTAAATTTATTGAGACACTAACCCCACAAGGAGCATCAACCCCTAGTTTAGTAAAACACTAACTCTACAAGGAGCACCAACCCATAATTTAGTGAAGCACCCACTCCACAAGGTGGCTAAAACCAAGAACCAACTAATACACCTAGGGATATTTGATCTCTACAAATTATGATGCCACAACTGATGGAGATCACTAATTCATCTCACAAACTCTAGTTCATACCATAGGGCATCAAACTTTCTCTTTATAATTCTTTCTTTTCTCTATCATATTTCTCTCATGCTATATGATATTATTTAATCTATCATGCTCTTACTCAGTCTTAAAATAATTCTCTCATACCTGCAAAATATATCTCTCTAGGTCTCACACCTTCCCTCCAAGAACACTAGCTCAAAAATGAGCCAAACAAGCACTTAAATATTATTTTCTTCTTTCCAAACCAAAATAGGTTGGTCCCTTATGATAATTTCAACCCATAAAAATATATAACATTCATAAATTTTAATTACAATAGTCACATATGACCCAAATAGGTCAACCTAGCTAAAACCATCATTTCATGTGCCAAAAATGGCTCAAAACCCCATAGGCACATTCTTAAAAATGCCCTAACATTAGTCCCATAATTTTTAATGACCCATGAACCCTTATAAATGATTAAAATATCATAAAACATTCATACATAGTCTTAATTAATATCAACCAATCAAATTATTTCATTTATTGGGCCCAATTCCCTTTACAAACTTCAAAACAGTTGTTTCCTGCACCCTTCAACACCCTAGAAACTTCATCTGATCACCAAATCACTTATACTAAAAAAAATGTCATGTGACAATCTAAAAATAAATGGAAGAACCTTTATAAAAATTCTAAGCAAGTTATAAGCCATGAATCATCATTATCTTAAAACCATAAAAAGATTTGCATTCACCAAATCAACCTACCAAATGATATGTTTCCAAAGGTTAGCTCATAAAATAATTCATACATACAATAAATACCTAATAATTGATTAATTGGATACCCAATTCATCCCTCTTTACATTCCAAGTGATAATAATTATCACCCAATCCATCAAATGCTTCAAATAATATAAAACTTGCATAAAAATAGATCTTTTCTTGAACTACCAAAAATTTCTTATTGAAATAATGCACTCGAAACCTTGCCAAATCACCTAATCATGAGGCAAGCCATATATCAATAGAAATTTATTTGAGTATAATTTCTAAAAAACTTTTAATCATCTCAAAATTCAACATGTAGCTCAAGTTTTAGTCATTTCATTGAACCATGCTCTTTGAGATCCCAAAACTACCCTTTGACCAAATCCAACCTATTTTTTCTTAAAAACATCATGAACCTTCATGAACATATCCTAAAACCTAAATGGAAATAAATAAAAACTCCCATGTATCATGTAACATCAATTTTGCATGCTACTCATTTCAACCATGTTGCTCTACATTCTTCTTTCTCGAAACTACTATTTTCATGTGGGGCTCACTCATCACCATGACCTCAACCATACATTTATGGAAATCTTGAGGATTCCTCTAAAAATACAATCATTAAAGTTTCACTTGTAATCAAAATTAGGTCATTATACTTCACCTTTTACAAATTGCTCCCAACTAGGGTTTAACTAGGGTTTTGACCTCTTTTCCTTCTTAACATTTGTTCATAAAAATGTGACCATCAAATAATATCAATATTTTTTCAAAACATTATAAAATCACCCCTGAAATCCACAAGGTCCCATGTAAATCAAACTATTCATAACGAGCATCAGAAGTTCAAATTCAAGCTTGATTTTCACCTATTCTTGACCTTGTCTCACAAAATCAATCATATCTCGAAAAATAAAAAAATGGGAACCTGAAATGTTTCTTATAGAATCATCACTCATCCCTATAACATCTCCAATCATCATAATTTCAATTTCATGGCTCAATCTATCCTGTCATTAAGACTTACCTATGCTTGCATGCTAGATCCTCATAATAACAACTAGTGTCAACTAAAATAATGTAATAAATGAACATATAACCTTTGAAAATGACCAAAAAATACCTCATATGAAATTCTATACCTATTTTCATTCTTACTTGATCTCAAATAGCTTCAATACACTTTTTCACATCTCCAAGCTACCATAGTTGCTCCCAATGAGAACTTGTAACATGGTGAACCACCTATACATGCACTATGCCACTATTGTGAGTGCTTAAGAACCCTCAAAACCTATTATCTATCAGTTCAACATGGTTCCCAAGAAACCAAGAAGCTCACACTACCAAGCAACACCTTCTAGGCACCTGTATGGGCTTGCTAAAGCAAGCATGCATAAATGAATCTCATTGTAGCAATTGATAAACATCTAAAGCGAACCGTTAGCACCTATATAATCATCATGAAATCATCCTACAACATTCAATTTTTCATTAATGTGGTTTTTCATCAATGAAAACACCTACTAGGACATCATGCTAACATTAAAGAAATAAGAACCATAAATTGAAGTCCTTGATCAAATAATATGAAGAGAAAATTAGTTGTATGTATAATAAACATGAAGAGATGATTAAAGAGCTAGAAACTAAGGTTTAAGTTGTGACACATTGTCTCAAATTCAAGGAATAATAATGCACCAAGTGCAAAAAGATATGGAATCTTTGAAGGAAGATTTGGATCAAGCATTAAGTAAGTTGAAGACCTATCTGAAGTTTGAGAAGAGAACATGTGTTATTTATAGTATCTTTAGTGGTGAAAATTCTCAAGATGATAAGAAAGCTCTTGGTTTCATCTGAAACCATAAGAAGATAAATGAAGATGATAATGCATGTCTCAACTTCGTAGAAGATCAAAATGAGAATAAGGAGGATGCAAATTATAACAATAAGATCAACTTCAAGAGAAATATGAAGACTAATCCTATCAAATAGCCTAATGCTATGAGGTATGCTAATTCATTATATGATTATTTTTATACGCATGGTTATTTTGGTCATATAGTAAGAGAGTTATAAGGCCCTCGAGGAATAACTACTCAGGGGAATATGATTTTTTTCAAAGGATACTATTATCGATGCAATGAATATGGACATAAGGCTATGGATTGTAGAAGTAAACTCATTTCTTACCAGTCAAGATGTAAGAGTGATGGTAATTGTTATAACTTTCAAAATACTTTGGTTATATAGAAAGAATTTTTCATCATGAATAATCAGGACAAAGCATGAAATTTGAATCTTCTAGAGTTCAAGAAATAGGTAAAGAAAAGAAGATATATGTCAAGAATTCATATCCTATAGATGAAGTGAAAGAGAAATAAAAGATAGTCAAGAAGTCTAATCTAGTGAAGAAGGAACCTTATACAATCAAGCCTAATCCTAATCAAGATACAAGCCAAAGTGGAATTGTTTCTAAGGTAGAGATAAAACCATAGGAAGATGAGTTCTAAGAGTGCCAACAATATTTACTATATTCTTAGGTAGAGGATAAGAATGGTGTATACATCAAGCTATTATTAACAATCAAGAATGAAAGGATTTTAAATAAGGACTATCAATCTCAATACTGTAAGGTGATGTAGATCCGGGGAATCTCTTGATTTCATGATGTTTTAGATCCTTAAGAATAAAGGGTGTATCTATTAAGTTTAATGTAGGAATTCATCACTAATTTGAAGCACCATGAGATGTTTTGTAGGTGTGTTATGTGAAAGAGTCATGAAATCATGGTATGAAGACTTAGACAATTATGTGAAGATAGTTAAGATGTTATGTTGTGTATAATGACTTTATAAGTTCAGTTGAATTCATGTCATTATGTTGTAGTATGATAAGCATCAAGAATATTTGAGGAGGATTGGTAGGTCAATTATGTAGTTTGAAGGGTATTATGTGCTTAGTAATGCCTCTTAAATCCTAATTTAGGTTTGTGACCTTGAAAGTAGGAGATTGATATGTAAATACCAATATGTTGTTGTGTTATATAGCCTATTAGGTTATGCTGAAATGAATACCAATATGGGTGCATTAGAGTGATCTATAAGGTCATGATCAAAATTTTCAAAGTCCTAGAATAAAGATAACATGACAAAAGATAGATAAAATATGGGTATTCTCATAAAAATCATGAAAAACTAGTAAATTGGGGTTGTTCATTGAAGCATCACCATGAAGAGGTATGTGTTCTTTGTGCATGAATTTCCAAGACATGAATTATATAGTTTCATTTTTCATATCATGAAAAAGATAATTTGATAGTCATATAAGGCAATATATCTTGAGAGACAATGAAATCATGAAGACCAATATGTAGAGTTATTCATTGTGGTATTAAAATGAAGTGGTAAGTGTTTGTACAATCTTAGCTTGTTAATCATGAAGAAATTTTTTTGGCAGTGGTCTTTCATTAAAAATCATTCATGTACAAATTTATTTGATGATATGATTCAAGGAGGATGCCATAATGAGGTTTGATAGCTTGTGAAACATGACTTTTTTATGTTAAAAAGATGTCATTTGGTGACTTGTAGGAGGAATTTTTATATGAATAGACTAGGATTGGTTATTTTTAGGCATGGTGTTTTATTTTTCTTTTTTGAAAAAATATATTTGGTTGTTGATCGTGCTTGTTTTTTGGCATTCATGAAGTATTGATACAATCAATAAGTGATTGATTACTTTGTATGGATTAGAGGAGATTATGGTCCTAGGGGGAGATGGTTGGCTCTATTCAAGGTATGTAAAGTTTTCTTATGTTATTGGTATGATCATTAACAAATTTGTAGGGTTTTATATTTCAATTTTTGAGAACATTTTATGAAGACAAAGGTGGAGTACCTTATTTTTCCTTGATAAGGTCCATGTCAGTTGTGTCAAGAGAAATTTTTTGAGATTGGTATCTAACAATCATGTTAGTGGTGTCATGAACTAAGGGGGATAAAATCAGAAAGTTTTCAATCTCAATGAGCAGGTTAATGGTGCTATGAATACATGAAAGGATATGAAGATATGTTTCCTAAGTTTGAAATGTTGTTAATAGGTAAGTAAATATTATTCATGATCTCTAAAAATTGATAACAATTGGTAAGTTGTGCATGATCTACTGGCATCAAACATATTTTGAGTTTATCTTGTGTTAAGAAGTGGTATTGACATCAAGAAATTTGAAGAAAGATAAGAATGATCTGAGATTCCTAATGACTCATGTGGTGAGCTAAAGCTATGGAAATAAAAAGAGTCCCTAATTTTTAAGTTGGTATCAGTCATGTGGCCTAGCCTACGATAAAAATTATTTATCAGATTTGTCACATCAATAATAATGTGAATTCTCTTGAATAATGCATGCATGATGATAGGGGTATCTCCATTTTTTTTTTTTAATTTTGGTTGATGGTTCCAATAGTTGGCTATTGATGCATGTATAGTAAGATCTTAGTGTGATATTAAACAAATAATTAAGGATTTACAGGTATGTTCATGTTTAGTTGAGAATGTTTAGAAAGGGGGTATGTTTTTGACATGATTGTTGACTTTTAATTGCAAAAAGTGTGGTTTTAATTAAAGAGAAACATATTCTTAGGGGGTATTTGTAGAAGTGTCAAGATAGTGATTAGATGCATGGTTTCTTGAAGATATAGAATTTTTCTACAGGCGGTAGGAGCCTAGGCTTATAAAATACCCTTTGTCATTAATGTCAAAGGGGGAGAAGATTCAGAAAGAGGGATAATGTCGACATAGTGTTTCTTAGTATAGTTTCCATAAATGATAAAGGGGTAGATTGTTGTAGGTTTTCACTAATGTCAAGATGATTTCATTGATGTCAAGCTGATGTAATTGATGTTATGGAGAGTTTGTTGGCATTTTATTGTCATTGAGTTATGTGGAAGGTCAAGAACACTAGAAGTCTCACAAAGAATGAAGAGACATAGTGAATGTTTGAGCATGGTATCTTGGTGAAGATGGATGAATTGAAATTTTTTAGCATGATAATGTGTTTTAGAGTGCATGGATTTAGTTTTAGGGTCAATATTTGCTTGAGAACCAAGTTGTAGAAAGAAAAAGTGAAGAAATCAGGTCCTAATGAGGTATGAGGTTCAATTTCCAAGGTAAGTGTGAACATGTGAGTATTTTTAGAGATGTAACAAGTTTTCCTAGGCATGTTAATGAAGTTTTGAGGTTAGGGCTTGAAGGAGAAATCATGAAAAAGGATTTTAAGGTTTGAACCGAGAAACGTTCTTGAGTTTTTCCTATTCTAATGATGTATGTTGATCATTTTTCAGTGCTAGTGTGTAAAGGTGAGTATGGGAAGTTGTTTGGCATGATGACTCAAATATGTGGACAAATTTTCAGGTCTTAGTTTTGATTATTTTGCAAGTTTCATTTTTAGTCAAAATGATTTCTCAAGAATGGTGTTTCCCAGCTAGAAGTGAAATTTCAATTGCTCATTGGTATGTTAATATTTTCATGGGAACCTAAGCTCTTCAAGAGAGATATGTATGTTTCCCATCTAAGATCTTCAGGCATTATTTTGGGTTTTAAGGTCCATATTTTTATGAACAATCGTTAACACAAAAACATGTTAAAAACCTTCTAAAACCCTAGCTTGAAGTCAATATGGAAGATATTTCTCATAAAATACCAAAAATGATTTTTATAAGTTTGATGTTTGGAACATGTAGAGGAATCTCCTAGATATCTCTAGGAATTTTTGGTTTTTAAGACGAGTGAGTGGACCCCACAAAAAAAGATTATTTCTAAATAATTTTCTATATCTCTCAAGTTGTAAATCGAAAATGCTGAAAAATGGATATTTTATGATGCTATGGACCTATAATACATTACTATGATTATTTCCAGGACAATTTTTAGTTATTAAGTGGTCATACGAAGTCGGTTTCTCATGATTGGTTTTGGATTAGTTTTGGCAATTTTGAGTAGTATTGGAGAAGAGATGTTCTTAAGGCCTTATGATATGATTTGAAGTATGTAATGGCCATAGTGATATGTTGTGGAGATAATTTAGTACATGTAAACATGTTTTATTTGGCATGGTTGATTTATTCAAGGTTGTACAAACTTCATTTCTTGAAGACATATTTTTGGGTATGTAGTCCTAATAGGAAAGTCTTGTTCTTGAGATGTTTTGATGGTGTAAATGCATGGTGCAGAGATTTCCAATAATTTTGGAGAAATATGAGGTAATGGATAATGTTCTTGAATATTTTTACTTTGATGAGGACCATATTTTATCAATGAATGTCATGATGTAACGCTATGCAAGAAGACCTAGTTTAAGTTGTTTTGTTGAGTCCTAAAATGATGTAAAAATCATTATTGAGTCATTGAATATAAATAAAGGTCATAATGTAAGTATTACATGTTTTTATGAAATTATTACAAGTTTTTATGATGTATTTAGGTCTTTGTATGGCCATCCTATATGTTTTATGACCAACCTATATGGTTATGTTCTTGAGTCTCATATGTATAGGTATAAGAAAGAAATTTTAGGTCTTAAGTGTTGTAGACAGAGTATAAGTAAGACATAGGTTCTTGAGAAGGTTATATGAGGTCTTAAAGACCATGGAGAATGTATGAAAATTGAATATTTGATTATTTTTAGCTTGTAGAATTCAATTTTTCCATGCCCATGTCAAAGTGAAGAAAAAGAGTGAGTTATCTTACCATGGTAGTTTGAGTGTCTCCAAGAGTAGATGAGATTTTGTATGAAGTGTATTTGATGTTTAAGAATCAAAGAGTGTTCAAGATTTATTTTTTCATGATGAGGTAACTGATACATTAGAGATAGAGATAGACCAAGAAGAAGAGGGAAGAAGATAGAGAAGAGTATAGAAGAAGCATACTATGATAGTTTGCGGAGAGAAGAAGAGATAAAAGAGGGTCATCATTTGTTAATCAGTAATAAACTTAAGGTGACAAACATTCTAGGTTGTTGAATTGGTGTTGAGTCTTCCTTGTGGAGTTGGTGTTTCACTAAAACTTAGGGGTTGGTACTCCTTATGGAGTTTGTTATTCCCTAAATTAGGGGTCCTTACAAGTTGGTGCTTGTTAAAGTTAGGTTGGTACTTGATAAATTAGGGATTGGTTCCTCCTCGTAAGTTGGTTCTTTCTAAATTCAATTTGTTTCTTGATAAATTAGGGGTTGGTGCTCCTTTTGGAGTTATTGCTTCAATAAATCTATGTTATTGTTGATTAATGCAATGGTCAATGATTTTTATTCCCCTCTAGGGTTTCCCACCTATTTTTGTGTTCATGTGTGTTCTCTATTGTTTCATGTTCATTTGGATGGATTTTATGTTTCTTTGATGATTTGACATTTCTTATATGATCATGTCTTATTGAATGGTTCATGTAAGTTAAGTAAAAGTTAATGAATGATTAAATTAAAAGTTTTGAAGACACTGATTCATCCCCAAGTAATTTTTCTTCAAACATTTACATCCTTTTAGTGTACTCAAATCACTAATCTAGATAAATATAATAAAGGTTTGAAAATAGTATGCAACATCATTTCTCAACTTAGAATCTCCATCTTGATGTGGAGATTTTTTTATCAAACTTGCACCATAATAAATTTCTTGAAATAAAGAATTTCATCACCTAATACACTTAGGAAATAGAATAATAATAAAAATAAATATTCAAATATTTATGTATTTGGATTCAATTATAATACAATTTTATTTTGCATTGTTATCTATTTGAAATAGAAATGTATTATTTATCATCTAAATGTTTTATTACATTATTTATATCTACTTACCATCTTGTTCAAGTGTGATGTTCTGATTACCATCATATTTTTATGGGTTACAAGATTCTTAACTAAAGATTCCAGATTGTAAATTAGTATGTTGCAATTTATTCATACAATAATTAGGGCTTTGTATCTTTATGCATAGTCTATGTTACCCAATATTGAGTCTAGTTTTTAAATTTATTGTGTACATTTGTTTAATACTTCAAAATTTAGTTACACACAAAAAAAATATGCACCAAGATGAACCCAAATAAAACTTAAATTTTTAAATGTTGAACTTAATGTAATGATTCAATAACTCACCGAGGTGTTCCTCTATAAGTGATGACTATAGACCTATGTCTATGAATTCCCAAGAGATTAATCAAGTATCTCATTTGTCTAATGTAAGATATAATATACTATATTGTTAATTAAATAGTTTGGAGATATAATGATAAAGTACTACGCTTTAGATATTTCATAGGAAATGATATCAACTTATCACGAGAAATAATGAGTAATTTCTTATTAGTTTTGGCATGTTTCTCCATATCTACAAATGCCAAGTAATAATTATTTTTAATTAAAATGCATCAAGAACATGTCATATATTATTTAATTAAAATATAAATGTCCCCCTCATTTTTATGTGTTTTTATTTTTCAATATGTGGATAATAATTCTCTCTCTCACACACACACACAAACATACACACATCAACAAACATTTTAAATGTTATTTTTCTCAATATTTTGTAATATTTAAATCATTACAAAATTTAATATAGTAGAAAATAAAATAAAACATTTGGATATCAATAAGAAATAATAGTCACTCAAATTACCAATTTTAGTAGGTATTGTTCAATCATAACTCTCCACACAAAGCATTTTTTTGTACATAATTTATTTTAGCACTTGTTGTCAACCCATCTAATGTAACTTTAATGGATATTTTCTCTTTATTTCATTTCTCTTTCTTAAGAGAAAATTTTGTCCAATGATTGATGTAATATGTTACATTTTGGTTTAAAATATCTTTTGATGGTAATTACAATGATGAATATTTTATATCACACAAAAAAGAGAACACAAAAAAGTATGTTATTTAAAACTTTAATTATTTTTTCAATAATATCATAATGTCAATTGATCAAATATTGAAATACACAACACTTTGTAACATTTGAATATTATGATTTATAAAAATATTCCCATAGTGTTTTCAAATTTTAAATATAAAAAAAATTATCACTCTAAATATTATAATCTATTTTAATGTCCCTCTCATAATGAAGTAGGTGACTTGTCCATTCTAGGTGTTTAACCATTGAGGGATAAAGTAATTTGATATAAGAAATATATTAACTCTGTAATGACCATTCACATTTAACATTGAGAAATTCACTCCAAAGTATTTAAATTGTGGAGAGAAATACCAAAATGCTTAAAACTCTTCAAATTTTAAAATATACATAAATTAATAACCTTGGATGCTATAATCTATATCAAAGGCTCTCTCATGATCAAGAAGGTTCTTGATGGGGAAAACATTTTGGTCCTCCATGGTCAAGAAGATTCTCAACCATTTAGGGGTAAAATAATTAGAGATTCAAGTATTTCATCATTTACCCTCAATTTAAATAACCATTGGATGATAGTTACATCCGAAAATACATCCAATTAAATTATTTTACAAAACTATATCTTCCCCATTTAAAAAAAAATTATTTCTATCTTGTTATATTTTAGAATGTTAATAAAAGTAGATATACACTCCCCTCCTAGAATTTTATTTTTAGAATGCCACAAGGGTGAGTGAAAATAGTGATTGGATGAATATTTCCACTGTCAATTACAATGTCGAGGATCTTCTCTCTAATCGACCTATAATATTACGATGATGAGGTTGGAAGATCTGAGACACAACTATAGTAAAAACCTGATAACTACACCAAATGGATTAACATCTGTAGCCAATCCTAAAATAGCAATATTTCTGTTGTCACCTCACTCTCCAAAAAATGTCAGAGAAAATGCCTCCAAAAAAATTGGTGAAAGGATGCTTTGTTGAAGTCACATTTTCCATACAATCATCATACAACTTAAATTCTACCTCAACCAAATCTTCAAAATCTCCTCCATCTACGAGTCCTTCCTATAATGACTAAAGTCCAAATGCAAAGAACAAGACCATTGTAATTAGATGAGTATGTTTCTGAGATATTAAATGCGGTACAACCCATCCTAGAACTACAGAGATGATTCTCATTATAATGAGAACGCCAAGTCATCCAGATAAAACCAATCTCCTTTGGATGCTTCGTTGCCATGATTGCAGCTATGAAAAAGGATTTTTCCCATATCTCTGAAATAATTTTCATATCTCTAGACTTTATGAGGCACACCCATTTTTGTATATTTTATGCGATAGTGGACAAGTTATTTATTCGGTACCACTTTTGCCTATGAATATTAATCCAATCGGTCAACCCCCCTAATATTTCCTGATACCAAATATGGGTTAAATCACCATTGTCATATTTTTATAGGGGATCCATAATCCAAGAGTGAATACACCATAGTTTCATTAAGGGACGAGATCCAACAAGATGTGCTTGAAAATAATATTGAGTGAAAAAGAGTTGCTCAAATTAAAGGAGCTTGAGAAAAAAATTTAGGTCGGGTGATGGAACTTGGGTGTTGCCAAACAACACATTGTTCATTTCAATAGCTAGATGCATATATGTAAAATATATCTCAAACCATTTATTCTTCAACATATATTTTTACGCTAAAAACATTTCCTACACAAAAACTTTTACAATAACTAAAATATATGCTTTAGATGACATTTTTTTAATTTAGGGGTATGAACACTATGAACAGAATGGATGAAAAATTTACGGAAAGGGAAAATAGAGTGAGAAGAAAAAGATGATGCAAATGAATGATTCCTGCAAAATGGGTTCTCAAAAGTTCCACTTTGCTACACCACTGATAGAGTGGAAGAAGGGTGAACGAACCAGCAATGGGTTTTTCACAAGGTCCGCTCTACATATTTATTGCTTGAAAATTTTGGATCTATAATAGATGGATGAATATAGAAAAAGGTAACAGGTTCTGTGTGAGGTTCGTGGTATCCGATCACCCATTCTCTAAGTATACCTGATGAAAAAGGCATGGGTGGAGTGAAAAAACTAGAGAGGCCCTTTTCGAAACTAGTTCTGATATCAAATGTGGGTTTCACCCCATATTTGGGAATGAACACAAGCTCAATAATTCATTCAACATTATAACTATTACAAATGATACAAATATATAGAGCTAGATATTCTAACTCATATAACCCCTAACACTAATCTAGGATGGTTGTTCTAACCACCTATATTCTCTCCTAACCACTAACCATCTATAAAATTTTGGATACCCTAATTCACTCACTTGAATCCCTATGTGAGTTGTTTTCACACCTCACTTATAATATTATAACAAACTCACAAATACATAACATGATAACCTAAATGCACCCATGTTAGGGATAATTCCTAACATTCCCCCCCTTAGTGATGACATGGGGTGAGGAAAATCATCCGTTATATCCATTATTTGAGTTGTTTCATCATTTCCCCCTCAAGGTAAATAATCATTGGATGACGGTTACAACCAAAAATGCATCCAATTAAATTATTTTTCAAAAATATATCTTGGAACACCTTTTTAAAAAAATATTTCTATCTTGCTATATATTAGAATGTTAATAAAATTAGATATACACACCCCTTCTAGAAGCTTATTTTTAGAATGTCACAAGAGTTATTGAAAATAATGATTAGATGAATATTTACACTGTCAATTACAATGTCAAGGATATTCCCTCTAATCAAGCTAGAATGTTATGATGTTAAGGTTGGAAGATTTGATACACAACTACAAGTACATCCTTGAGAACTACATAGAATGGATTAATATCTATAATCATTCCTAAAGTAACAATCTATTTGTTGTCACCTCACTCTCCAAAAAAATTTCAAATAACATGCCTCCGGAAGAATTAGTGAAAGGATCCTTTATTAGAAGTCACATTTTCCTTCCAATCAACATACGAATTAGCCTTTACCTCAACCAAATATTCAAACTCTCCTCCATCTGTGTGTCCTTCCCATAATGACTAAAATCCAAATGAAAATAATAAGACCATTGTAATTAGATGAGTCTATTTCTGAGATAATATATGTGGTGCATCCCATCCTACAACTATATAGATGATAGTCATTACAATGAGAGTGTCAAGGCATCTAGCTAAAACTAATCTCCTTTGGATGTTGTATTTCCTTTATTGTAGCTATGAAAAAGGTTTTTCCCCTAGCTCTGAAATAATTTTCATATCTTGAGACTTTATGAGGCACACCCATTATTTTATCTATTATACGATTGTTGATAAGTTATTTATTTGACACCACTCTTGCCTATGATGTGTAATCCAATCACCAACCCCTTTAATATTTTCTTATACCAAATCAAGGTTAACTCACCATTATCAGTTTGCATAGGGGATCCATAGTCCAAGAGTGAATACACCATAGTATCATTAAGGGATGAGATCCATAAGAGGTACTTGAAAATAATATTGAGTAAAAGTGAGTTGCTCAAATCAAGGGAGCTTCAAAAAACATTAAGGCTGAGTGATGGAACTTGGGTGTTGCTAAATAATACATTGTTCATTTCAATAGCCAGATGCATATATGTAAAATATATCTCTCAAACTATTTATTCTTCAATATATATCTACACACCAATTTTTTTCCTAAACAACAACTTTTCCAATAACTAAAATATATGCTTCAAATGACATTTTTTTAATTAGGGGTATGAACACTGCGAACAAAATGGATGAAAAATTGTGGAAAGAGTGAACAAAGTGGGAAGAAAAAAATGATGCAAATGAATGATGTCTTCCAAACGGATTCACACATGGTCCACTCTGCTTTGCACCGCTAGTAGAGTGGAAGAAGGTTGAACGAACCAACAATGGGGTTTGCATGAGGTCCACTCTACATATCCAGTTCTTGAACAATTTGGATCTATAATAGATGGATGAACAAAGACAAAGGTAATAGGTTTGTTGCGAGGTTTGTTGTGTCTCGATCACCTATTCTCTAAGTATACCTAATGAACAAAGTCATGGGTAGAGTGAAACAACTAGAGAGGCCCCTTTCGAAACCAAATCTGATACCAAATGTGGGTTTTACCCCATATTCAGGAATGAACACAAGCTCATTAATTCATTCAACATTATAACTATTACAAATGTTACAAATATATAGAGCTAGTTATTCTAACTCGTATAACCACTAACACTAATCTAGGATGGTTGTTCTAACCACCTAGATTCTCTCCTAACCACTAACCATCTATAAAATCTCTCACACCCTACATTCACTCACTTGAATTCCTACATGAGTTGTTTTCACAACTCACTTACAATATTATAACACACTCACAAATACATAATATGCTAACCTAAATACACCCATGTTAGGAATAATTCCTAACATAAAATATACATAAAATTATCACTTTGAATATTATAATTTATTTTAAAGGACCTCCTTTTTCAAGTGGGCACTTGATGGCCAATTTTTTTCTCCTCCATGGTCAAGTAAGAACTTGACCATTGAGGGCTAAAATGATTTAATCTCCAAATTATTTCAGCTACATAATGATCATAAAAATTGGCATAGAAAATAGGATCTTATGTATGTTATCTCCAAAGTGAAATAAAAAAATGCTTAAAATTTTAAAATATACAAAATTAATCTCTTAATATAATAATATATTTCAAAGTCTTATGAAGTTTATTTATATAATATTTTACATCGGATATTCCCTTTAATATTTCCAAATTTGGTAACAATTAATTGCTCAACCACAAATATTCTTGAGACTTTTTATACTCCTTTACAACTATCTAATTGTTTTCATTTCTACCCTCACATTTATGTCATAAAATGATTATATTTGTGTTATCAAAAATATTTGAATATTTTTTACAAACATTTCTAAGATGTTTAGTCTATATTTTCTTTCCAAGTTTATTTAGATTTATTATTCTCGTTACTATTATCACAATCATCATGTAATAATTCAAAAACAAATGTTATTTTTTGTCTAAATTTGGATTTAATTCATCAATCGATTTCTTCATGCTTGGATTTTTCATCATAGACCATATGGTGACATGAAAAATATTGTTTCATTTTTTTAATAAATTCCACTATTTTGGGTCTCTTAAAGAGAGAGTTTTGATTATAATCATGAACAATAAGTATTCCATTAATGTTTAAGATTAAAATATTTGATGTGGATCTAGCCTGCAAGAGGTCGAAATTCCTCCAAAACACACACGTATAATTTTCCAAAACTCCGAGAGACTTCAAAATATCTTCCTTCTCATTCCTGAATCCACACTAATTTGTTACAACATTACAATCTACCTTTTATTTCCACTATCTCTAAGAAAAACCCTAAAACATCAAAAAACCTAAAACACAAAAAAACCAATAAAAAAAAAACACCTCGAGATGGCCCTCAAATTTTTAATGCCAAAAATGCCTCCGAAAATGAAGGATCATGCCAAATTTATTTTATTCCATAAAGTGGAGTAAAAGATATTAAAAGTCAAGTTCTGACAATCTCGTAAAAAGCTTGCGAGCTAATTTTAGACCACTAGATGAAGGAATTGGCCCCAAAAATATTCCCAAATGACACCCAACCTTCATGAGAAATGTGGTCATGGAATATTAATAATCAATTTATAATCTGCTTGGAAAATTTCAATATGATCCAATAGTCGGATAAAAGTTATGGTCTCGGAAGTTATGTTCCCGCATCAAATTTCAATCTTTATCCTTTCAATAGTTTCTACATTAAACATTAACACACACACACACACACACACACACACACACACACACACACACACACACACACACACACACACATGTTTTTATATAATAAATATTTTATTATATTTATAAATTTTATCACATGAAAACATTAAAAATGAAAATATATTAGACATATTAGACTTTTTCAATGATGAGTGTGGCAATTTTTGATGAATTTTTGTATTAAGTCTCAATGTCCACAATTTTCTGAATATTAAAAATATCCTTCTCTTCTTCAATATTTTTGGATGTATGCATATTTACAAAGTGTTTTCTTTAACATTCAATAATTTATCTTCATCTACAAAATTCACATATGTTGTCATTTATGCATAAATTTTGAGTTAGTTTTCTAAGAAAATATTATAGAAAATAAGTTATTATTCAAGTAAAATGTTTAATTGATAATTAAATTTTAAAAAATCAAATTGAAAATTACTAAATAAAATATTTTTAAAACTAATCAAGATAGTCAATAGCTACTTATTTGTTTAAGAATGGTTTTGAGCATAATAGGCCAAAAAAATGACTTCTTATGGTCAAACACCCACTTGACCATGGTAAGCTATTTCTTTGGAAAATAATGTTCATTCATGGTAGAGCACATGCTTTACCATGAAGGGACAATTATTTTTGGCATACATGGTCAAGTAGGTTCTTAAACATGGAAGGTCAATTTCAGCATCTCATCCTATTAGTATAAATTCATTGGTACTCCAAATTTATATTTGGCTGATATATATTTAAAGAATTACTTGGTTACATATCCAATGGAAAAATAATTAAACGTGTTTATTCAACAAAGATTTTTGTGAGAAAATTTTCCCCTTAGGATCTGTAATAATTAAGAACAACCTATTAATACAACATTCAATATTAATATTGCATTAGGTAAAATCAAGTATTACATGATTTAAATTTTATTTTCACTACCCGAATCTTTACTTTCTAAATATTTTGAATCTTCATCATGCCCCCGTGATTCTCTCGAATCATGATCTCCATGATGCTCTCCTACTTATCCTAGCTCTTCTAAATATTGAATGTAATATAAATTTAATTGAGTTAGTTTTATAAATAGTCAAGAAAATAATGTTTAATTTAGCATTTTATTTGGAGGAAAAAGATAAACTTTATACATAATAATCATAACCCAAATGTTCTATAATATAAAATTTTATCAAAAATTACAAGAATATAATTACTTCAAAAATAATATTGACATGATTCAAAATTTCGTAAATGGATTTAAATCTATATTTGGGAATTGATAACCAAGTAGAACTTTCTAAGGATAGATGATTCAACATTTTAGAGGAAAGAGGTCAAAAAGGATACTTTTAGAGGGGGATTCCTTATTTTAGATAAATGGAATGACTTCTAGAATGATTGATTCTTGGAATATTCATATAATTCAAGAATAAAACTAGTGGCACTAATATCAAGTAAAATAATTGATATTTTAGTACTCTAGCATGCGAGAAATCAAGCTATATGAAAGGAAAAAATATGGTATTCCAACTGATTTCTAATTATGGAGAATTATAACACTTCTTTATTAGAATCTTAGTCACAATTTCATAAAGTTATCACACAGAGGCTTTGGATTACTCACAAAGGATAATTTAGAGTACTCACTCACACATATCCCGATTGTTACTGACTAGCTCTAGAGTACACACATAGGTAGATCTAAAATATACTCACATGTAGCTCATAAAAGCTAAAAAAATCCAAAATTCCACAGTCATCTTTGGAGAGTATTGTTATAAAATATATTTCATAGATGAAAGATAGAGGAAAAAGATATTTGTTTGAGTTTTGATAACTTACATAGTAATCTCCTACGTGAACTTGGCATAAAATTGAGTACTTAACATAAAATGTTAAAATATTATAAATATTCAATAATCAATTTGAAATTATACCTTTTATAGGTGAAAGAGGGTTGAAAGGTCCCTCTCCCTTTTATTAATATAATGGATAAGAGTTAAAAATACTCCACTAGTTGTAAATAAATGATCTAAAGGATTTTATATACTTCATTTGTTACCTAAATTTATTTGAACTTATTCCTTACGTAAGATAAAGTTGAGATATTTTTGATGGTATATTGAATGTTGGAAACAAACACCGTATGCTCCAAATATGGTTTGTGCAAGAACAAGAATTCATAGGATGAAGCCGAGGGCACGAGATGACGCGATGACTAGACACGTTGCAAAAATGGAAAATGGGTCATCATGGCAATGACAAGTGGTACGGAGAAAAATGAAGGTCATGTTTTCAATACCGGTCTTCGACAAAAAAGTTTTGCAACAAAGGGGTTCAATTTTATTTTTGAGCGAGACCCAACCGCCGTAAAATCCCAATCGGATCATCAAGTTGAGTTCTGAAGCAAACCGAGTTAGGATACATGAGCAATTCGGGGGTGAGTTGCCACACTAATTAACCGTCTTGGGCTTTGTTGGGCCCCTAAAATATTGACTAAGTACAAAAGGTGTGTAGGTGCACAAGGTCCTAATTAAGGAAAGGTGCGCAAGGACAAAGCGCACAGAGAAGGGTTTAAGGAAGCCCATGGTGCACGCGACGCGCATGAAAAAAACTAAGGGTTCAGGAATTAGTTAAATTGGATGTTCAGGGTAGAACACATGAAAATCATGACGCGACTACATGTGGATAAGGTGTTAACTCGTGATAGGTTGGCCCAGAGGGAGCATGCTCGCTGCGGTAGAAAATTCTAGAAGTACATCATGGTGAAAAGTGGAAAGCTCAGGCCGGGAGAGCATGCTCGAGTGGAGGACCACATTCGGACACTTGGCATCGAGATCGAGGGTGTTGGAGGATGAGTTGGCAGCCCGGAGAGGTTATAAATACTAGCACCTATAGAGTAAAAGGAGAACAAGAGAGTTGGTGGAGCTCAGAAAAATACCGCAAGAACTCTATTAGTGGGTAATTACATTTGGGAAAGGATGTATTGGGCAAGGGGATTGTAATTTTTCTTTTTCTTGGCCTAGCTACATTAGTTGAGTTATAATGCATGACTGTGTTCTCGCTTCTCCGTGACATTCTCGTAATGGCTCCATGGATGTAATGAGGTTATCAGTTTATATATATGAATATCAATGGTTTTGATATATAGATATTTTTCATAGTTTCTTTTTCATTTATGTTTATGCTAGGTGTGGATGTTTGTATACTTCTTTTTGTTATGATACCATTCATATAGTCTGCATTAAGTACTATCTATCTTAAATGGCTGCAAGGATCTAGAGGCCATTCTGAGCTCTGTGATTCTTGTATGTCATAAATCCTCTTTAAATCTCTTAGACACAAATCATAGATGATGTTTCCCACTTAACTCACATAAAAGAGAGACTCAACACCCGCGTGTGCCTCGGGTGAGTACCCAACATCCATTGGGTGATAGGCTGACGCGCATGGGGTACCTTTATTTTGTGATAAGGGTAAAAATGACTACATCTTGGTCCCATTACTTTGGGAACTATTTTCAAAGTTGTAGTGGGAAATAACATACATCATGATCTATGTAATGATTCATGAGAGAGAGGTTAACATTGGAAAGTGTTGAATCATGGTTCAATAGCACGATGATGAATTTTCTCGAGAGATTCAAAGCACTGGACTTGAGTTTGATGCATGTAGATGGGTAGAAGAGAACCTCTACCATGATTTGTATGGAAATTTTTCTGTTGCTTCCCAGTGGAACTGTATGAATGGCTCTCAGCCTATGCATCTAGATCAAGTTGGTGTTATGGATCACATGTGTGGACCCAAGAAGAATACTAGAGGCTGCAGGATGCAGATATGATGTGGACCTGTCTTTGTGGATCATTGGTGGAAAGGAGTACTGGCTAGCTACACTCTGGAGTATGCCATTTCCACATATTCTTGTCCTGGAGGTTGTTGAGTTTGAGTTTATGAGGGAGCCCAAAGGATCATTTCTATGTGCTATCCCTTTGACTATGAAAATATTGATGGTTACCATGAGTTTAAAGGCATTCCTAATGGTTGGCTAAACCATTCTAAGCACTGGGCAAGGAAGCTAGGGTGGAGGAAGATGACAACTATTACAACGGAGAAGGAAATGGAAGAGAGACACTCAAGTATGGTGAAGTGCATGAAAGGGATATTGCTAAAAAACATGAGGTTGCAGTGTGATGGATGTATGGTGGAAGATGTTATGGGAAGGATTTGAGGTTCACGTAGAGGACATGGAACCTGAGTAGTTTGTGTGACCCCATCTTGGCAAATGCGTAAGACAAACCCCTTTGGCTTTTAATGAGAGTTTGTCACGCGGAGAAAGAAGAACCATTGGCACACATCTAAGCCCACCTAGTGACCAACCCTAGCGCTTGGTTTTCTAGATCAGGGGGAAAATATTGCTAGTCTAGTTGGTTACATTAGAGGTGATCGGTCTACACCTAGGAGGTATAATTTCTTGTTTGGGCCTTCTATGGCTGCAAACACCAACCCAATGTTAGGACTTTTTGGGAAAGGTATAGACACACAAGATTTTGGTCTCACATATGGGAGTGGCACGGGGTATACTATTGGTAGTGGGGCATTTTTGTAGACCATAAGTGCGTAGCTCAATGGAACTGTGGGGACCCTTAGCACAACCACTATAGGACCTGATGGGTTTGGTGGATCTAGTGGTTTAGGAGGAATATGAGCTGGTGGGTCTAGTGCCTCTATTTGTTCGAGCACAGTGGACCTGGTGGATCTATTGGTTCGGACTTGGTGGACTTGATGGATCAGGTGGTGGAGGAAACACAGTGGAAACCAAGGCTCAGCTCAGGAGGATTCGGGCCCTAACCACCCCCACAAGTTTTCTTTGAAATTTCTCTACATTTGCCTGATTATAGAGGTATTGAGGATGCTTGCGAAACATGTTCACAAGTGTGAACTGCTATGGCACACAAAGGGTATCACAACCCCAGAATGGAAGGCTAGTCAGTTTGCAACCTTGTTGAAAGGGATCGCACATAACTTTGGTATAGGAAATATGACCCTCATCAAATAGTGGTGGACTATATTGCTTTAAAGAATGCATTCTTGGTAGAATTCCACATTCCTGAGTTTAAACAAAAGAGCATCAGTGCTTTGAAGGAGATTCAACAAGGAATGGTAGAGAGTGTGTGGGAGTATGATGTGTGCTTTAAAACTCTCTTGTCTAAATTGTCATATGATATTCACCCTTCACAAGCATGCTCAGTGGTTTGTTGGAGGATTGATCACACCTTTTAGAAGGGCCTTATCTCATAAAACTTTTACAGACCCACACGAGGCATTGGAAGCTGCTCTGCGTGCTGAGGCTATTGGTAGTGTTGATACTAGCGTTAGCCCGTTCCTGGAGGCTTAGATTGTTGTTATAGCCAAACAATGGAAAAATTTGTTTGTAAACTCAGCCCATGAGACTCACAAGGTGGTTTATGGTGCACTGCATCATGTGAAGTAGAGGGGCATGTTAAGGATAATTTCCCCCAGAGGATAGTACTTACCATGGCTATAGATCGTGAAATTTTCATGGGGATAATGATGCAAGTAGATGCCCCTTATTACAAAGCACACAATCTGGAAGAATGTGTCTTGCTAATATTAGATCTACACCTCTACAAAATGATACTAAGGACCGTAGGCTCATTGATCAGATCCATGAGGCCATTGATCATGGGGTGTGCCGCACAGTGTTACCAGTAGTTCTAAGGGTGATGGTCACCATTATGAGGAGCGCGTAGATGGAGGCATGCATGGAAGGGGTTTTTAAGGAGGATTCCATGGTCATGGTAACCATAGATGAAGGAGGATTGAGTTCCCGTGTGGAACTTGTTTCAATTGTGGGTCTACAGAGCATTAAAAATGAGAATGTCCAGAGCTATTGTAGTGCTCATGGTGTAGAAAGAAGCATAAGTACAAGGAGTGCCCAAAGTTTTTTTAGCACATGAATCAAAAGTGCACTTTGGAAAGGCAAGGGCATTGCAATCGTCGGTATTAAGAATGCAAACACATAGTGGATGGCATGGGTAACACGGGATGCGGAGTTTGAAGCCTATCTTGGTAAAAAAGGGCACAAGCCACACACACACAAGAGAGATACCAAGGTAGAAGAACCTGGTTTCAAGGGAGGAAGTAGTTCATGGAAAGTACCTAGACTCCATGCATCAAAAGGAGGTATATCAAGACACCATGGATGTTATTCGAGTTTACAAGGGGAAATCCAGTGTCTAAAGGAGAAGTCTAGGAGGGAGGAACAAGGAAGGAGAGTTGAGGCACCAAAGGATGACTTGGATGAGGTCAAGGAGGTGTGTAAAATGCTAAGGCAAGAGAATATCATTCCCTTGCTAGGATCATGGTTGAGAGAGAAGGTACCATGCACTAGAGGAGAGTGCAAGAGGTAGGTATTGCACACAAACCTTCCCCCTCATAGCCTTGACTATGATAAGGAGATCACATTGAATGTAATTGTAGATGGATGGCTCCTTAGTAATATCCTCATTGACACAAGCGTGGAGGTTAATGTTCTAACTTTGGATGCATGGCATCAGATGGGAAGACCTATATTACAACCATCTTCAAATGTGATGTATATGGAAAACAAGACTAAGCGATGCCCATTGGTGTCTTAAAGGATACAGTTATCACTATCTAGGGAGCTAAGTTTACTAGAGACTTCGAATTCTTGGCGCTCGCCAAGGCAGACCATTTTCCAGCACTCTTTGGGTGCCCATGGTGTTACAAGAACAATGCGGACCTTCGGTTCAACAAAGGATACATCAGATTTGAAAATAAGGAGGAGCTGGTCATTATACCCTTGGCTGATGTGAATTTGACACCTTATACTTGAACCCCCAGGAGAAGAAGTTTTGAATAGGATATATGTGTGCTCAATCGGGGACACGAGATAATCCATCCTACCAATGGAGTTATCTAGTTTGAAGATGCTCAGTCAGAAAGTGATACCACCAGTCTAGCATGTGACAATGGGGTGCATGGAACTTATGAATCGATGGGATGATAGTTGAGAAGGTCAAGTGAACAAGGTGACAAAGGCACGCACATTCCGATGACTAGGAGGAAAGGAGCTGCCTACATATTTAGGAGGAGCCTTCCCTGAGATATTTCTATGGGAGATGGAAGCTCAGTGAAATAATGAGAAGGAACGGAGGGGGATGTTAAGCTATGTCCTACTTGGTATAGTGGTACGGTGGTGGGCTACCCATCATGAGAGCCTTTTGGAATGGTGTGAGGTAAGAATTGCTCTCTCTATTAGATTATCTATAAGTAACGTGCCCACCACCATCAAGGACCACCATGGGAAGGAGCTAGCCTCTTTCCATATCTAGGAGTGTGATAGGATCTAGAGAGAAGGTGCGGAAGGTTTTCCACCATCCCTCTAGGTGCACAAGTTGTATTCTACACTACAGGGTTATGTGCACGCGTGGTACATTTGTTCAGAGACATGCCACTAGATAGGGAATTGACAAGAGCTCGTGGCTGACCTCATTCAAGCCTTTGAGTATCAGAGTACCAAGCCATCAGTTGATAAGGCCTTTTATGGTATCAAGCACCTTACCATGGGGGATAGTGCCACGGTAGAGGATAGGCTATTGGAGTTACTAGGAGGACCAGGTTTGGAGGTGTGCTTTGAATAAGAAGTAGAGGAAATAGAAGAGTTACTAGCTTGAGCGCGTGTGTTTGGAAAAGGAGAAAGGGAAGTTGGTGTATATGATTAATGGAGAGGAAGTGGAAATCTTGGATGTTAGCCATTTTTTAGGGATGTGCAAGGTGGTGGACAATGCTGATACTCATGTGCACGCCTACCATGAGCCTTTAAAGAAAAAGAAGGTTAACATCAGTTCAAGAGAAGAACCTAAGGAAGATATTATTGGAGATTACTGGTTGAGAGAAGGAAGTCTCTAATATCATTGATCTGTTGTGTGAATTTGAGGATTTATTCCCATGTGGGTACCATGAGCTCAAAGGCATTCACCATTCCTTGGGGAGATGAAGATAAAGCTGAAGGACGGTGTGCACCTGGTCAGGAAGAGACCCTACTAGATGAATCCCAATTTATGCATAAAGGTTAAGGAGGAGATAGACAAAATGATAGCTTCTGGGATCATTGAAGCAATGGAGGAATCGAGAATGGATAAGTTTGATGGTAATCAACATCAAGAAGGATGGGTGGATTAGGATCTACGTGGATTATAGGGAACTAGAATGCAGTTTGTGTCATTGATCCTTTTCCAACCCCCTTCACTGAAGAAATTTTGGAAGGATTCATTGGGCATGAAATCTATTCCTTTATGGATGGATTTTCGAGGTACCACCAAGTCCAGATTACAAAGGAAGACTAGGAGAAGACAACTTTCGCCACTGAGTGGGGAAGTTTTGCATATACGGTCATGCCCTTTGGGTTGAAGAATGCACTGCTATTTTTCACGCATAGTGGTGCAAGTGTTCTAGGACTTCATCCATAAGTTTCTTCAGGTCTATTTGGATGATTAGATAGTGTATGGTCTAGTTAAATACCATTGTGACAATTTGAGGTTAATGTTTGAGAGGTGTAGACAGTTGAGGATATCCCTCAACATTAAGAAATGTGTATTTGCTACACCCTTTGGCACGTTATTGGGGCATATCATATGTAAAGAGGGTTTGCTGGTAGATCTTACTAAATTTGTAGTTATTGTGGGGTTAGGGAGCCTACTAGCCAGAGCGTAGTGCACAGATTCCTTGGGCATATGGGTTATTACAGGAAATTCATCAAGGGGTATGCCAAGATTGTTGTGCCTTTAGAAGAGCTGCTTAGACATAAAAGCACCTTTCAATGGAGAGAGGCGCAGTAGAGGGAATTTGATACATTAAAGGATAGGCTTGTCACCGTGCCTATATTACGTTTTCCCTCTTGGGACAAGCCCTTCCATGTCCATGTAGATGCCTCAGGAACCGCTATTGGAGCAGTACTTACACAACCAAGTCAAGGAATTATTAATCATCCTTTGTGTTTTGCAAGAAGGAAGTTGACACCAGTAGAGCAGAATTACACAACGACTGAGTGTGAAGCATTGTCAATGATCTATGCACTTTTCAAGTTCAGAGATAGATTCATTGGAAACACCCTTCTTGTTTTACACCAACCACATAGCATTAAAATATTTGATGAACAAGCCCATTACAGTAATGGTGCATATGTCGATGGGTATTGTTATTTCAAGAGTTTGAGTTCACCGTAGTAGTAAAGCACAGGGAAGAGCAATTATGGACACGATTATCTGTCAAAAATTGATTTAGGGAGGATGCGCAGAGTATTGAGGAGACAATTCTATATGCGTAAATTTTTAGGTTACGGTGGCATGCCCTCGGATTTGGAGGAAATTGAGGTATTTTTAAAGAAAGGTTTGGCACCAAAGTAATGAAGGCATTAGAAGAAGCAGCACTAGCCATATGCATTGTGCCCTAGATGTTGATAAGTGGATACTTGTACAAGTTGGGACATGATGATGTGTTACGCAGTGTTTATTAGAGCATGAGCACCTCACCATCATGGAGGAAGTACACGGAGAAAGTGTGTGTGGGAATTATGCGGTGATTCCACTTGTGTATAAGATATTAATGGTAGGTTTGTGGTGGGAAACCTGTATAAGGATTGTAAAGACTATTGTAAAGTGTGTGACCATTGTCAGTGCATTGGCAAGCCAGGAAGGAGATATGAAATGCCTTTGCACTCTATACCTAGTGCGGAATCTTTTGAGAAGTGGGCAATAGAATTTGTAGGCCCTATTACACTAGTGAAGCGTAGGACTAGCTCACGCTATGTCATCACTTGCATGGATTATCCGACAAGGTGGGAAGAGGAAACCCCAAATAAATACTACACAACAGCCACAACACCAAGATTATTGTGGGAAAACATTATCACGAGATATGGGTGTCCGTTGAGTTTAACTAGTGATAGGGGTACGCATTTCTTGAATGAGACCATGAGGATTTTGTTGTCAAAATTTCACCCCCCCTGGGTAATTTTGATAACATGCATCAGAATATTCAAGTCCCAGGAAAATTGATTGATTTGGGGCCAAAAATCATGTTGCTAGAGTCCCCTCAAATATTTTCTAAGTTCCCTGTCTGAGAGGAAAAGAGCAAGCTCTGAGAAAATGCAAAAAGAGGTTGCAGAAGGCAAGTAGGTTGATCCAGGAAAAAATCGTAAAAATGACTAAGTCCTAGTCCTAGGGGCAGTCGGGACATTTGGGACAAAAAGGCCCGAACCGGCCGGCTCGGCCGAAGTAAGCACAAACAGCCCGCAAAGCAACAGGGACATCTGGGACAAAAGTACGCGGCGGGCGCGAAATGCCGGTTCGACCGAGAAAAAATTGGCTAACTGCTGAGAGGGACGCAAATGGGACAATTGGGACAAAAAGGCGCGAACCGGCCGAACCGGCCGAAAAGAGTCAAGTCAGTCCGAAGCAAAGTGGGACAAGCGGGCCAAAAATGCCCGAACCGGCCGAATCGGCCGAAATGAGTCCAGAGGGTCCAAAGTCAAAAGGGACATCTGGGACAAATGGACGCGAAATGCCCGAACCGGCCGAAATGAGCACAAAGGGCCCCAAATCAAATGGGACATCCGGGACAAATGGAGGCGAAGTACGCGAAGGAGCCGAATCAGCCGAGGACCAATCAGAAGGTGCCACGTGTCCTCACAAGAGAAAAGTCAAAAGGTCAAAGGGACGAGTTATCGAGCGCTGAACCGAACCAATGAAATGGCGCCACGTGTCCAAGTTTAAGGGGCCCACAAGCAATTTCAAAAGGAAAGCCCGTGAAAGACGGAGGAGAGAGAATTGCTCGTCCAATCAGCACGTGCCACGTGTCGTCCAGATGGCGAAGAGCGGGAAAACATTTTAAAATTCGTTTTGATCTGTTCCGTGCCCTAAATCTTCAGATCGCCATATCTTTTGATCCAGAGCTCGGATTTCCACGTTCTTTATATCAACGGAAAGCTGTTGAGATGCTCTACATGATTCTGGGATCAATCTCGAGTTTTGGTGCAGTCTGAAGAGAGAAAATCAAGAAATGGCTCTGACGTGTGGTAATGGCCGTAGTTTACTTTTCAACAACCCGCTTTAATGCTAATGGGTTGCATTCTTCTTCTCGCATGGACGTAAGTGACATTTTAGCGCCAAATTAATACAAATGGGTCGCATTCTCCTCCAAAATCGGTCAAATATGGCAGGGGTATGGGTTGGTAAGGTATCCTATGCCATTTTAATGCGTTGGTATTCAATGAGGAATGGGCTTACACGCTTTCCCACGTTTCGTCCCCGGCTCGACCCATGCAATGTAAAAGCCGATTTGGCTCATTTTAAAAAGTGTTGTTCATTCTTTCTCGCTCGCCCTCCCTTCTTTTCTTCTCTAGGGTTGAAAATGGAGTTCGAACCTCTCCCTTGCTCCGTAATGGCGTTTTTGCCTTTTACTAATGGAATGATGTTCTCAGTGCAAACTTCTCGGAGCAACAAAACGTGTTTTGTGATGCATCCGTCCATCCTTCCTCGCTTTTTGCTTGTCCTCTTCTTGCCTCTCTTCATCATGCAGTATCTCAGTGCATGTTTGAATGTTCATTGCAGGTTTGAGCCGTGTTCATGGAGTTTTGGGACATTTTCTCGTGTGAAATCTATCCTTGGGCCTCGTGATGCATCCGTCCATCCTTCCCATTAATCACCTCTCTTTGTCCCATGGCAGCTTTGATAGATGTCCAACATTCTCCTTCTCTCGGTGTATCACCGTTTTAGTGTAGGCTTTTGCTGTTTTTTTTCCTTTCTCTCTCTCTCTCTCTCTCCTGGCATGGTTAGATTAGGATTAGATTAGCTTGCCTCGCACCGGAATAGCTTGTGGCAGTAGTTTAGGAGCAGGAACCAGCCTTCTCTGGAGATTCCTCTCTCGGTTTTACAAGTCCCACGCTTGGAGAGAGGTTTCCATGTTGTGCAATCACACTGGATGCCTGAACATCAACCTAGAAGCCTGATGTGCGTCCAGGGGTGCTGTGATTTTGCATCAACAGTTTTGGCACGCCGGGTGGGACCTTAGAGGTCTTTCACTTCATCTTTTGCAGGTTGATGTGTTCCTGTGAAGATTTCAGCCTTTGGAGGCACTTGCAAACACATCTGGCGACTCCATCTGGTCAACAACCATCTCTGAAGTTGCAGACCTTCCTTTCCATTCATTTCCATCCATTTTTCATTCATCCTTCTTTCCATCCCTTTCATTCTTTTCCATTCCATGAAGTTGTGCAACCATGACTTCATTTCCATCATGGAACTCACATTTACAACAACAGCAGTATTTTCCACTTCCAACATGTTTTACAAATCCTCCGATCAGCATGCATATTCATATGAACAACAGCAGCAAAAAGTCGGGCTTGGCTATGGAGCTTTCCAAGAGCAAGAGTACGCATGCAATGAAGACAATCAAGAAGAAGATGCTGGTCTGTTGGAGAAAATCCAAAAAATGGAGGAGGGGATGGTGCAGTCCAGGGCTCAAGCACAAATGAAAGCTTTTGGAATCGGTTGTGGAGCACCCTGTCCATGGGTGGGACCTTTTCCAAGGCATTACAGCCCTCAGGAGAAACTTGACTTCATGATTGCAACGCTGCCTTTGCTTGCAAAGTGGATTGAAGAAATAGAGGTGTATGAGAGAAGTATTCAAAGAACAACCTTGTCAATGGGTAAGCACATCATCTCATACCTTTTTTTTCCTCTTTCCCAATCTATCATTTCAGCAAAGTGTCAAGTTTCAAAACCTCCATCCGCTATCCCAAATGTTGAATCCATGTCTCCACCTCTCAGTCTTCCATCTCATCTCGATTCTTCTTTCCTTTTCCCTTCCAAACAGTCATTCCCTCCACAAGAGCCAACAGAAACACCCCCTCCTCCAAAGAAACAAGAGGTTTCACCGCCTCCACCACCACACAAAATTGTCAAATCAGTTGAGTTTCAACCTATCCCTCCTCTTGCATCCCCAATTCCATGTGGGAAAGAAGAAATTGAAAAAATCACCATCAAGGAAAACAACAAGAAAAAGAGAGAGCCAAAAAGAAAAGAAATGACAGATAGCTTGAAGGTTTGGGCTGCCAAATTTGGGATAACAAAGATTCCCTTGATGGTTAATCCTACGAAGAGGCCAAGGTTGAACAAATGGTGGTTAGGACTGATTTTGTTGAAGAAGAAGATCTTGCAGCCCCAACTTGCCTCTAGAGCAACAGATTGAAGAGTTTGACTTGACAAACTTCATGCCGGAGGAAGAGTTCAACCAAGAGCAAGATTGCCTTCAAACATTGGAGGAAGGAGAAGCTGCTCCAAATCCAAAAGAAGAGGAGCACAATCTAGCATGAAGGAGAAAAGTGCAGATCCAAGGGCTTTGAGCACAAAGCAAAGCTACAGAGAACCTTCGCTTCTTCTTTCTACTTCACCTCTCTCTCAAGTTCTAATAATGAAGAGGAGTTTGATCTCTCAAACTCAATATTGAGAGTGAAGCAAACCATGGTGGTCAAGTCAGTTGCACATCAAGAGGACACCACGGAGGAAGTTGAATACGAGAAGCAACGACAACAATGAGGCGCTTTACTGCTGATTTTGGAGGACTGCTTTTGATGAAGAAGAGCCGTTGAGTTTTCACCATTCTCTCTTTCATCATCCACATTCCAAACACAAGAGTCTCATCGCATGAAGAAGAGCATTCATTTGCAGCAGCCTCGCATCTTATAAAGAGCCCTTTGAACCAAAATTGGAAGATTTAAATCTTCCATGTTCTTCATCGAGGAAGAGAAAGGACAAAAGAATTTCACCATTTCTTCCACATCATCCATTCAAGAGGGTCTACAAGAAGACTCCATTCTCGGAGTTGAAAATCACAGAATGGGCATATCAAACGGATCGACCTTGCCCAATCGTGTATTTGGCTTCATTGAGCCAAAGGAGAAGCCAACAACCAGTCATGCTTGCTTCGAGCATGAGGATGAGCTAAAAGTACCAAGGATCAGCTGCCATACCTCTCCAATCCAAATGCAGAGCAACTAAAAGAGGTATTGGATTTATTTTCAGTTGATACCTTGATGATTTGGATAGAAGACCAGCTTCTTGTTGATTTTCCATCCATCCAAACAGCCATGATGATAAGCAAATCAGTTGCATGGCTGCCAATTTTGAAGAAAGGGAGCTATTTTGCACAACCAGTTGCAGGGTTTGTTTAGCTTGCCTTTGCTTCCAGTTAAAGTAGAGTAGTTAGGTTTGCTTTCAGCAGAAGAAGTGCTTGTGCACACTCTGCATGTTCCATTTGGGGCATGTATGATTTTCAGTTTTGTACATAGTTTTGGTGTTGTTGGTTTTGCTTTGCACGCTTCATTTCAAAGGGCATCTTGGTGAAGACACTCCAGGTTCAATGGGTTTCCAAGTGGCTCGTAGGGAGGTTTTCAAAGTTCGAGATCACCAGGGTTCGCAACTCATGACTCCATGCCCAATGGATGCTTCAGTTACGATCATTCATCTAAGTGCAGATGACCTTGCTGAAGTCGCCAAACCGTTGTCAAAATTTCACCCCCTCGGGTAATTTTGATAACATGCATCGAATATTCAAGTCCTGTGAAAATTGATTGATTTGGGGCCAAAATCATGTTGCTAGAGTCCCCTCAAATATTTTCTAAGTTCCCTGTCTCGAGAGGAAAAGAGCAAGCTCGAGAAAATGCAAAAAGAGGTCAGCAGAAGGCAAGTAGGTTGATCCAGAAAAAATCGTAAAATGACTAAGTCCTAGTCCTAGGGGCAATGGGACATTTGGGACAAAAAGGCCGAACCGCCGCCGGCTCGGCAAGTAAGCACAAACAGCCCGAAAGCAACAGGGGACATCTCGGGACAAAAGTACGCGGCGGCGCGAAATGCCGTTCGACCGAGAAAAAATTGGCTAATCACGAGAGGGACGAAATGGGACAATTGGGACAAAGAGCGCGCTGAACCGCCGAACCGCCGAAAAGAGTCAAGTCAGTCCGAAGCAAAGTGGGACAAGCGGGCCAAAAATGCCCGAACCGGCCGAATCGGCCGAAATGAGTCCAGAGGGTCCAAAGTCAAAAGGGACATCTGGGACAAATGGACGCGAAATGCCCGAACCGGCCGAAATGAGCACAAAGGGCCCCAAATCAAATGGGACATCCGGACAAATGGAGGCGAAGTACGCGAAGGAGCCGAATCAGCCGAGGACCAATCAGAAGGTGCCACGTGTCCTCACAAGAGAAAAGTCAAAAGGTCAAAGGGACGAGTTATCGAGCGCTGAACCGAACCAATGAAATGGCGCCACGTGTCCAAGTTTAAGGGGCCCACAAGCAATTTCAAAAGGAAAGCCCGCGAAAGACGGAGGAGAGAGAATTGCTCGTCCAATCAGCACGTGCCACGTGTCGTCCAGATGGCGAAGAGCGGGAAAACATTTTAAAATTCGTTTTGATCTGTTCCGTGCCCTAAATCTTCAGATCGCCATATCTTTTGATCCAGAGCTCGGATTTCCACGTTCTTTATATCAACGGAAAGCTGTTGAGATGCTCTACATGATTCTGGGATCAATCTCGAGTTTTGGTGCAGTCTGAAGAGAGAAAATCAAGAAACGGCTCTGACGTGTGGTAATGGCCAGAAGCGACTTTTTTCAACAACCCGTTTTAATGCTAATGGGTCGCATTCTTCTTCTGCACGGACAGAAGTGACATTTTAGCAGCCAAATTAATACAAATGGGTCGCATTCTCCTCCAAAATCGGTCAAATATGGCAGGGTATGGGTTGGTAAGGTATCCTATGCCATTTTAATGCGTTGGTATTCAATGAGGAATGGGCTTACACGCTTTTCCCACGTTTCGTCCCCCGGCTCGACCCATGCAATGTAAAAGCCGATTTGGCTCATTTTAAAAGTGGTTGTTCATTCTTTCTGCTCGGCCCTCCCTTCTTTTCTTCTCTAGGGTTGAAAATGGAGTTCGAACCTCCTCCCTTGCTCTCAGTAATGGCGTTTTTGCCTTTTACTAATGGAATGATGTTCTCAGGCAAACTTCGAGCAACAAAACGTGTTTTGTGATGCATCCGTCCATCCTTCCTCGTTTTTGCTTGTCCTCTTTGCCTCTCTTCATTGCAGTATCTCAGTGCATGTTTGAATGTTCATTGCAGGTTTGGAGCCGTGTTCATGGAGTTTTGGGACATTTTCTCGTGTGAAATCTATCCTCGGGCCTCGTGATGCATCTCGTCCATCCTTCCCATTAATCACCTCTCTTTGTCCCATGGCAGTTTTGATAGATGTCCAACATTCTCCTTCTCTGGTGTATCACCGTTTTAGTGTAGGCTTTTGCTGTTTTTTCCTTTCTCTCTCTCTCTCTCTCTCTCTGTCTCCTTGGCATGGTTAGATTAGGATTAGATTAGCTTGCCTGCACTGGAATAGCTTGTGGCAGGTAGTTTAGGAGCAGAACCAGCCTTCTCTCGGAGATTCCTCTCTCGCTTTACAAGTCCCACGCTGAGAGAGGTTTCCATGTTGTGCAATCACACTGGATGCCTGAACATCAACCTAGAAGCCTGATGTGCGTCCAGGGGTGCTGTGATTTTGCATCAACAGTTTTGGCATGCCCGGTGGGACCTTAGAGGTCTTTCACTTCATCTTTTGCAGGTTGATGTGTTCCCGTGAAGATTTCAGCCTTTGAGGCCTTCGCAAACACATCCGGCGACTCCATCCGGTCAACAACCATCTCTCAAGTCAGCAAACCTTCCTTTCCATTCATTTCCATCCATTTTTCATTCATCCTTCTTTCCATCCCTTTCATTCTTTTCCATTCCATGAAGTTGTGCAACCATGACTTCATTTCCATCATGGAACTCACATTTACAACAACAAAAGAGATTTCCACTTCCAACATGTTTTACAAATCCTCCGTATCAGCATGCATATTCATATGAATGCTAGTGCCAAAGTCACTTGGCTATGGAGCTTTCCAAGAGCAAGGGTACGCATGCAAATGAAGACAATGAAGAAGAAGATGCTGGTCTCTGGAGAAAATCCAAAAATGGAGGAGGGGATGGTGCACCAGTGGCTCAAGCACAAATGAAAGCTTTTGGAATTGGTTGTGGAGCACCCTGTCCATGGGTGGGACCTTTTCCAAGGCATTACAGCCCTCAGGAGAAACTTGACTTCATGATTGCAACGCTGCCTTTGCTTGCAAAGTGGATTGAAGAAATAGAGGTGTATGAGAGAAGTATTCAGCAACCTTGTCAACGGGTAAGCACATCATCTCATACCTTTTCTTTTCCCCTTTCCCAATCTGTATCATTTCAGCAAAGGTCAAGTTTCAAACCTCCATCTCGCTATCCCAAATGTTGAATCCATGTCTCCACCTCTCAGTCTTCCATCTCATCTCGATTCTTCTTTCCTTTTCCCTTCCAAACAGTCATTCCCTCCACAAGAGCCAACAGAAACACCCCCTCCTCCAAAGAAACAAGAGGTTTCACCGCCTCCACCACCACACAAAATTGTCAAATCAGCTTGAGTTTCAACCTATCCCTCCTCTTGCATCCCCAATTCCATGTGGGAAAGAAGAAATTGAAAAATCACCATCAAGGACAACAAGAGGAAGAGCCAAAAAAAAGAAATGACAGATACCAAGGTTTGGGCTGCCAAATTTGGGATAACAAAGATTCCCTTGATGGTTAATCCTACAAAGAGGCCAAGGTTGAACAAATGGTGGTTAGGACTGATTTTGTTGAAGAAGAAGATCTTGCAGCCCCAACTTGCCCTCTAGAGCAAACAGATTGAAGAGTTTGACTTGACAAACTTCATGCCGGAGGAAGAGTTCAACCAAGAGCAAGATTTCCTTCAAACATTGGAGGAAGGAGAAGCTGCTCCAAATCCAAAAGAAGAGGAGCACAATCTAGTCATGAAGGAGAAAAGTGCAGATCCAAGGGCTTTGAGCACAAAGCAAAGCTACAGGAGAACCTTCGCTTTTCTTTCTACTTCACCTCTCTCAAGTTCTAATAATGAAGAGGAGTTTGATCTCTCAAACTCAATATTGGAGAGTGAAGCAAACCATGGTGGTCAGGTTGCACATCAAGAGGACACCACGGAGGAAGTTGAATACGAGCAGCAGCACAGCAATGAGGCAGTTTACCTGTCAGATTTGGAGGACTGTTTTGATGAAGAAGAGCCGGTTGAGTTTTCACCATTCTCTCTTTCATCATCCACATTCCAAACACAAGAGTCTCGCTGTCATGAAGAAGAGCATTCATTTGCAGCAGCCTCGCATCTTATAAAGCAGCCCTTTGGAATCAAAATTGGAAGATTTAAATCTTCCATGTTCTTCATCGGAGGAAGAGAAAGGACAGAAGAATTTCACCATTTCTTCCACATCATCCATTCAAGAGGGTCTACAAGAAGACTCCATTCTCGGAGTTGAAAATCACAGCAATGGGCATATCAAACGGATCAGACCTTGCCCAATCAGGTATTTGGCTTCATTGGAGCCAAAGGAGAAGCCACAACCAGTCATGCTTGCTTCTGAGCATGAGGATGAGCTAAAAAGTACCAAGGATCAGCTGCCATACCTCTCCAATCCAAATGCAGAGCAACTAAAAGAGGTATTGGATTTATTTTCAGTTGATACCTTGATGATTTGGATAGAAGACCAGCTTCTTGTTGATTTTCCATCCATCCAAACAGCCATGATCAGTGCCAAATCAGTTGCATGGCTGCCAATTTTGAAGAAAGGGAGCTATTTTGCACAACCAGTTGTAGGGTTTGTTTAGCTTGCCTTTGCTTCCAGCTAGAGTAGAGTAGGTAGGTTTGCTTTCAGCAGAAGAAGTGCTTGTGCACACTCTGCATGTTCCATTTGGGGCATGTATGATTTTCAGTTTGTACATAGTTTTGGTGTTGCTGGTTTTGCTCTTGCACAGCTTCATTTCAAAGGGCATCTTGGTGAAGACACTCCAGTTCAATGGGTTTCCAAGTGGCTCGAGGGAGGTTTTCAAAGTTCGATCAGTTGCAGTTCAACTCATGACTCCATGCCCAATGGATACTTCAGCTACGATCATTCATCTAGCAGTGTATGACCCCACTGAGTCGCCAAAACTTGTCAAAATTTCACCCCCGGGTAATTTTGATAACATGCATCGAAATATTCAAGTCCTGTGAAAATTGATTGATTTGGGGCCAAAATCATGTTGCTAGAGTCCCCTCAAATATTTTCTAAGTTCCCTGTCTGAGAGGAAAAGAGCAAGCTCGAGAAAATGCAAAAGAGGTCAGAGAAGGCAAGTAGGTTGATCCAGAAAAATCGTAAAATGACTAAGTCCTAGTCCTAGGGGCAATGGGACATTTGGGACAAAAAGGCCGAACCGGCCGGCTCGGCCAAGTAAGCACAAACAGCCCAAAAAGCAAAGCAGGGGACATCTCGGGACAAAAGTACGCGGCGGGCACGAAATGCCGGTTCGACCGAGAAAAAAATTGGCTAATCCGAGAGGGACGAAATGGGACAATTGGGACAAAGAGGCGCGAACTGAACCGGGCCGAACCGGCCGAAAGAGTCAAGTCATCCAAGTCAAAAGTGGGACAAGCGGGCCAAAATGCCCGAACCGGCCGAATCGGCCGGCGAAATGAGTCCAGAGGGTCCAAAGTCAAAAGGGACATCTGGGACAAATGGACGCGAAATGCCCGAACCGGCCGAAATGAGCACAAAGGGCCCCAAATCAAATGGGACATCCGGGACAAATGGAGGCGAAGTACGCGAAGGAGCCGAATCAGCCGAGGACCAATCAGAAGGTGCCACGTGTCCTCACAAGAGAAAAGTCAAAAGGTCAAAGGGACGAGTTATCGAGCGCTGAACCGAACCAATGAAATGGCGCCACGTGTCCAAGTTTAAGGGGCCCACAAGCAATTTCAAAAGGAAAGCCCGCGAAAGATGGAGGAGAGAGAATTGCTCGTCCAATCAGCACGTGCCACGTGTCATCCAGATGGCGAAGAGTGGGAAAACATTTTAAAATTCGTTTTGATCTGCTCCTGCGTGCCCTAAATCTTCGGGATCGCCATATCTTTTGATCCAGAGCTCGGATTTCCACGCTTTTATATCAACGGAAAGCTGTTGAGATGCTCTACATGATTCTGGGATCAATCTCGAGTTTTGGTGCAGTCTGAAGAGAGAAAATCAAGAAATGGCTCTGACGTGTGGTAATGGCCAGAAGCGACTTTTCAACAACCCGTTTTAATGCTAATGGGTTGCATTCTTCTTCTTACTGCGGACGAAAGTGACATTTTAGCGGCCAAATTAATACAAATGGGTCACATTCTCCTCCAAAATCGGTCAAATATGGCAGGGTATGGGTTGGTAAGGTATCCTATGCCATTTTAATGCGTTGGTATTCAATGAGGAATGGGCTTACACGTTTTCCCACGTTTCTGTCCCCTGGGCTCGACCCATGCAATGTAAAAGCCAGATTTGGCTCATTTTAGAAAGTGGTTGTTCATTCTTTCTGCTCGGCCCTCCCTTCTTTTCTTCTCTAGGGTTGAAAATGGAGTTCGAACCTTCTCCCTTGCTCAGTAATGGCGTTTTGCCTTTTACTAATGGAATGATGTTCTCAGGCAAACTTTTGGAGCAACAAAACGTGTTTTGTGATGCATCCGTCCATCCTTCCTCATTTTTGCTTGTCCTCTTCTTACCTCTTCATTGCAGCTATCTCGTGCATGTTTGAATGTTCATTGCAGGTTGGAGCCGTGTTCATGGAGTTTTGGGACATTTTCTCGTGTGAAATCTATCCTTGGGCCTCGTGATGCATCCGTCCATCCTTCCCATTGCTCACCACTCTCTTTGTCCCATGGCGCTTTGATAGATGTCCAACATTCTCCTTCTCTCGGTGTATCACCGTTTTAGTGTAGGCTTTTGTTGTTTTTCCTTTCTCTCTCTCTCTCTCGTCTCCTTGGCATGGTTAGATTAGGATTAGATTAGCTTGCCTCTGCACCGGAATAGCTTGTGGCAGTAGTTTAGGAGCAGAACCAGCCTTCTCTGGAGATTCCTCTCTCGGTTTACAAGTCCCACGCTGGAGAGAGGTTTCCATGTTGTGTAATCACACTGGATGCCCGAACATCAACCTAGAAGCCCGATGTGCGCCCAGGGGTGCTTTGTGATTTTGCATCAACAGATTTTGTTACCGAGTTCATGGTGGCTCATCACAAGACTACACCCTATCACCCACAGAAAAAATGGAACATGCGGAAGCATTCAAAAAATACTTGAGTCATACCCCAACTAAAATTTGTGATGTTGGTAGACAAGATTGGGATGATAAGGTATCAACAAGTGTTATGGGCTTACAGACAACTTATAAAAGGTTGAACAAAGCCACACTATTTCAGGGCCTTGGTGTTTGGTCTAGTAGCTATTCTTCCAGCTTGAATTCATGTTACCTTCTTTACGAATAGTGCATGCATGAGGGTTAGTTGATGAGCAAGTGCTGAAATAAAGAATTGATGAGTTAATGAAGCTAGATGAGAGACAATCACTCTCCAGGTAGAGCCAAACAACAAAGAAATCAAAGTAGAAGGCTTGGCATGATCGCCACATAAGAAATAAGAAGTTTGAGGTTGGGCAGATGGTCTTACTTTATGATTCTAAATTTCTGCACCATCTTGAGAAGTTGAAAGTCCATTGGTTGGGTCCTTACACAATATCGTACATTTTTAATTTAGGTGCGTGCGATTCTAAGCACTCGGATGGAATGAAGTTACCTAGACACTTCAATGGGATTAGGCTGAAGCCCTACTATAAATAAGTCTTCTCGGTGTTTGTAAATAAGGCAATTTTTCTAGTTAGTTTAGAATTTTCCTTTATGTGTTTATTTTCTTGTGTTTCCCTTTCATGTTTTTGTTTTGTTTTGCGCCTTGGGTGTCGGTAACCTTATTGCTACTTTTTGAGAATCTGTGAGTGCACAGAGGACCGCACATCATTTTAGTGTGGGGTGGAGTAATGTGAAGGAGTGCATGGTTAAAGTGCCAAGGACATTGTGTTAAAAATCCCGATTGAATGGCCCTGTTAAAAGAGGTTCTTGAAAATAAAAATATGGAAAAAGTATGGGTGGTGTAAAGATAAAGCTACTTTCGAGATCCCACATATAAAGGAGGAGAAAGTGCATTAAGTAACATGAGGTAGGTGAGAGAAAAATTAGGATAGAAGAAGTGCCTTCGGCACTGGGTATGTGCACGTAAGAGTCTCTTATCAGGTTGGATTGGTTACATGCCAGAAGGTTAGAGGTTTGTCCACGTAGGTTGGGGCACGTGAGTGAAAGTGCTGAAGACGGGATTTGTTTGAAAAATCCACATTAAATGTAAAAAGTATGGTGGTAGGTGAAAAAGTAATTAATGCTTAAAAAGGGAAAAAAATATAAATAAAGGGGTCAAGGCACTTCATTTTTCACTTTGCATATAAAGAGAATGAAGCAATTTTGCACCTTTGCAAACTAGGGCTTCCAAAAAACTTATCCGTGTGAAGAAAAATTTGGAGAGATTGAAGTGTGGGTAACTAGTTCGGGTTTGTAAACCAGGAGGAAGGGATTTCATGGGCGTAGGAGAAGTTGTGAGAAGGCGTCGTCTTGTGAAGGGAGTATCCCAGTTAGGGTTTGAAGAACTAGGGCACGGGTTTAAGTAATTTTCTTCACAAGTTTGAGATCTAATGTTAGAGAGACCAAAAATAGAGTAACACAGAGTGATTGAAGTGGGAATATGACTTAGAGAATGGCATGTTGGTGTAGGTGTTTTTTTATCACTTTATTTAATTATTTAGTGTTATTTCCACCTACACCATGTGAGTCATCTCACTTAGGTGGACATGGATCTAGGTGTCATTTTAGTTATGACAGATTCTCTTACAGAATCCGTCATATGTGTAAGTGTGTCATAGGAGTTACATTCCCATTTAGGAAAGTAACTCCTCTTCTCCATTATGGAGGAATATTTTCTTACATGGGAGTTACACATTCACTCCCTATTTGTACTCCTCTTATTTTTGGTCCACGGAAATCCAAGAGCATTGTATTCCACTCAATTTTTGAATCTTGAGATTTCTATGCATGCAAACTGCTTCTTACAAGTTTGCTTGCCTTATTTTGCAACTCCTTTCTTGGTGAAGTGTAGCTGTTTGGTGCATGTGTATTCCTTCCAGACCCTTTTCCTACACTCCTTAATGGTATCAGAGCTTGGGGATTGGAATCACGTTGCTCACCATTGTTGCTCCACCGTGTAGTTGCTTGTGCAAGTTTCACTTTCTGCATGTGTTTAATTGCATATTTCAAGATTCTAATGGTTATTTTTCGGTGGTTTGTTTTGTATGCTTCTTGCTAGTTTTCACCGTGTTCGAGTTCGAAATGTTGTAGGTTTAAGGTGCTTGATACACTCGAGTTTTGTGGCTGCATTGTTTGAGAATGTGTTTTTCGTGCAACCCGCTTTAGCCTCGACCGCAACTCATGTGATCTAAACTTGCAACTCATGTGATCTCGAACTCGCAACCCATGCTCATGTTTTGCAACATTCATTACTAGCTCGTGGTTGATGTTTATTCCTTATGTGTGGTTTTTTTTTACTACTGCAGCATGATCACACCCGCCTTGTGTGGGCATTTTTTTGCTGCAAAGGGTTACACTACCCTCCTCCGGGACGTGGACTCTACCACAAGCTCACTAACCTACTACGTGAAGGAAGGTGGAACTTCACCGCTCCTCTCCAATGCCTTCAACCATGTTTGGACAAATGTCATTGGTTCAATGTTGAATGAGCAGGATGTTTTTGCTGCACAACAACGTGGTCTATTTCAACTCCTTCTCTACGTGCATCCTGCCTGACAGTCACACCAAACCTCATCTTCTTGGACTTCTCACCATTTGATTCTTGTTACCAACTACTCGTGGACGTTTTTGCTACATCGAAAGCACAAAACTCAGCGTTTTTAATCTATTTTAGCAACAAGTGTCTACACATTGGGCATTTTTTATCCACTATTGACTAGGTCTCTAGTCATGGATGTTTTACTACACATTACTTGTCCAACATGTGGCTGTCCCTATTGAACACATGGCTGTTCACCTTCCAAAGACAACAAAGAAAAACAAAAACCAAGTTGAGCACCTGACTTGGTTTGGTCAAACAAAAACCAAGTTGAATTGATTTTAAACGCTTGGAGTGTTTGAAGGTAATTTAAATCAGATCAGACCTTTTTCTAAATGTTTTAAGGTATTAAAAAATTTCATATTATTGGCTGTCTTAAAATCTGGGCATTTTACTTGTATTGGTGGCCCTTCCTTCGAGTGTCGAAGACGGAGGGTGAGGTCCAGGATTGGTAGGAGGCTAATCCCCCCTCACAGTCAAAACAAACCCCCTCTGAAATTTGATGTTGTTTCCAATGGGAAAAAAATGATACCTTTTGAATGTGTTTCGGGAACTTTTTAATGTTTTGTCTAACTATCTTTTTTTTAATCGATTAGGGAATTTCTTTAAGCCATAAATTTTGACTCGTTGCTCCTTTTTTAGCACTTCTTTAGTCAAAATTGGATGTTTTTCTGCAATCTACATGATGGGAATATTAGTTTTATAAAACACACTATGTTATAAAGTGCCACTTTTTGGGGGATCTTTCCTTTTTCACACATTTCTTTTTGTCATGGATAATCATGGTGTTCCTTTGTTCACCCCATTCAACTATCAAGAATGGATGAATGCTATGAAAACTTCCTTAAAAGGAAATAAATTTTCCGCATTGCCACCGGTCTACAAGCTGAACCCGATGATGAAAGAGATAGAGAAAAGTGGCTTGATAAGTGTGATGAAGCCATTGGGTTCATGACCATGTGTGTATCTCCAGATCTACGTTTTCACATTTCCTCTTCCACCACACCCAAAGAGGTTCTGGATACTCTCCAAAAACTTTTTGGGAAATAGGATGAAATGCAGGGACATGAACTTGAGAATAGCATAATAAGCCTTAGTCCCAATGATTTTAACACCCTTTAAGACTTCTTCTCCAAATTCATATCACTTAGATTACAGTTAGAAGATTGTGGAATACAAAAAAAGGAATTGTTGGTGTAAAATCACAGCACCCCTGGATGCTGATCAGATTTCTACGTTGATCACTCTACATCCAAAGTGTGATTGAACAACATTGAATCCTTTCTCCAAGTGTGGGACTTGCAAATATGAGAAAGGAATCTCCAGAGAAGGCTGGTTGCTCTTCCTAAACTACCTGCCACAAGCTATTCCAGTGCAGGCAAGCTAATCTAATCCTAATCTAACCATGCCAAGGAGACAGAGAGAGAGAGAAAAGGGAAAAATAGTGCCTACACTAAAACAAAGGGTGATACACCGAGAGAAGGAGAATGTTGAACATCTATCAAAGCTGCCATGGAACAAAGAGAGGTGAGCGATGGGAAGGATGGACGGATGCATCACAGCCCAAGGATAGATTTCACACAGTGAAAAATGTCCCAAAACTCCATGAACATAGCTCTAGACCTATAATGAATGTTAGAACATGCACAAATACCTGTAATGAAGAGAGGAAAAAGAGAACAAGCAAAAGAATGAGCAAGAATGGACGGATGCATCACAAAACACGTTTTTGTTGCTCCGGAAAGTTTGCATGAGAACATCATTTCAATAGTAAAAGGAAAAAAGCCATTACAGAGCAGGGAGGAGGTTCAAAGTCCATTTTCAACCCTAGAGAAGAAAAGAAGGGAGCGGCAGAGCTGAAAATATGAACAACTCGAATAATAATTTCTAAAAATGAGCCAAATCTGGCTTTTTACAATGCATGGGTCGAGCCCAGGAGAGAGAATCATGAAAAAATGTGGGAGCCATTCCTCATTGAATGCAGATGTATTAAAACAACATGGGCATCCTTACGGACCCATGCCCCGACATTTCGACCATACCAAGAAGAATGTGACCCATTCTCGCTTTGGCCCGGTTGTTGAAAACGTCACTTCGGCCATGGACACATACCAGAGCTATTTTTGAATTTTCTCTCTCGAAACTAAACCAAAATATAATATTGCCCCCAAAATCATGTAGAGAATTTCAACAGCTTTCCAATGATATAAAAAACATGAAAATCGAGCTCGGATCGAAATATATGGCGATCTGAAGATTTAGGGCAAAAACAGGCCAAAACGGATATTTCAATTTTTCCCGTGCCTTGCTACTTGGATGACACGTGTCAGAACTAATTGGATGAGAAATTCTCTCTCCTCCACCTTTCTATGGGTTTTCCTTGAAATTTTTGACTTTTATAACTTTGGGAAATTTTCCATTTTTTCCCCGCGCCCCCACCACTTGGGACACGTGGCGTGATCTGGTTGGAGGACAAAGTGCGGGGTCATCCTCATTTTTTATTTTTGGCCCAAGACTTTGCAAATTTTCCTAAGCCTTTCCCTAGCTCCAAACTCCCCTTCCCTTTAGGACACGTGGCACGCTCTGATTCATCCTCGGCTCCTTCGGCTTTTCGCGTCCTCCGCATACTTTTGGCCCGGATGTCCCAAACTGCCTGGGACAAATATCTCCAAACCGCCCGATTCGGGCTTCCTTGTCCCTCTTTGCGGTGAAGACATGTGGCACATTTCCATTAGCTCTCGGATCCTTCGGCTTTTCATGTCCTCCGCGTACTTTTGTCCCAACTGTTCCGGACGAAAGTTTCTTATTTCGGCCGAATCGCCGGCCATTCGCGTCCTCCGCGTACTTTTGGCCCAAATGTCCCGAACTACACAGGGACAAATACTTCAAACGCCCGAAATGGACTGACTTGCGCCAAACCGCCGATCCGTGTCTTTCACGTACTTTTTTCCCAATCGTCCCTGGCCGAGCGAAGCGAGACTTAGGTAATTTTCTTCATTTTTCGGCGGTTCGGCTTTTCGTACCGTGCGTCCCCGATGTCCCAACCGTCCCGAGATAATGTGCGATCGACCTTTGGCGGATTTTCAGCCGATTCGTGCTCCGATGTCCCAAGTGTCCCAAGGACCGTCTGACTAGGACTTAGCCAATTTTCTCTGTATTTCGGCCCCAAGCTTGGTTTTCTGCAATTTTTTCACCTTTTCTAACCTGTTGGATTTTCTTCTTGGACAAGAGAGTTAGAAAGAAGCAGAGGGGGCCCCAGAAACATGATTTTGGGCCTTGAATCAATCTACTTGCCTGGGACTTGAAAATTGATGCATGTTATCAAAATTACCCTAGGGGGTGAATTTTGGATAACAGTTTTGGTGACTCAGCGGGGTCATCTGCCTGCTAGATGAAGTTACCAGTTGCCTGAAGCATCCATTGGGCATGGAGTCATGAGTTGTAACCTGCAACTGATCTGAACTTTGAAAACCTCCCTCTGAGCCACTTGGAAACCAACTGATATGGAGTGATTCTCACCAAAATGCCACTGAAAAGGACTGTGCAAGAGCAAAACCAGCACCACAAAAACTATGTACAGAACTGAAAATCATACATGCTCCAAATGGAACATGCAGAGTGTGCATAAGCACTTCTTCTACTGAAAGCAAACCTACCTACTCTACTCTAACTGGAAGCAAAGGCAAGCTAAACAAACCCTGCAATTGGTTGTGAGAAATAGCTTCCCTTTCTCAAAAGTGGCAGCCATGCAATTGATTTAGAGCTGATCATGGCTGTTAGGATGAGTGGAAAATCAGCAAGAAGCTGGTCTTCCACCCAAATCATCAAGGTATCAGCTGAAGGAAAATTCAATACCTCTTTTAGTTTCTCTGCATTTAGATTGAAGAGGTATGACAGCCCGATCCTTGGTACTTTGTAGCTCACCCTCATGCTCGTGCTAGTAAGCATGACTGGTCAGTGACTTCTCCTTTGGCTCCAATGAAGCCAAATACCTGATTGGGCAAGGTCTGATCCATTTGATATGCCCATACCTCTGATTTTCAACTCCAAAATGGAGTCTTCTTGTAGACCTTCTTGAATGGATGGTGTGGAAGAAATAGTGAAACCCTTCTACCCTTTCTCTTCCTCCAATGAAGGACATGAAAGATTAAAATCTTCCAATCTTGGTTCAAAAGAGCTGCTTTATAAGATGCGAGGCTGCTGCAAATGAATGTTCTCCTTCATGACAACGGACTCAAGTGTTTGGAATGTGGATGATGAAAGAGAGAATGGTGGAAACTCAACCGGCTCTTCTCCATCAAAACAATCCTCCAAATCTAATAGATAAACTGCCTCATGGTTGTCCTACTCACGCAAATGCTCAAATTTCTCCATGGTGTCTTTTTATCTCAGACTTGACCACCATGGTTTCTTTCACCATCTAACATTGAGTTTGAGAGATCAAACTCCTCTTCAGTACTAGAAATTGAGCGAGGTGAAGTAGAAAGAAGAACTGAAGGTTCTCCTATAGCCTGCTTTGTGCTCAAAGCCCTTGGATCTGCACTTTTCTCCTCCACAACTAGAATGTGCTCCTCTTCTTTTGGATCTGGAGTAGCTTCTCCTTCCTCCAATGTTTGAAGACAATCTTGCTCTTGATTGAACTCTTCCTCCAGCATGAATTTTGTCAAGTCAAACTCTTCAATCTGCTGCTCTAGAGGACAAGTTGGGACTGCAAGATCTTCTTCTGAGCTTTCTTCCTTTATGGTTGATTGTGCAACTTGAATTGAATCAGCATTCCCTTCAAATAGAGTGCCAACATGGACACTACTTTCTGAGAAAATTGACTGCTAATCTGCTTCTTCTTTTTGCTCTTCTTCTGCTGCCACAAAATTAGTCTTAACCACCATTTGTTCAACCTTAGCCTCTTCTGTAGGTTTAACCATCAAGGGGATCTTTGTCATCCCAAATTTGGCAGCCCAAACCCTCAAGTTGTCTGTCATTTCTTTTCTATTGGGCTCCTCTTCTTTCTGTCCTTCATGGCTGATTTTTGCAATTTCTTCTTCCCCACATGGAATTGGGAATGCAAGAGGAGGGATGGGTTGTAACTCAATTGATTTGGCAATTTTTTGTGGTGGTGGAGGTAGAAACTCTTGTTTCTTTGGAGGAGGGGGTATTTCTTTTAGCTCTTGTGGAGGGGATGACTGTTTGGAAGGAAAAAGGAAAGAAGAATTGAGGTGTGGTGGAAGACTAGGGGGTGGAGAAATGGATTCAACACTTGGGACAGCAGATGGAGAGTTTAAAACTTGACACTGCTGAGATAAAACAGATTGGGAAAGAGGAAAAAGAAAGGCATGAGATGGCGTGCTTACCCGTCGACAAGGTTATTCAACAACAGGTGTATAGGCCTCTATTTCTGTTGTCCATTGTGCAAGTTGGGGCAGCATCTTTATCATGAAGTCCAGCTTCTCCTGAGGGCTGAAGTGTCTTGGAAAAGGACCTCCCCATGGACAAGGAGTCCTGTAACCAATTCTGAAAGCTCTCATTTGAGTTGTTGCTCTGGACTGCACCATCTTTACCTCCATCTTTTGGATTTTCTCCAACAGACCAACATCTTGCATCTGATTGTCTTCATTATATGCATACTCTTGCTCTTGGAAAGCTCCATAGCCAAACTGATTTTGGCATTGCTGCTCATATGGGTATGCATGCTGATTTTGAATTTGTTCAAAATGCTGATTTGGAGGATTTAAAAAAATATGTTGGAGGTGGGAAACATTTCTTACATGTAAATGTGAGTCCCATGATGGAAATGAAGTCATGATTGCACAACTTCATGGAATGGAAAAGAATGAAAGGGATGGAAAGAAATATGGATGGAAATGGATGAAAAATAGGTCTGCAGCTTGAAATGGGTTGCTTTGATCGGATGGAGTCACCGATGTGTTTATAAGTTCCTCCAAAGGCTAAAATCTTCACAGAACACACCAACCTGCAAAAGATGAAGTGGAAGACCTCTCAGTGTCCCACCGGGTGTGCCAAAACTATTGGTGCAGGCGCACGGTGGCTTAAACTTTGTTGTTGATAATGAGACACCTCTAAAAGATGAAATAATCTAACCTCAGTGTCCCACCGGGCGTGCCAAAACTATTGGTGCAAAATCACAGCACCCCTGGATGCTGATTAGATTTCTACGTTGATCACTCTACATCCAAAGATTGCACAACATTGAATCCTTTCTCCAAGTGTGGGACTTGCAAATATGAGAAAGGAATCTCCAGAGAAAGGTTGGTTCCTCTTCCTAAACTACCTACCATAAGCTATTCCAGGTGCGGAAAGCTAATCTAATCCTAATCTAACCATGCCAAGGAGACAAAGAGAGAGAGAGAAAAGGGAAAACAGGTTCCTACACTAAAACGGTGATACACCAGAGAAGGAGAATGTTGAACATCTATCAAAACTACAATGGAACAAAGAGAGGTGAGCGATGGGAAGGATGGACAGATGCATCACAGGCCCAAGGATAGATTTCACACAGAAAATGTCCCAAAACTCCATGAACACAGCTCCAGACTTGTAATGAATGTTAGAACATGCACAAATACCTACAATGAAGAGAGGCAAGAAGAGAACAAGCAAAAAACGAGCAAGGATGGATAGATGCATCACAAAACACGTTTTTGTTGCTCCAGAAGTTTACACAGAACATCATTTCAATAGTAAAAGGAAAAAAAAGCCATTACAGAGCAGGGGAGGAGGTTTGAACTCCATTTTCAACCCTAGAGAAGAAAAGAAGGGAGCAACAAAGCTGAAAAGATGAACAACTCGAATAATAATTTCTAAAAATGAGCCAAATTTGGCTTTTTACAATGCATGGGTCGAGCCCAGGAGAGAGCAACGTGAAAAAACATGGGAGCCATTCCTCATTGAATGTAGATGCATTAAAACATCATGGGCGTCCTTATAGACCCATGCCCGACATTTCGACCATCATCGAAGAAGATTGCGACCCATTCTGCATTGGCCGGTGTTGAAACGTCACTTGCCATGGACACGTACTCGAGCCATTTTTGAATTTTCTCTCTCAAACTGAACCAAAATGTAAGATTGCCCCAAAATCATGCGATAATTTCATGACTTTCCAATGATATAAAAAATGTGAAAATATGAGCTATGGATCGAAAGATATGGCGATCTGAAGATTTAGGGCAAAAACAGGCCAAAACAGATATTTGAATTTTTTCCCGCGCTTTGCCACTTGGATGACACGTGTCAGGTGCTGATTGGATGAGTAATTCTCTCTCCTCCACCTTTCTGTGGGTTTTCCTTGAAAATTTTGACTTTTATAACTTTGGGAAATTTTCCATTTTTTCCCCGCGCCCCCGCCACTTGGGACACGTGGCGTGATCTGGTTGGAGGACAGGGCGCGGGGTCATCCTCGTCTTTTAATTTTTTGGCCCAAGACTTTGCAAATTTTCCTAAGTCTTTCCCTAGCTCCGAACTCCCCTTCCCTTTAGGACACGTGGCATGCTCTAATTCGTCCTCGGTTCCTTCAGATTTTGGCGTCCTCCGTGTACTTTTGGCCGGATGTTCCAAACTACTTGGGACAAATATCTCCGAACCGCCTAATTCAGGATTCCTTGTCCATCTTTACGGTGAAGACACGTGGCACATTTCCATTGGCTCTTAGCTCCTTCGGCTTTTCGCTTCCTCCACATAATTTTGTCTCAACTGCTCGACGAAAGTTTCTTGTTTCGGCTGAACCGGCCGGTTCAAGCGTCCTCCGCATACTTTTGCCCAAATGTCTGGACTCGCACAGGACAAATACTTCCGAACCTCCTGAAATGGGTGACTTGCGCCAAACTGGCCGATCCGCGTCTTTTGCGTACTTTTGTCCCAACTGTCCCAGGATGAGCGAAGTGAGACTTAGGTAATTTTCTTCATTTTTCGCCGGTTCGGCTTTTCGCGCCCGCGCGTCTTGATGTCCCAACTATCCCGGATCTTTGCGCAGACGCTTGGTGGATTTTCGGCCGATTCGTGCTCCGACGTCCCAATTGTCCCAAGGACCACCTAGACTAGGACTTAGCCAATTTTCTCTGTATTTTGGCCCCAAGCTTGGTTTTCTATAATTTTTTCACCTTTTCTAACCTGTTGGATTTTCTTCTTGGACAAGAGAGTTAGAAAGAAGCAGAGGGGGCCCCAGAAACATGATTTTGGGCCTTGATTCAATCTACTTGCCTGGGACTTGAAAATTTCGATGCATATTATCAAAATTACCCTAGGGGTTGAATTTTGGATAACAGGAATCTCAACTTATTTTATTTTTCCTTACCAAACTTGGTCTTGAATACTCCGTATTTGTCTCCACCTTCCATGCAACAAAAAGGGCACTTGGAAAAATTTGGTCTATTCCCTCTCTTGATGAGTTTATTGTAGATTTGATCAGGGAACAAAGTAAATTGATTCAAATGGGCAGCTTGAAATCCACAAAATCCCATGCTCTCATTGCTGGAAAGGAAAAACTGAGAGCTTCTAAGGAGAAGAAACTGGATCATCAAAAGAAGGAAAAACCCCAAAATAACTCTTCCACCTCCTCTTCCACCTCCCGAAATTCCAAAGAACGAATCAAATGTGGATACTACCATGGCATGCATGATGAAGAAAAGTTCTTGAATAAAAATATTGCTCTCCTCACTGATCTTCTTGAGAAGCACAATATTGGAGTCCCAGATTCTCTCAAAACACCTTCATCATCCCATGATAGTTCTAAGGAAAAAGAGAGTGAAAAAGAGAAAGTACAAGAGAAAGAAAAAGTAAAAGAATCCAACAAGGAGAAACCAAAGGGAAGATCTCTAGTGAAAGTTGTGCCACCTACCCCTACATGGATCATTGATTTGGGTGCAACTCATCACATGGCATCATCAGACATTGAGTTTGATTCACTTGAGCCATGTGACATGTCCTCTATTTAGCTTGGTGACAACACCACTACACAGGTTTTTGGAAGAGGATTAGTTGAAGTAAGTGGTGGTACTTTCAACAATGTTCTAAGTATCCCTTTACTCTCAACAAATCTTCTTTCAGTCTATCAGATCACTCATCTTGGACAGGGCATGCGGGTTGAGTTCACTCCGGACTCAGTTTATGTTAGGGAGCTCCATAGTGATGCTATTGTTGCAGTTGGTATAGCTGACCATCACACTCGGCTATACTCATTCTCTCACTTTTCTCCTCCTTCAGATTCTTCATCCGACTCAGCTGGACTTGAGGATACTTCTGAGCCCATTTCTGATGTTTTGGACATCTCTTCTAGCATAGTTGATTGCCATGATGATGGGGACCCACCTCCACCATCCACTTATCACTTGCCACATCTTGAGGAGTTGTCTCTTGATCTTCCCACTTTTGCCCACTTCAGACACTTCAGGGAGCAAGCACTATGATTCAGACTCATCAGGCATTGGGTACACTTCTTCACAGGTTCAGAGCATTCCACCTTCCTTCATTGCCACTACTTCCGGATCTGCACTTCTTCATGGAGCAGCTGGATTTTCCACCTCACATACAGAGCATTGTTCCCTTGATTGGAACAACACCTTGGCACTTCGGGGTCCTCTTCCTCCTCTTCACTCAACACAGGGTGGCTTGTGACTGGATCATCTTCTTGGGAGGTAGGATAGACTCCTTCTTCTCTCCTTCTTCTTAGTAGTTTAGGAGAGTTTTTGCTATCTCTTGTAAGTTGAGGTTTTTCCCACTGGGTTTTCCCCTCACTACTTGAGACCTTTTGTGCATGGTTGCCTCATCAGGCTTATAGCCGGGACCCATTTCGTGTTTTTCTTGCTGAATTACCTTGCCCCATCCTAGTTTCGATGAAGGGGGGGTGTTGGTGTAGGTGTTTTTTGATCACTTTATTTAATTATTTAGTGTTATTTCCACCTACACCATGTGAGTCATCTCACTTAGGTGGACATGGATCTAGGTGTCATTTTAGTTATGACAAATTCTCTTATAGAATCTGTCATATGTGTGTGTGTGTCATAGGAGTTACATTCCCATTTGGGAAAGTAAATCCTCTTCTCCATTATGGAGGAATCTTTTCTTACATGGGAGTTACACATTCACTCCCCTATTTGTACTCCTCTTCTTTTTGGTCCATGGTAATCCAAGAGCATTCTATTCCACTCCATTTTCGAATCTTGAGCTTTCTATGCATGCACATTGCTTCTTACAAGTTTGCTTGTCTTATTTTGTAACTCCTTTCTTTGTGAAGTGTAGCTATTTGGTACACATGTATTCCTTCTAGACCCTCATCCTACACTCCTTCATGGCACCCAAGAAACTAGCTAGTACACCCAAGAGGGGCAAGGGAAAGGGCAAGGGCAAGAAAAAAGAAATTGAAGTACATATAAATGAGGAGTGGTATGCAGAAATGCAATACCCAGATGGAGTGTTGTTAGGAAGGAGTGAGAGTCCCATCTTACAAACATGTCTCAAATGATTATAATCATCGAAAAATGCAATCAAGAAGGAAATGACGTTAGATTTAGTGTTCCCAATGAAAAAAAGAACATCGGTGGGTTTGTCCATATATAATGATGATGTGAAGGTCAAATTGGAGAAGGCGGGGTTATTACAACTATTTGAGTTGCCTTACTTTGGGAGACTTGAGCGCTTATATCAGTGGTTGATGTCACGTGTACATGAGGAATATTTCCACTTTGCATGGTGTAAGATGCCCATAACTCCTCAAATCATTTCACATTTCACAGCCTCATCTATAAAGGAGATGGGTTTGAGGATGATTTAGACCGACACAAAATTGATTAAGGAAACTATTACCGCTTTCGCATGCAAGAAGGGGTCAAGGTATTATGATGTCGTAGACATTAAGGATCCGGTGATGAAGATGGCCTTACAGCTAGTGTCAAATCTAAATTTCTAGGAGAGATGGACCCAAGTCAATAATCCATGGTTGAATGTGTGAAGGAATATTTCGGAGGGAACCATCTACAACTTGTTTGCATTCATTGTGGATGAAATTATTAGTTGTGTGAAGGAAGATGATAGGATCCTCTTTGGAAATGTGCTACTAACCATCATGTTCTTGGAGATTGGGGTACTGGATGCATCAGATAAGTTTGTATGGGAGTACCTTGCTGAAGACCCCGCCCGCCAAAAGGTTTGAGAAATACACTTGTGACACTATGAAAATAGTGCACAAGGCATGTTTGGAAAAGTGGTATACACACCTAAGGAACGTGTTCGGGGTAGAATGGAGAATTCTCAAAAACTGCCAGCAACCACTAGGGGAGAAGTAGAATTTTCTATGTACCAGCATTTCTATTTGGGTAGATTCAAACTATCAGATGGGACATGGAGCCCATGGTGTAAGCACCCTTTGCCTTCACAGCTCAATACTTCCAAGCAAGAGTAAATAGGTTTAGGGAGTCTAAAAATTTTAAGTTGGACCTTGGTAATCTGGACTAGGACCATAGGGAAATGTGCAAAGGGTTGGTGTACCCAAAAGCATGCGTACATGGAGTGGTACATATCAAATGAAGTTTAGATGATAAGGCTCATGACTCATCCCATTTCGATGGATCTGCAGCTGCGCGTATACATTCGCATAAGACCCAAGTCTAAGAAGGGAACATATATGGAGAATGAGGTATCTATACCTCAGGATCTAATTGGTAAGAAGAGACCCACACCCAAATGGGAGGAAAAAGAACTAGAGAATAAAATACCAAGTGTGGTGGAGACACAGGAAATATGTTCCCCAGGACAAGCACCAAAACCAGTATGTACGCGGGTAAGAAAAATCCCATAATAAAAGAGAAGACTCTAGAGCCAGAAAAGCCATTAGACAAGGAGTCATCAGAAGAAGAAGAAATAGAGTCACCTACACCGAATCTCCGGTTAGGAAGAAGCAGAGGGTAGAAGAGGAGACCACCTCGGAAGAAGTTGGAAGTTTGGACAAGTGCATAGGAGAAAAGGATGATAGTGAAGAAGAAGTAAGTGGGGAAGAGGACCTAGGAAAGATCAAGGGCCACCTATTTTCAATGTACATGATTCAGAGGAGGAAGGTGGAGAAGAAGAACAAGGGTTCCTTTTTGTGTGGTGTAAGGATAGCCAGGTAGGAGGAAGCACCCAAGACATGGGAAAAGATGAGGAGGCTAGCATGCAGAAGAAAGAGGCTCCAAGATTTGTGGGCGGAGTAGACAACCAAGGTGGTAGAAGAAGAAGAGATAAGGGACATTGAGACCCTGGTGAAGGACAAAGTGGAACACAACGTTGAGCTAGTGTTGAACAAAGAGAAGGAGAGCACAAAAGAGGAACATGGCATCACTAGAGGCCTGATTTTAAATATAAGTATACCTAATGGTACGTGCATGGGAGGAAGGTGTGTAGAGGGGAGAGGTCGAGAGATGGGTTATATTGATGACCCTAAGAAAGTGTTCCATGTGCGCTTTCAAACTACCATTCCCGTAGAGAATACTATAGCAATGTCATCTTTTGACAAGGAGGTTGTATATCCATGGACAAGGAAGATGCTCTCATGGGCTATAGAGTCCCACCTTGATGAGCCAGAGTTTGAGGTAAGCCACGGGGCAATAATAACATTTCCAGGACCAAGAGAAGACAACCCAGTGGTGGATACCTAGTAGCTCTCGGATGAGAAACTATGCAACGTGCTCAACAAAGTATCCATTGAGATCGAGGCTAGACTCTTTAGGTGAAATGATAGGGTCGAGACCTGGAAGGGGAGATAAATAAGAAATAGGAAGATCTTGCTGCTTTGACAAAGGAGCTAAGCCAAGAGAGGTTGATCAATGCCTAGTGGCAGCGTGAATTGAAGGATGAAAAGGCCAAGGTGAGCGTTGTGTACAAGAAAGTAGAATCCATCAATGAGGCTATACTATTGAAGCATCTGGACCTAGCATCGCCCGCGTAGAAGTATGGATCTGCCTTGGGATGCCTGGAGGATTTAACAAGGGTGCTCACCATGGAGAGACAACTGCTAGCCTTGGAGTCTACAGAGGAAGTGGCCGCACTCCTGGAAAAATAGGATAAGTTAAGATCATAGCACTCATCATGGAATACATCAAGGTTCTTGTTGATGTAAGGGCTTCTTCCCGAACCACCGAGGTCGTGTGTACGATAATTGTGCAGATAGGGACAAAGTGGCAGGTGCCTTAGTCACCACTCATGAAGTGGAACTCAAGGAGTTCCGGATTAAAAACAAGGGGAATAGGGTGGAAAGAGAGAAAATCCTTGTTGAGGTTGAGAAAAAGTTTGAAGCCATTGAAACCTTAAGGGGTTCAATCAAAAACTAGTTGAAGGAACTATATCCATGCATTACATGAAGAATGGATGCACTAGAGGATATATGTAAGGAATTAGAGAAGATCACTGATACTATGAGCGTGCAAGGAGATGGACTAAATTTTGGGGAGGTGAGCACCCTGGTTGGTGACCTCTGTCAGAGAGTGTAGGATGAAGTCGATGCTTGGAATAAATTGGAGGCTGACTTGCAAAAGGATTTTCCTATTTTGTTGCAGTGATTCTTTCACTCTCCCATTCTTTCTTCTTTCCCCATTCTTTCATCCCCTTATTATTTCTCCTAGGTGTAATCCTATTGCATTATTTCTTTCACTAAGGGAATTGTTCCCATAGACAGAGAACAGGCATAGTGTGGGGTGATGTTGGGCCCCTAAAATATTGACTAAGTATAAAAGGCACGTAGGTGCGCAAGGTCCCAATTAAGGAAACACGCATAAGGAAAAAGTGCACAGAGAAGGGTTTTAGGAATCTTGTGGCATACGCAATGCATGTGAACAAAACCAAGGGTTCGGGACTTAGTCAAATTGGGCATTCGAGTTAGAACACATGAAGAGAATGACCTGACTGCGCGTGGATAAGTTGTTAGCCTGGCGACAGGTTGGCCTAGGAAGGAGCATGCTTGCGGTAGAAACTTCTAGAATCACATCATGGTGAAAAGTGGAAAGCTCAAGCCTAGGAGAGCATGATTTCATGTAGGACCACATTCAAACACTTGGCATCAGATCTGAGGGTGCCAGAGGATGAGTTGGCATCCCAAAGAGGATATAAATACTAACACCTGTAGAGTAAAAAGGAGAACAAGAGAGTGGGCGAGCTCTGCAGAAATACTGTAAGAACTCTGTTAGTGGGTAATTGCATTTGGGAAAGGATGTATTGGGCAAGGGGATTGTAATTTTTCTTTTTCTTGCCTAGCTACATTAGTCCAGTTGTAATGCATGACTGCGGTCTGCTTCTCTGTGACATTCTGTAATGGCTCCATGGATGTAATGAGGTTACCAATTTATATATATGAATATCAATGGTTCTGATACATACATATTTTTCATAGGTTCTCTTTCATTTATGTTTATGCTAGGTATGGATGTTTGTATACTTCTTTTTGTTATGATACAAGTCATATAGTTTGTTAAGTACTATCTGTTTGGAATGGTTGCAAGGATCTAGAGGCCGTTTTGAGCTCTATGGTTCTTGTATGTCATAAATCCTCTTTAAATCTCTTAAACACAAATCATAGATGATGTTTCCCACTTAACTCACATAAAAGAGAGACTTGGCACCCACGTGTGCCTCGGGTGAGCACCCAACATCTGCTAGGTGATAGGTTAGCGCACATTGGGTACCTTTCTTTTATGATAAGGGTAAAAATGACTACAAGATCATAATTTCCAACTCACCAGAAAGCATGGTAGCTCGAAATGGTGGGGAGGTATCGGTGAGTTAGGGCGGATAAACTTGGAGAGCCCAAACTAACCAAGATAATAATATCCTCCATACTAGCCATCCAATGTGGCCACACAGGTCCACCTCCTTGCCACGTCCCACACGGAGGTGCAAAACTTGGTCGCTAAAATAACCACCACCAACATGGTGTTCCATGTGGAGGTTATAAACATGGAAAAATAGAGTATGCGTGGTCCAAGCCACATTAATACTAGGAATCGACAAACGTATTAAATCCTTTAAAAAAACTCCAACCCGTAAATGTGAGTTTTTAATCCCAATAAGGTAATATGCGGGTGGTGGGTGGTTGGGGTGGTTCAAACCCCCAACCACTAGGTTCCCAAAATAAGCCCCCACTTTTAGGATATAGGTGGGAACCAAGCCTATATCGTGACCCATTCGTATTTAAATAAGCCAAGTCTAAAGACAAAGTGTAATTGTCGTAACATAGTATTTTTGTAAAATTTAGGTTTTGAGGCATTTAGGAGAAAATTGGGATCTCGATGTAAAATGGAAAGTTGTCCAAAATTTTGGGATACTCCTTGTGGATTTATTATTTTCCCATTTTGGATTATTTGTGACGTCATTTTGAGCACAATAAGTCACTAGAAGACAAAAATATGAAGGGAAGGACCTCTGCAAGTGCTTTAGAAGGTGGAAGAAAAACACCGAGATTTGCTAAGGTCTTTCAAACATCCGAAGACACAACATTGCAAGTTATGGATCTAATTTTTTTAATTGTAAGTTGATTGTACTTGTAATTTGGACAAATATTAATATATTAGTTCGTATGAACCCGGAGATGTAGTAGTTACCAAACTCTATAAACAACTCTAGTGTTTCCTCTATGATCTGTTTTAATTTTCCTTTTAATTATTATTTATTTATGCATTTAATCAGGTCAAGTTAAATGCAAGTAAGCTTTTATTATTAGATTATGACATTTTAGAAAATCAGGTAAAATTAATTCTAAATGGCTTGGATTGAACATTGATTTCATGAATCTTAAAATCATTTTGAATTAGTCCTAATTAAGTTTTTAAATTATATTATAATCAACTTTGGATTCAATTAAATAAAAAAGGTAATGAATTTTAAAGATCTGTTGAAATAAGTAAAATAATGTGGACACTAAATCATGCACTTTGGGTACATTTCTAGGTCCTAGTCACATACCACTATTCATATGATTCCTAAGCGATAAAAGTACTAATTGATCACTGTCTTTGGCCTTTTTGATTTCTTTTTATTTTACTTCTTGGCCTTACACACCATATTTATCAATCGACATTCAATAATTCATCTTTTTTGAGTCTGGACACCAGTGCCCCTGTCCCCTCTTAGCACCCCGAAGTCTTTGTATTTTTCTCCTATATTTTGGGTCTTTTCTAGCTATTGGGCCTATACTTTTCTTTATGGTTGGCATTTTAATGGTTAATTACGAAATTAAAATAAGGGAATCATATAAATACAAAGATTTGTGAGCATAATAAAGTACCAATCTCTAAACATCTATTACTATCACCTAATGTTGCATCCAAAGGAATTTATAGAGCATTAAAACATCAATCTAGCTATCATTCAAGAAACAAGGGACTGGATTCTTACGCACACACTTCATAGGAGGGAAGTTCATTTTTCCATGCACATCTAATTACATTTTCTACATCTAGATATTTCTCTCTATCAAGTGCATCTTACACAAGATCCACTTAGCGAATGATTCTACACACACATGTCGAACTACATGAAGACTCGAAATGTAGTGTAACATCTAGATGTGTAAGTTTACTCGATCGAGTGACAACCGGGTCACTCAAACTCCCCATTTATGTCTTTTTGGTTTAATGATTTAATGTGTTTAAGGTTTTACATGTGCTCTCTCTCTTTGCAAGTTTCAAGTTAATTTGGTGATCTTACAAAGTGACATACAAATGATCAATAGCGAAGGGATGCAACATAGAAGTGACAATGTAAAAATCATTTTCTGAGGTTCTAAGTAGTCATGGGCACCCAAAAGTGGTCTACAGTGCCCGAGACGCCCTTGACCTAATCCATGCACCCCAAGATATCTTGTTTGACAGCTTATGCATTTTTTTGGGCTTGGTTATGATAATATCCCTTCCCGTTCCCTTAGTTTTCTAGCTCGACATAGCTTCAGGATTATTGCAAAATCAACTAAGTATCTTATCCCTTCTCTTGCACTTAGGGTTTTAAATTCAATTTCTTATTGCTTAGGTCATATATATACTTTATTACATATCTATTTCATTATGAATATGTAATTAATATTTATCATTTATTTCCAATATTTTCTTAATCATTTGGTTAAACCATCACTTGAACCTACCTTACTTCTAGGTATTTTATCATCTTCTCATCATGGCTCAATCTTATGGAAAATTTATGAAGCACACATTCAAGAGCTCAATGATAATCTTGCTGAAAATCATCAAGATCAAGACCTAATTTTATTCATTTCTCATGAGAAGGCCACTAATCTTGCGTATTTTAATGTTCTTGCATCCATCCCCACTTCCATGCCTATTGTTACGCAATCATCTACTTCCACTATTCTAACTACTTCTAGTGTTCCCATTTCTATTCCTACACCCACCAATCACTTCACTTATCCCCTTGTTTATCACACACGATAATTATCTTCTAATTGCACTCAAGATCTAGCATCTCTTTATTAGGATCTTCAAGTTCAAATCTAGAAATTACAACAAGCTACTTCTCATGAATCTCTATATCTAGATTCCACATTACTACTTCATACTATGTTTTCACCCACCATTTCTACTTATGCACTCTCTCCTAATATCGTCACTCCCAAGCTCCTCATTTTGAATGGTCATGATGACCCCCAAGAGCATCTCTGAGTATTTCATGTGGCATGCCTAGATTTTGTGGATGATCATACTCTATTAGCTAAGATATTTCCTATAAGTCTTCACGATTATGCAATACCTTGGTTTCATGATGTACTTGTCCAACTAGTAACATGTTTTACATATTTAGATGATTCCTTTGTTACTCATTTCTCTATTAATATCAGCTCTAACATATCCTATGCTCACTCACACTACTTAAATAGGGATCTAATGAGCATCTAGCAGACTATGTCTTGCGATATAAGAACAACTTAGCTAAGATGTATATTGTACTTGCAAACTCTAAACTTAAAGATTTATTCATCCAAAGTCTATTACCGCCTCTTTTGGAGAGTGTCATCATTCGACATCTCCATCATTCAATCATTTATGTCCTACTCTTAAGCTACTAAAAAATAAACTATTATCTATAGGAAATCTTAAGTATCATGAGCAAGCTTTCTCTTATATGCACTTTCAAACTAAATAAACTTTCAAGATATCTCCTAAACCTACTAAAGCTAAAGCTACTATCAATGCTTTGTATCTAATCTTAAAAATATTCAATTGCAACCTCCTAAGTGTATGTTTACTAAATTACCTTGTGCTCCATAACTCATCGAGATCAATCTTATTGCACTTCCTCCTCCTCTCGCCTTTAGACCCATCTTGTCCAAAAGGTCATAATTACAATGAAAATTTCAGGACGTTACTATTATCAATATTGGGAATTCTATAGATTTATCTTCCAAAATTTGAAATATTATTCAAGATATTATTGATAATAATGTAATTGATCTTCCTAAGCCTACAACATCTACACCCGAGTCCATGAAAATCACAAGCTCAAGATATTTAACACATGATAAGAAAGTGACCGACTATTCACTCAAGCATATATATTGTGCGATTACCTACTCCTGCATCGGGGGCTCTTGATTTTATATTTGTTCACACCGAGACATCTCCACCAATCATTACTTTATCCGATAATGACTATCACACTATATTTTCCTTTGACACATTACATGTCAATGCTTTAATTATACCTAATGCTATTAACAATACCATGATCAACTCATCGTCTTCTATGTGTGTGTGTGTGTTACTTTACACTTATTATTGTTATCAGCTATTTGTTATCATGTATTTCATATCCACTTCCTAAATCTTATGATTATGTTAAGATTCCAGTCATAGTTGATACTCTTACCTTTCTTGTGCCTTTTCTTGTGGCACCTTTATTCAAAGGGTGTGACATGCTCTTAGGTATTCCTTGGCTCCGTGAAACTCGGGATATCATTTCCATGAATCAATTATGTCTCAATTTCATTCACAATGCACAAGTCATTAATATGAATGGTTTTTTTCCATGTACACCATGGCCACAAACTCCTCTTAAGGTTGACATTACACTCACTAAATCATTTAGGTCACCGTGACCTCTCAAATCTAAAGCAAAATCTATTCCTAGCTCACCTATTCACACACGACCTATATGGTCTCATCATATACTAGTCCATCTCAGTAGTATAGGTCCACCACTTGGACAAATCCCTCACATAGGTATACATCACCTCTATAGTATCCTTCACATAGATGTTCATCACCTCCATGATCCACTTCACATAAGTGTTCATCACCTCCACGCTCTCCTTCACATAAGTGTTCATCACCTCCACGCTCTCTTTCACATAGGTGTTCATCACCTCCATGATATCCTTCACATAGGTTTCCATCACAGCCAAGGTCTCATAGACATAGTTATCATTCATTTTTACATCATTTTTCTCATACGTTGCCAATATTAGAGCATGGTCACATGCCTTTATCTCCATAATCATTGGCTAGATGACTGTCATATTTCACTTTTATTAGATATCACACTCACCATTTCATGCTTAGGGGGAATCATGCTTACTCTTCCCCCTTCTCACATTATAATGTGTCTTTCATTTCTACTTTCACATGCATCTTGCACATCTTGATACATTTGTATCATCATTACCCGATGATGCACTCTTGTGCTACGGTTCACACTTGACTATTGAGGGCTCACTACATTCATGAACCTCACATCATACACATGAAAATTTTCACACTTGGTTCATTCACGACACATATTTCTAGTGCACATTCATCATGACACATTTATAGATGATGTAATCTAGTTCCATGGTTCATACTTGTTGAACCCAAAAAAGTGACTAAGTCCCGGAGAAAAGGAGAAGCAAGTGCAAGGCAAGTAAGGGAAAAATATCTCAAGGAATAGCTTGTGGGATAACATGAGTGTGCATGGAAATTTTAAGGAGTTTCAACAAAAAGCAAGAGTAAACATGGAGTGTGCACATGTTAGCATGCAAAATCATGATAGGGTTTTAAGACTTAGCCACATCATTGGATATGGTAATACATGGAAAACATGTGAAGGCATGGGTAGGTGTGATGAGTGGATAAGGTTACAACTTGGAGTCTTGGAGATCAAGGAAAGAATATTCCACAAAAGGAATATTTCATAGGTGAATCATTACAGTTAGTGGAGGCTAATCTGGGTTTTGACAAGATGACATAGGCACTCAATCATGGAGGAGCATGATTCCACTTAGCATGTGGCCTGCTCTTTAGTGAAGCTGAGGAAGTGAAGGAAAGATACCAATTATATTTAAGGATTAATTTGGATCTAAAAAGGTTGTGTGCGTGTGTGTGTGTGGTGTGCATAAAGAGATGTGTGTGGAGAGATGTATGTAGGATGAGGGAGATAGAAGTTGCAAGAGAGAGAAGAGATGGTGCGAGAGACCAGTCAAGAAATATTTAGGTGCATGGAAGAATATAGTTAGGGATCTAGGGATATCTATGCAGATTCATTTTGTAGGGTTAGAGTGTCATCCCTTAATGTACTTGGTCTAATATGACTCTCTTTGATGTACTATGGCTACTGTAAACATTGGTTAGTCAATATATGATGGGTTACTATGTATATATTTGTTCATGAGTTCAAACCCAAGTGTTCTTCATATTTCTCATGGTTCAAATCATATTCCTTTATATTGTTATAATGTATACATCCTTGTTATGATTCATCTATGCTTAGATTCAGTGTTTTTACTTCTTTGCTAAAATGAATACATGTATTTTCTATTTCTGCAACCATTATCCCTTTAATGGTGGATATTCTTCTGAAGCTCACATAAATGAGGGGCTCGACACTGCATGTGTGCCTCGGGTGAGCACCCAACTAATGTTGGGTGATAGGTTGGCACACTTGGGGTTTAAAGGGAGTAGGTAAAAGGAGGCTACATTTTGGTTCCATTGTCGGGACCTCTTTTTAAGTTATTATGAGGATGGTGTGTGATGAAAGAATTCTTGACCATGGAATTTACGTCGAGACTTGGCTTAAAAGTATAGAGGATGAGTTTTCACAGAGATTCAATACTAGATCTGATTTTAATACACATAAATGGGTAGATAAACACATGTATCATGAAATCTATGAAACATTATTTTGTTGTTTCTCAGTAGATTTGTATGAATGGTTGTTAGCATATGCATCAAGGAAGAGTTGGTATTATAGACCTCATGTTTGGACCCAAGAAGAGTATCGAGAGGATGGATGATACTTGATATAACTGGAATCATGTTCTTGATCATTGGTGGAGTGGAGTGTTAACTAGCTATACATTGGAATATGCGGTTTCTACATATTCTTTCCTAAAGATTGCTGAGTTTGATTTCTTGATGGAGCCAAGAGGATCATTCTTATGTGTTATATTGTTAGCCATTAAGATCTTGATCATCACTCTGAGTATGGAGGAATTTCATATGGCTTGCTAACTTCCCACTAGGTGTAGGGCATGAAATCCAGTGTGGTAAGAGATGGCGGACCTTGTGGAAGAAATGGCGAGAGAGGAGAGGCAGATCAAGTATAATGAAGTGCAAGAAAGGGAGTTGGTGAGACAACATGAAGTTGTAAGAGTGATGGAATTATGGAGGTAGACATTGTGGGAAGGAATTGGGGTTCACGCAGAGAACATGGAACCTGAGAAATCTATGTTACCCCATCTTAGAAAGCATAAGAGATAAATCCCCTTGGCTTCGGTGAGATATCATCATATGGAGAAAGGAGGAGAGTCATAGGAACACATCTTAGCCCACCTAGTGACCAAACCCTAAGTGCTTAGTTTTCCAATTCTTGAGATAAGTGTTGTTAACCCGATTGGTGTTGGTATTGGTAGTTGAGAAACACCTGGTAGATATAATTTTTCATTTAGTTCATCTTGTTGGTGCCATTTTTGAGCCTGTAATCTTTTGACCTAATTTTTCCTTCATTTTGCATGTTCTCGAAATGTTTTTCTCAAATTTGTGGTCCAAATTTTCCCTTTAGTCGAATGCCTTGAAATGCTCACAAACTTGTTGTTTTGCCCCAATTTGAAATAAATTTGCTTGTGTGCCTTGTTTTGTGCCATAATTTTTCCAAAATATGTGGGCTCTGCCATTTTTCCTTTTACCCAATCACGAATTTTAAAATTGATTGATTTACACTTGTATGCCATTGAAAATCCAATTCCATGATAAAAAATGCTTTGAAAACATGTTTCAGTTGGTTCAATTTCAAGAAATTTGTTGTCCTTAGTGAAAAAATCAAATTCTAGGGCATCCCTGGCATTTTCTATGTTTTGACTGGTCGACAGGCGTCATTTTCCCATCAATTTCTTCTTCAGCATTCATCGGCAATGTGGCTTGTTCTAATTGGACAAGGATCGGTGGGTCATTTCTAAAAACTTAACATTTTTGTGTTTTTGGAAAAATATGCAAGTTGCCCTGTAGCTCCGCAGCCCCCCGGAGGAGGTACACATGTCACGGGAGAAAAGTGAAGGTAGATGGGGGAATCATTTTGTACCTTAAGGCACTTTGGAAAATGTGTGGAAATGAAGAAAATCCACTAAGTCCCGCATCCAATCAGAGGAGGACACGTGGCAGGCGGGGAGATGGAAAGGCAGAGGAGTTTGATACTTTTCGGCCTTTGGTGAAAAAGAGTTAAAGTATAAGATTGGACTACAAACTCACAACCAATGGGATGAAGACATGTGTCAGCATTAGAGCACAGGGTGGGGAGGTAGGCCTTTGGAGGAAAGTTGTATTTTTAGCCTCTAGTTATCAAAAGGGTAAAATCGTTGAATGGACCCGCGAGCCCGAAGGTAAAAAGTCAAGATTCATCTGAGGAGTCAATGGCGGAGGTGCGGGATGGCGAGAGGAAATGTTAAAAATTTTCCTTCATAGAATATGATTAAAATATGAAATGAGAAGTGCTTCCCCTTAGCCAATCATATGAGGACACGTGTCTTGCGGAGGCGGAGCTGCAGAGGAAAATTGAAAAAAATTCCTTTTTCCAAAAAGGGTGGAAATGTGTAGAATCGTTCGTGATTCCAATGGGGCCCACTTTGGGACACATGTCAGGACTATTTTCATGAGGCAGAGATGTGGGGATATTTTGGAAAACTTTCCTTTTTCCAAAAAATGTGGAAATGTGTAGAAACGAGCCACAATTCTGCTGGGACCCACATTGGGACACGTGTCAAGCTCATTTTCAAAGAGTGGAGGGGCAGATAAAAATGTCAAATTTTTACATTTTTCAAAAGTGTTAAAATGTCAAAAAGTGATCCCAAGCCCATTTCCAATCACATTATGACATGTGGAGGGCTCAGATTAAAGGATAAAGGAAAATCAACTGAGAATCGCGTATTTTTCTGTTTGCGCCCTTTGAGCTCCAGGAAGCTTGGAGATGTGATTTTTGCATCCATTTTCACCAAAATTTTGGCAAATTCATATCGTTTGTGCTGTAAGTACCAATATAATCATTTTTGAGGATCGATTTGAAGATCGAGATGTTTTAAAATGAATTTTTCCCTAACCCATCTAAAAACATGAAATATCGAGATCCAAAAATGCAGAGTCAAATTTTGGAGGGATAAGGATGAAATAATGAAAGGAAGGGGTCTGCATGCTTTGAAGATGAAAAAGTGCCTCCACAATGGATAATGATGTGAATTTTGCAATGATTCATCTCTTTTTGAGACAATTGCAACTTTTTTGATGTGTTCTGTTAAAAGTTCTGTCTGCGAATCATGAGGAATTTTATAACAAATTTGATCCTTTGGCATATTCTTTTCTTGGGAAAGAAGGCTTGAAGGAGATTGAAAGCTATATATTGCATGAATTTGTCATGCAAAGGGTTGGAAGATTTTAAAAAAGCCTAGAAAACTAAAAATTTCATGGGAAAATATGGGAAGAAGCCCATTCTCTAAGTGACCACTTGAGAAACTCATATAACTCTCTCTGTATCAGATTTCAAATCATGTTAAGTTGGTTGCACATGTATAGCCATTAACAAGCTCTGAGATTGTTTTTAAAACATTCCCCTACTTGATAAATTTGATCATTTTTGAGTTATTTTGTGTTGTCTTTGGGAAAAATCATGAATGCTTACATTTCAGAATGCATTTCAAATTTGTGTTTCTTGTTTCCTATTGTAGTCTTGTGTTTAAAATATCTCTTGATCATACATGGTATCATTTCTTGTTGATAGTTTAGTGGCATTTGCAATCTCACATTCAGAAGAGCTTTCATTTGATAAAGAGATAAACAAATTTAAAATCACTTTACCTTCCTTGACTTCAGAGATTGTTTGTAAACCTTTGGGTACACCTTAGGTCATGATTAAATAGTGATTTCTAAATGCTTCATTATAACTCAATCTTTTGTGATAGATAATCAAAGATTGTGTGGAAAAGTGCAGATATGGGCCTCCATTTGATGCACATATCCAGGTTAAAGGGATGAATAACCATTTTGATACTTTATGTTGTTAAGTTTCTCCATATTTTGCTGAAATACTCAAAGAGTCTAGCAGACCTTGGTTTATCTTATCTAAACTCCCACCCAAAATCATTCAAATAACCAATCCTACCCTGTACTACCCCTGTTTTGACCTGTATACCCACAAAAGATCAAAATCCATTTGCTAAAGTATGTAGAACAAATCAAGATTTCAAAATGTCTTCAGTAACCCTTGCCTTGCATTGAAAGTATCTCCATAGTCTTGAAGTGACAACTTGTGAAATTTAGATTTGGAGTGTTGATCATATTTTCCCAAGGCCCTTTTCATACTATTTTCTCAAATTAGGGATATCTTCATCTCCTTCACCATTTGAGGGTTACAAAATAGGTCCTCTTACCTTGGTTGAAAGGCACAACCTAAAACAGTTAGGACAAGATCAAGTCCTATTTGAGTGCTATCCATCTCTCCACAAATCTAAGTGCTAGTTAGATCATATCCCCGGCTATAAAATGACACACACCATGATCCATATATCTTCAAGTTGCATGCCATATCTTTTATGTTTGCTCGACCGAAAAGGAGAAAAAAATTTAGGTACCAACACATGTATGGTAGCAAAAACATTTCCCGTGTTTGGTGGCATCCTATCTGCACATAATTTGGGCTAGGTGTGGGTACACCAAGTTTGGGTATCACGTCTTGAAGTGGTTCAACATCATAGAATATTGGCGCATAGTTTAACACAACAAAGTATATGCATAGCACAATTGCATCAGGTCCCTTGCCTATGATGGGAGGAGGATCTAGTGGATCAAGAGGAATAGGACCTAGTGGATCTAGTGGATCTATTGGTGGAGGTAATATAGGAGGGAATCATGTTTCTATATTTGGTGGGAAAGGGCCGAATACCATCAACAAGTGTTTTATGAGATGTCTCTTCACTTTCCTTAATACAAGGGTGTTGAGGATGTTTCAAATCATGTACATAAATGTGAATTACTATGGCACACTAAGGGCATCCCTACCCCAGAGCGGAAGGAAAGTTAGTTTGCAACTATGTTACAAGGGTGCATGCATATATGGTATTAGAAGTATGACCCCCATCAAATGACAGTGGATTATATTACATTGTGTGATTCTTTTTTGGAAAAATTTCATATTCTTGAATTTGAACAAAATATAATCAGATTGCTCAAGGAAATTCAGCAAGGTATTGCAGAAAGTTTGTGGGAGTATAATGCGTACTGTAAGACTCTTCTGTCAAAGTTGTCTTATGATATCCATCCCTTATAGAATGCTCAATGGTTTTTTGGAGGATTGATAACATCCTTTATATGAGCACTTTCCCACAAGAATTTCATGGATCCATGCAAGGCCTTGAAGGTGCTTTCTGCGCACACCAAGCCATCGGAAGCATTGACACTAGAGTAAGCCCATTTTTAGAAGCATAGACTACTGTCATGGGAAAAATTTGAAAAATTGTCTGCGAACTCAGCTCATGAGACTTGCAATGGACTTTGGTGCACAGATTGTGAGATAGAAGGACACACCAAGGATAATTACCCTCGAAATTCGGTGCGTGTTGTGTTAATATATTATGAAAGCTATCACAGAGATCATGATCCAAGTAAATGACCATTGTTGCAACACGTGATCCTCAAGAATGTGACCTCTTATTGCAAAATTTGGACATCCACTACTCACAACATGAAGGACTACCAACTGATAGAATAAATTCATGATGTTATTGATACCTTGGGGTGCATCGACTAGCATTGTGATTAGTTCTAAGAATGAAGGTTGTTAATATGAAGGGAATGTAGATGGAAGAGGTTGACAAAGATGATTTCATAGAGGATTAAGAGGTCATAGTAGTCGTGGGGAGGAAGAATTGAATTTCCCGTGGAACTTGTTACAATTGTGGATCTACTGAAGACTACAAACATGAGTGTCCAGATTTGCTACAATTTTCCTGGTGCTAAAAGAAGCATAAGTATGAAGAGTTCCCTGAGTGTATGAACACATGAACTAGAACTAGAAGAAGGAAAAGGGCATAGGAATGGTTAGTGTGAAATTGGCTAATCAGCTATGGATGCCTATGGTGGTGCATAACCCTGAGTTAGAACCTATGTTAGTAACTACGGGGGAAGCCACATGCGCCAGGGAAGGACCAAAGAAAAGGCCCCTTGTTGCACCAGAGGAAGTATTACATGTAAAGTATCATGATCCAAGCCATCAGAAGGAGGTTTACCAAGAAACCATGGAGATGATTAGGATCCTGCAAAGGGAGATTTAATGTCTAAAGAATAAACCATAGAAGCCGTAGTAGAAGAAGACCGATGAGGTCCCCTAGAAGGACATGGATGAGGTTAGGGAAGCATGTTGAATTCTATGCTAGGAGAACATTACTCCTCTATTGGGAGAATGGTTATGATAAAAATACCATGCATTATAGGTGAGCATGAGAGACAAGTCTTACATGCTAATCTACCTCCTCATAGTATTGATTATGACAAGGAAATCACACTGAACATGGTGGTTGATGGATGGATTTTAAGCAACATACTGATTGAAAAAGACACGGAGGTCAATGTCCTTACCCTAGATGCATGGAATCAGATGGGGAGGCCTCCATTACAACCATATTCAAATGTTTTGTACATGGAAAATAGGAAAAAGGCTATGCCCATTAGGGTTTTGAAGGATGCATCCATAACCATTCAAGGGGAAAATTTTACTGGGGATTTTTAGGTTCTAGAACTTGCTGAGGCAGAAAAGTTTCAAGCATTACTTGGGTGCCCCTGGTGTTACATGAATAATGATGATTTTTGCTTCAACAAGGGGTGCATTAGATTTGAGAACAAGAAGGAACATATAATTATTCCATTAATATATGGGAGGTATATGCCCTATGTGGAACCCTTAGGAGAAGAGGATCTAGACAGAATATATGTGTGCACCATCAAGGACCCTAAAGTTATTCATCCATCAAGAGAGGAGTCATTCAAAGGGGGAAGATGATCACCCATGAGAGATATGAATAGAATTGCATATGAAAATTGGGTGTATGGGAACTATGAGTTGGCTGAAAGACAAGTGAAGGATCCTAAGACTAGAGTGGTCATAACACACTCAAATTAGGAGCATGGGAGGAAGGTAGTTACCAAGATACACTGGGGAAGGAAACCCTGATGTATTTCTATGTGTGATGGAAGTCTAATGGACATGTCAAGTATAAAGGAGGAATATGATTACTTATACCTTACACGGACAACAATGCATTGGTGGGTGACCCATCGAGACAATCTTCTAGAGTGGCGCAAAGTGAGAATCACATTCTCTATTAGGTTTCTCCGCAGCAATGCACCATCTAAAATATGCGACTATTATGGGAAGGATTCCGCCTCATTCCACATCTAGGAGTGTGAGAGAACTTGGATGGTAGGCCTGGAATCCTTTCCTCCTTCACTATGGGTGTATAATTTCTATTCCACCTTGTAGGGTTGTGTGTACGTATGTATATTCATTCATAACTATGTCATTAGAAGGGAAATTGGAAAGAGTTGATGGAAGATATTATTAAAAAAATTAGTATCTAAGTCCTAAGCCATCGATTGAATGAGGTGTTTCAGGTATTCAAGCTCCTTACCTTGGGAGATAGTGTCATGGCCAAGGACCAAATCCTAGATTTGTTAGGGGAACTTGAGTTAGGGGTGCGCTTCATGGAAAAATAGGTTAAAGAAGTACCTCTTGAGTGTGCCTTCCTAGAAAAATAAAAGGGTAAGTTGGTGTACCTGATAGATGACAAGGAAGTGGAAAATTTGGATGTTGATCACACAGAAGGTACATGTGAAGTATTGGACAAAGAAGATGAGAAATCATGCACCTACCATGAGCCCTTGAAAAAAGAAAGTTAACATTGGTACAAAAGTAGAGTTGAAAGAAGCTATCATTGGAGATTACTAGATGGACTAGGAGGTTTCAAAAATAGTGGAGCACATGAATTCTAAGACTTGTTCCCACGTGGGTACCATGAATTAAAGGGAGTTCATCACTCATTAGGGGAAATGTAGATTAAGTTAAAAGAAGGTGTGTGCCCCGTCAGAAAGAGGCCATACAGGATGAACCTAAATTTGCACGTAAAGGTTAAGGAGGAAATTGATAAGATGATAGAATCTGGAATCATTGAGGTAATTAAGGAATTTGAATGGGTGAGCCCAATGGTGATTAGTATCAAGAAGGATGGGAGGATAAGGATATGTGTAGACTATAAATATTTGAATGTTGCATGTGTCATAGATCCTTTTCTAACCCCATTTACTGAAGAGATCTTGGAAGGTGTAGTAGGGTGGGAAATCTATTCTTTTACAGATGGATTCTTAGGTTATCACTAGGTAAGGATTGTGAAAGAAGACCAGGAAAATACTACATTCACCACTGAATGGGGAATTTTTGATTATATGGTTATGCTCTTTTGACTTAAAAAATGTGCTCGCTATATTTTTGCGCATTATGGTGCAAGCATTTCAAGATTTCATCCATAAATTTATGTAATTTTACCTGGATGATTGGATGGTATATGGGTTAGTAAAGGATTACTGTGACAATTTGAGATTGATATTTGAGAGGTGCAGGCAGTTAAGTATCTCTCTAAACATTAAGAAATGTGTCTTTTCTACTCCTTTTGGCACACTACTAGGTCACATTATATGCAAGGAAGGATTATTGGTAGACCCTACCAAAGTTGTTATCTTGGGTTTTATGGAGCCTACCAAACAAAGCATCATGTGTGGATTCTTAAGGCATATGGGTTACTACGAAAGTTCATCAAGGGCTAGGCTAAGATCTCCACACTATTAGAAGAGTTGTTGAAACATAAGAGTAAATTCCATTAGGGTGAAGCGCAACAAATGGATTTTGACACATTCAAGGAGAAACTTACGAATGTGCCCATTTTTTGTTTTCCCTCTTAGGATAATCCATTTCATGTGCATTTGGATGTGTCAAGTATGAAAATAGGAGCAATGTTGGCACAATCTGGAGAGGGGATTTTTGATCATCCTTTGTGTCTTGCTAGTAGAAAATTAACTACATCTGAGCAAAATTATACCACGATGGAGTGCAAAGCATTATCTATGATTTATGCACTGTAAAAATTCAGGAAATACTTATTGGCTACTCCATTTATCTTTTACATGGGTTATATGGCACTCAAGTTCTTGGTGAACAAACCTGTCTTGCAAGGGCACATATATCAGCGGATTTTGTTGTTTCAGAGTTTGAAATTTCAGTCATGGTAAAACCGGAAAGAGCAACTTTGGACCTAATCATATATCATGGATTAACTCAGGTGAGGATGCACAAAGCATTAAGGACACCATGCTAGATGCATATTTGTTCGATTGTAGTGCACGTCCTCTAATTTGGAAGATATTATTATTTTCTTACAAACAGTGTGGCGCCTAAAGGAATGAAGGACTTGGAGAAAAATTAGTTGGCTATATGCAGGTGTGCCCTATATGTTGATTAGCATAGACCTATACAAACTAGGTTGGGATGAGGTTTTATGCCGATGCGTATTAAAGCATGAACATAGTGCAATTATGGAGGAAGCTCATGGTGGCATTGCAAGAGGTCACTATGCAGGAATGTGACTACGCATAAGATCCTATCGGTAGGTATTTAGTGGGAGACAATTTATAACAATTGTATAGAGTATTACAAGGCCTATGACCATTACCAGTGCCTTGGAAAGATGTGGAAAAGAGATGAAATTCCATTAAGAACTATTAATAGTGCAAAACCATTTGAAAAATGGGTAATTGACTTTGTGGGACCTATTTCCCACCATGAGCGAGACGGGTTCGCACTATATTATCACTTGTACAAACTATCTTACAAGGTGGGTGGAAGCAACACCTATGCAGGATTATACTGCGGCTACAACAACTAGGTTCCTATGGGACAATATAATTGGTAGCTATGAATGCCCGTTGAGTTTAATAAGTGATAGGGGTACTCATTTTCTGAACGATACAGTTATAATCTTATTAACGAAGTTTATGGTGGCATATCACAAAAATTCACCCTATCACCCTCAAGCTAATGAAACTACTAAGGCATTTAAAAAAATTAAGCCACACATTGAATAAGATTTACGATGTCAGAAGAAGAGACTAGGATGATAAAGTATCTATAGTACTATGAGCATATCACACAACTTATAAAATATTGAACAAATCCACTCCTTTTCAATTGGTATTTGGTGCAAAGGTGGTTCTTCCTATGGAATTCATGTTGCCATCCCTATGTATTGTGTGCATAGGAGGATTAGGCTGATGAAAAAAATTAGAGGAGCCCATTGATAAACTTATGGAGTTGGATGAGAGGCGAGTCATTTCCAGATAGAGTCAAAAGATGGAAAAAACACAAAAAAGGTATGACATGATCTTCATATTAAAAACAATAATATGATGTTAGACAGATGGTTCTTCTATATGATTCAAAAATTTTGTGCCATCCTGAAAAAATTAAAGTACATTTGTTGGGACCATATGTTATATCCCATATACTTGATTTAGGTACTTGCAAGTTACAAGTGCTAGATGGAACAATGTTTCCTGACTACTTCAATGGGAGTAGGTTGAAGCCCTACTATAAATAAGTCTTCTATGTGTTTGTAAATAAGGTAATATTTCCATTTAGCTTAGGATTTCCCTTAATGCATTTTCATTTATATGTGTTTCCTTTCATCGTTGTTATGCTTTGTCTTTTAGTTTCATTTTTGTGGGCACACATGCATGTAAGCAACCGATTACTATCTAAAGGGGTTTTATGTGCAGAGGATCACACATCTATTTAGTGTGGGGTGGAGAGTGTAAAGAAGAGTTTCAATGAATAGTGTGATAAAAAAAAGTACTAGGAGTCATATTGAGTGGTGGCCCAAATGAGAAAATCAAAAGCACATGGGTTCAGAGGAGCGAGTGTAGACGAAGTGATTATGGGTGGTGATTGGTGTTAAAATCTTTATAAAAACTACATATAGTGATAAAAGTGCAAAGTAACATGACGTAGGTGGTGAAAATAACTAGGCTTAAGATACAGAGGAATATTGACTTCGGCATTATGAGTGCATGTAAGGTTATGCGGTCGATGTAGTTTTGTGATCCGAAGGTTGTGGGAGTTTTACACAAGTTTGTGTGTGAAGGAAAAGTGCTAGACAAAACACACAAGAGGATAGCATCAGAAAAATCTGAATTTAATTCGATTATATAGTGGTACGTAGCATGGGAGTTTATGCAAGAAAAAAAAAGTTATAAATAGAAGGTCGGGGTAAGTTATTCTTTTTACCTTGTGTTTTTTTGTTGAAGAGATCTTGTGAACTAGGGCATCCTTGCGAGAAAATTTGCGAAGAGTTACGTGAAAAGTAGATAATTTGAAAAATTATGAACACAAGTTGAACGGAGTACACGTGCATGCGTGGAGGAGATTGTTTGGTGGATTCCTGCAAGTGTTTATGTTGTCTTGTGGAAGAAGATTTTTACAGTTAGGGTTTGTAGAGCTAGGGCACATGTTTTGAAGAAATTTTATAGAAGGAGTGGAGCCGAGGGACTGAGTAGTGTTGAAGCAAGATGCAAGGAAGAACTTACAAGGGATTGAGAAAAATGGAACCAAGGAAAGGATCAAACACTTCACCAAAGAAGAAGGGCAAGGGTAAGGGAAAACCAGTCGTATCAACCATTTTTAATGAGGAGTGGTATGGAGAGATGCAATAACTAGATAGCATTACTTTGGGGATGGATTGGGTGTCTCATGTACAAAATATTTCTATAAGTGATTATAACCATAGGATGAGCACCATTGAGAAAGAGATGGCATTGGAGCTAGTTCTCCCTACAGGAGAAAGGACATAGGATGAAAAACCTATGTATGATGACTTTGTGAAGACCACATTGGAGAAGGATGGAATTTTGCAACTCTATGAGTTGTCATATTTTGAAAAAACCTGAAAGGTTATACTAGTGGCTGATGTTATGCATACACGAAGATTATTTTTACTTTGTAGGAAGGAGAATGCACTTAACTACTTAGTTGATCTCCAAATACACTGGACTTATCTACACGGAGAATCACTGGAGGATGACTTGGAGACAAGGATGCTATCAAGGAAACAACCATGACATATGAATACAAGAAGGGATTGTGCTATTTTGATATCACCAAGATCACCAACCTAACCATGAATATGGTCGCGCACATACTCACCAAGTTGAATGGATAAGAGTGATGGACGCAAGTGAATAAGATATTTTTGAACGCTTACGTAAAGATTTTAGAAGGAACGACCTACACCTATTGGCCTTCACTGCGAAGGATATCATAGATGTCGTGCATGATGAGGATTAAATCATATATGGTAACATCCTTCTTACTATTGTATTTTCAAATATTGGAGTGCTCGATGGGTGAAATAGCTATGTCTGGGAGTACCCTGATGAGGACCCTTCCCCCACTAAGAGTTTCAAAGCATACACTTGTGATACAATGACTTGCATATAAGGTACATTTGGAGAAGTGGTACTAATTAATTGTGATGCATTTGAGGAAGAGTGCATAATTCCATAAAAATTCTAGCCTTGGTGAAGGATGAGGTTGAATTTGTAGTGTACCAACAGTTCTACATTGGCATATTCACATTGATAGATGGCACCAAGAGCCCATGGTGTAAGTTACCATTTTCCTTCACAATGCAATATTTTTAGAGCTTGGTAATAGATTCAAGGAGACCAAGAAACTTAGATTTGATCTAAGTGAGGTAGATCATGAGCACCACACACTACGCAGACATTGGTGTATCCTAAGAAGTGGGCATATGTGGAGAAGTATGTCTCTCATGACATACATATGCTAAGGCCCGTAACATTACCACTTGTAGGAAAAATGGCAACAAGGGTGTACATACACCTAAGGATGAAGTTTGAAAATGACATATATGTTAAGGATGATGTCTCCATCCCTGAGGACCCTGTTAGAAGGAAGAAAGGGGAAAAGAGAGAGAGGGAGGAAACTACAACAAGAAGGGTGCCGATCACACATACATTTGAGACCACAGGGGCACAAGAGTCAGGCATGGGCCCAAGTACTTACACACAAAGGAATAAATCCCCCATGAAGGAGAAGTTTCCCAAGAAGGAAAGGTCCCATGTGATAGAGGAGTCACCAATGAAGAAGAAGCAAAATATGGTGCAAAGTTCAAACTCTAAGGAGATGGAGAGCATGAAGGGTGATGAGTCCAAGGAGGAGAATGAGGAGCATGAGGAAGGTGAGAATCCCCATGTGTATGATGTACACAAATCTAATGAGGAGAAGAATGAATATGAGGAGGGCACTTAGGATATGGGAGGAAGTGAAGAGGTGGATATGAATGTACAAAAGACCCTACGCTGGCCGGAGGGTAGTTGGATGAAACTATGGAAAAGGAGGTGGCAGATATCATACAAAACTTGGTAGAGCACAAGGTGGAGCACAAAAATAAAGAAGTATTAAAAGAGATGAAAGAGAGCGTAGACAAGGAGAAGAGTCTAATGGTAAAATTCTCGAAGGAAGTGTACACTAGTTGTAAGGGTGTGAGAGTAGTGCAAGGACCCATAATGAATTATGTCAATGATCCAAACAAGGTCATATGTGCATGTTTCCAAAGCATGATGCCCACAAACCAAATCATTTTTGGTCGTCATTTGATAGAGGTAGTGCATACATGTGCATGAGGAATATGTTGTCATGGACCTTCGAGTCCCATGTTGATGAGCCTAAATTTGAAATTAATGTAGATGCATTAATAGAAATGCAGAACCCCAATGAGGTGAATCCTATTGTGGATGCCTAGTGGCTAATGGATGAGCAGGCTTGTAACACACTCAACAAGGTATTTGTGGAAGTAGAGGAAAGGTTATTCGGGAGGAATAACAGAATCAGATCCTTGGAGGAAGAATTGGAGGAAAATAATAAGGAGATAATTGAGAGAGACAAGGAGATCAAGGAGAAGGAGTCGATAATTACGTAGCTGAGGGCTGAGTTGAGAGAAGAAAAAGGGAGAGTGATCGAATCCTACAATAAGGTGGAGACTATCTCAGACTCCATTATCTTAAAGTGCCCAGATTTGGCCCCTCCTGAATAGAAGTATGAGTCATATTTTCACTACCTAGAGGACTTGATGCACATGATCATGATGGAGAGGAAACCACTTGTGTTGGATTTGGTGGAGGAAGTTTTGGCATGACAAAGAGAACAAGAGAAGTTGAAAATTGGGGAGACCATAACTTGGTACTCTAAGATCCTTTCCTCTGTAAACACTGTAGCAGCACATATATGGCCAAATTTTTCTATGACAACTATGGAGATAAGGATAGGGTGGTAAGTGTATTGGTTACTACCCATGAGGTGGACCTAAAGGAGTTCCAAGAAAATAACAAGGGTAATAGGGTGGAACGAGACAAGATCATAGTAGAAGTTGAGAAGAATTCTGAGGTGATCAAAAGCTTAAGGGTCTTGATTAGAAATAAAGTGAAGGAATTATATCCCCAGGTTATATGAAGGATGGACACACTGAGAGACCTTAGCAGGAAAATGGAAAGTATTGTTGATACACTTAATTCTAAATATGAAGATTTATCATTTGATGAAGTTAGAGCATTGATAGGGGATTTATTTTAACCAACACATAATGAGGTAAAGAATTTCCAATCCTTGTACAACAAATGATAAAAAAATTTGTTCTTTGGCATAAGTCGTGCATAGGATATTTCTTTCTCCTATTATTTATTCTTTGCTGAAAAATTAGAGTGTTTCTTAGGATGGACAACACATTTAGTATGGGGTAATGTTGAACCCGTAAAATGTGACTAAGTCCTGGAGTAGAGAATTAGTGAGTGTAAGGAAAGTAAGGGAAAAATCACTCAAGGAATGGTGCATGAGAGAACTGGAGTGTGCACGGGCAGTTCAAGGAGTTGCAACAAAAGGTCGGAGTACACATGGAGCATGCGCAGTTGGTTTGTGGAAGTAGTATATGGTTTTAAGACTTAGCCACATCATTGGATATGGTACTACATGGAAAACACATGAATGCATGAATAGGCATGACAAGTGGATAAGGTTACAAATTGGAGTCTTAGAGCTCAAGGAAAGAATATTTCATGAAAGGAATATTCCATAGGGGAATCATTACGGTTAGTGGAGGCTAATCAGGGTTTTGGTGAGCTAGCATAGGAACTTGATCATGGAGGAACATGATTCCACCTGGCATGTGGCCTACTCATGAGTGAAGCTAAGGTGGTGAAGGAGAGATCTTGATTCTATTTAAGAATGCATTTGGATCTAAAAAGGGCTTGTGTGTGTGTGTGGTGCGAATAGAGATGTGTGTGGAGAGATGCATGTAGGATGAGGGAGATAGAAGCTACAAGAGAGAAGAGATGGTGTGAGAGACCAGTCAAGAAATATTTAGGTGCATGGAAGAATATAGTTAGGGCTCTCTATGTAGATTCATTTTGTAGGGTTAAAGTGTCATCCCTTAATGTAATCACCCGATATCACCCTCTTTGATGTAGTATGAGGACTCGTAAACATTGGTTAATCAATATAAGATGGGTTGTTTTGTATATCCTTTTTCATGGGTTTAAACCCTAGTGTTTTTCATATTGCTCATGGTTCATATATGATTCCTTTATATTGTTATAATGTATACATCCTTATTATGATTCATTTATGCTTAGATTTAGTTTTTTTACTTATTTTCTAGAATGAATACATGTATTTTCTATTTCTACAACCATTCTCCCATTAATGGTATACATTCTTATGAAGCTCACATAAAGGAAGGGCTTGATACCTATGTGCACCTCTCGTGAGCTCCCAACTAAGGTTGGGTGATAGGCCAACACGTTTGGGGTTTAAAGGGAGTAGGTAAAAGGAGACTACATTTTGGTTCCATTGTAAGGACCTATTTTTAATATTTTTGAGGATGGTGTGTGATGAAAGAATGTTTGACCTGGACACCATCGAGACTTGGCTTAAAAACATAGAGGATGAGTTTTCACATAGATTCAGACTAGATCAAAGTTTGATGCACGTAAATGGGTAGAGGAGAACCTATATCATGAAATCTATGAAACATTCTTTTATTATTTCCCAGTAGAGTTGTATGAATGGTTGTCAACATATGCATCGAGGAAGAGTTTGGATTATAGACCTCATGTTTGGACCTAAGAAGAGTATCAGAGGTTACATGATGTTGATCTAGCTTGGACTCGTATTGTTGATCATTGTTGGAGTGGATGTTAACTAGCCATACATTGGAATACATGGTTTCTATGTATTCTCTCCCAAATATTTCTAAGTTTAAGTTCTTGAGGGAGCCAAGAGGATTGTTCTTGCATGTTATATCATTAGCCATCAAAATATTGATCATCATTCTAAGTATGGAGGCATTTCCTATGATTGGCTAACTTGCCACAAGGCGCAGGGTGTGGAAGCTGGTGTGCTAAGAGATGGCGGACCTTATGGAAGAAATGGAGAGAGAGGATAGGTGCCTCAATTATAATGAAGCACAAGAAATGGAGTTGGTGAGACAACATGAAGTTGCAGGAGTGATGGAATTATGGAGGCAAATGTTGTAGGAAGGATTTGAGGTTCATGCAGAGAACATAGAACCTGAGCAGTTTGTGCTACCCCATCTTGGCAAGCGTGGGAGAGAAACCCCTCATCTATTGATGAGATATTGTCATATGGAGAAAGGAGGAGATTCGTAGGCACACATCTTAGCCCCTAGTGACAAAAACACGACGCTTAGTTTTCTAATTCTGAGATAAGTTTTGTTAACCCAATTAGTGTTATTATTGGTATTTAAACAACACCTAGTAGATATAATTTTTCATTTAGTATTTCCTATGTTTGGAGGCATACTATTATTAATAGTACACTACTCTATATCAGATCATACATGCTTTGGCATACCTTTTATCTTTCTAACATATTAATAGATGCTTCATGTGTAACATTTTCTTTGTAGGAACTATTTTCTACCATGGTTGTTTGTTAATTTGTTTGCTACTTGTTTGTCATTGTTTGCCATTATTTATAGGATTTTCCTTTTGTCTTATGTGCACATTGTTTTCTTTTGGCTGATTCATCCCCGATTGTCTCATGACATTGTGAGTGATGTCCCATGTTTGATACCCTCTTGTCATGGTCTACATTATCTTCTTACTACTAGCTTACATTTTTCCTTATGTATGTGTATTCACCTTATTTTCACTAACACATGTTTCCAGCCACTTTTTTTGTGTGTGCCTTGGTTTCCACCAAGCACATTCCCTCCCCTGTATGGCATTAGTATCGGTTTCAACATCTAGTCCTCCTTTTGGACACATCCTCCTAGTGGCGTCGCATGCACCCTAAATGAGGGGGGAATACTTTGGGTAAATCATTCACCCCATACAATAGTTCATAGTTCATAGTTAGAGTACAACACAATTCAATACTAGTACTACATAATCTTGATCATAAAAACTACCCAAAATCTAACTTGGGTCTTTAGTACAACATAGACGCCAATGCCTAGATACAGACATGAATGCTTGGGCACTCCTGAACATTCCTAGGCACCTATAACCAAGGGAAATTACAACATTTTTCTTAGATCAACACAATTTTCAGTAGTCTACACAATGAATTTCATAGAACAGGAACAATCCTCAAACAATCAACATGCATGTTTTCTCCTTTTCTCTATTCACGTTAGATAAAAATGGATTTGATTTGAAAAAATTAGGATCACACCATTTGCAGTGGTGTATAAAGCATTAAGAAGCAATCAAAGGATGGAGAATAACACTAGACCTTTATCCCTACACTCGTTCTACCATGGCATTAGATCACCCAAAAGACTTGTAATTGGCGTGAGATCACCCAAAAAACTCAAAATCAACATGAGATCGCCAAAAAATACATTCTTCTACGAATTTTAAAGATACTCTCTACTCCTTTCAATCATCACGGATCAAGTGCACATGTTCCTTACCACATTTTTACATACTTTTTACACATTTGGATCAAATTTTTCATATACACATTTGAATACTCTTTTTTTCTTCTTATTTGAAGGTCCGTCCTTATGGGAAGAATTAGTTACATCATCGAGCATCAAGCAACATCAACAACAGGTACACCACAACATATACACATACACTTTCATCTCTAGGGTCACTTCCTCTTCTATAGCTTCCACGCTTCATTTTTATCACTCCACGCTTTTTCTTGTCTCCCTAGAACACTTTTTACCATTGATCTACATGATTATAAGGCACACATCTCTTATCTACTTTATGCTATCAAACATTCACTCAACAACATAAAGTGGGGGAGAATCTAGACACTAAATCACCAACTTTGGGTACATTTCTAGGTCATAGTCACATACCACTATTCATATGATTCCTAAGTGAGAAAAGTATTAATTGACCACTATATTTGGCCTCTTTTCTTTCTTTCTAGCTTCTTTCTTGGCCTTACACACCCTATTTCCTAGTATTACTTTGGATACTTCATATTTTCTAATTCTAGACACTATCACCCAAAGGGCGCCAATGTCCCCATCCCCTCTCGACGCTCCCGACCTCTTTGTATCTTTCTCATATATTTTGGGTCTTTTCTAGTTATTGGGCATCTTGTTTTCTTTTTGGTAGGAATTTTAGTGGTTAATTATGAAATTCAAACAAGGGAATTATATAAATACAATCTACTTTATAAAATATTTCCTAAGCTGTTAGAGGAACACAAGGATGGGGCGCACAGAAGGGGGTGCATAGGCACATAGAAGTTAAACAAAAGAAGGGCGCATCGAGAAATTCAAATTTTGGGACTTATCCATTTTGCATGCATGAGATAAGAATGGATTGAATGCAGAGCACACATGGGATAAGGATGAGAAGACTTGAAGGATACGCCAAGATATTTTTGGAGTAAGTGGAAGATCAAGCGTCATGTGAAGTTTAAGCTAATAATAGGATTAGATATAGAGTAAATTATAGATAATTTATTATTAGGTGAAGATTGCATGCTTCCATAGTTACTTTTGTAGCTCTGCATGACTATTTTAAGCATGTAGCCTATTTTTAGAGTGCATAGGAAGTGAAGGAAAGTCCCCATTACTTATGTATATGTATTGATTTACGATTTTAAGAGACCACCGGATTTTGACAAAGTTATGTTGCTAATATATTTGTGTGCATGACCATGTAATGTTACTTTTAGTGTATTCAACTACCATTTCTTATGGAGGATTAATATAATGGATATTTGTAGATGGATATTGATTATTTATGTCTTTAATACTGATTATTGCATTGTAAATCCGATCTTGATCCTTATTTGATTCATTATGTACCATGGTTGCAAGTTAATTCTTGTTATGCTTTACCTTTAATTACTTATGGATATGGAACATATAAATAATCATTCTAACATTTTGAAAAAGTTTGTATAAAAAGAGGGACTTGGTACCTCTGCGCATGCTTCGAGTGAGAACTCAAATTTTTCTTAGTGATGTGCCAAAGACGTATAGTAATCCGAAATGGTACTTACTGTAATTTTTAAAATTTCTAGATAATTTTTCATACTTAAAAATTTATCAAGGGTGCTCAATAGAACCACTTTGGGGTGATTTGAAAGCCCGATTTTCCAAAGATCACCTTATTGATCAATTAATCATTTTAAAATCCAACTTCCATAATCAAATGGAAATATTACAAATCCTTAAATTTGATAACAAGCTGAATTTGAAAATGCACTCAATCTGATTTTAATTCCCAAAATTGAAAATGTGCATTCATTATGTAGGTTTTGGAGAATGGATTGTCAATTTCACTTAAATCCAATTTAACCAGTTAAGTGTTTTATTCATCAATTTAATCAATTAATCCAAATAATTATTTTTATCTGATCAAAATATTCACAAACTAAAAATAAATCCACAACAAGAAATTGTTAACGAAGTTCACCTATAGGCTACATCTCTCGGATTCACGTAATCATGAATCAATCTATTATTTACCAAAGAAATACAATTAACCCTTCAATAATGATAAATAGACCTTTATACCTGAAATGAATCTTTAAAATAGCTTTGCAGACTCGATTTCTGTCGACATTGTCCACAAATTCACTTATGGATTCATAAGCTCTCCATAGTGATTTTCCCGTGAAAATGTGACCAAAATATGCCTACAATGGAAAATATAAAACACCTCATGGAAAAAGAAGACCACCATTTCTTCTTGAAAAAAATTAAATGAATTTACTTTTTACTCGAGCTATGATTCTACTTCTAAGTGCCTCAAAAATTGAGTTTTCGAAACTACCCTGTTCACAACCTATACACAAATATATACTATGTCTTTTATAAAATTCACCAAGCTCCCTAACCACCCAACCAAGCTATTTAGTAGGTTGGTTGGAGTGACCCGTTTATGAGGAAGAGGTCTTGGGTTCGAGACAAGGGGCTCCTTTTGTGCCGTTTTTTATTGCAAGTGGGGAAAATACCACCTTTGACGTGGGGCAGACCATTTAATCCTTTAATAAGGCATGGCATGGATAAGGTTTACATGGCATATGCCACACTTGCCCCTTTTTCTAGGCCTCACAATGTTCTTCAAGTTATATAATTCCTTGACGCACTATACATTGTTTCATTACGCCGGTATTACAAGGGCACCAAGCTAGAATGGTTTGACTGCGGAAGGTGCGAGTCATTTGGTTATCCATCCATTGATGCACTATGCATTGATCATTCAAGATGTGGATTACAATGTTTATCCCACCAACATGATCCCACCAAGGTAATAGGAAATAAGGCTATCTCATGCCAAGGAAATAGGGAATAAAACCATCTCGAACCATATGGAAATAAGCCCGAGAAATGTGGTAAATAGTGTGATCAACTTGGTGGGGAGTTTATCACCCTACCGAGATAATAAAATAGCTCTCCCAAGATCAATTCAACCCTACGATGCAAACTCAAATATCCAATACAATAATCCCACATGGGGAATGTTAGAGATATATATGGCATATATAATCAAAAATATGATAACGATCATATGAAAAGGTGACAAAGGCACCCCTCCTATAAAAGAGTGTGTCGAACTCAGGCTGAGGGCCCCCAACCAACAAATAGTGGGGCCCACTAATTTTTCCCTAGTATGTCAAAGACTGGAGATAAAAACAAAATTTTAACCTTTTCAACCTTTTTACCATTTTTCCACGTGTCACATTTAGATTGGACTGTTGACTTAGTTTGACCACTTTTCAAACATGAACTTTGACTTGTGATATATTTTGCGTATGCACTCCATTTTCTCGAGTTCCACATGTCGACGGAAATATCTCAAGATATTCTACAAGTCTAAAATGGTTTAGGGAGATTTAGGGAAGATCTATATATTGAAAAATCCTCTCGATCAATCCTCCCCAATAAAACCATTTAGTCCTCAAAAGGGAACTTTACCCAGCTGAACTATCAATTGATCCTCTGCATATCACAAACACTAGAACCCGGTTTATAAAGCATGGTAACTTTTGTGTAAAAATTGTAATAAATAAAAAACCATTAAAATTAACCGTTGGTTTCTCAAACGTGCACCCACGTCTCGATTTGGAAGGATCAAGGTGTTTAAGACCACAATGGAACCATCCCCAAGTTTTGGGACCTTACACTTTGGGACGGATCTCTAGAGAAGGCCAATTCCTCTATCTATTTCTATTATGCTATTACCACCCTAGTGCGAAAAGAAAAACTAAGTCGATGATGCCAAGGGACCAAGGATAGAAGGATAACATGAAAGGAAACTACACTAAAAGGAAATAACACCATAAAAGAGGGATGAACACTATCTGTTCTAAATGAGAATGAAAGGAAATGCATGAAATTAGGCTAGGCACGAATAACACAAAGAAACACATATTCACCATTTTGTTCTCATGGAACACAACTAAGTATGAAACTGCAAGGGACTTGAAATAGCAAAATGATCACACAACACAAAACTAAAGGAAAAGAAGGAATGAAAACATTTTAGGACAAAGCATAGTCACAAAATGATGCTTCTATTACTTTCAAAAATGCACAGAGTCAATTACAATGATGAAGGAGGTCGATATCCACATGCAAGAGCCAGATCTAGATGTCAGAAACTCAAAATACGTAAGGTATGGAGTCCTTAGAAAAATGCGTAAGGATCCAGAGTGTCCAACATAACAAATGAGTCTATCTCTTACATTTATAGATGAATTCATGGAAGAATGGAAAAAGGGGAGGAAAATCTAAATTTGAAATACATCCACCAACAAGAAGCATTCAATTTCTCCAGATCCACCTAGAGATTTGTAAAATATGCTTCCCAAGCCTACTTTGCATGTTGAAATAGGATGGATAATCTCAAATCAGGTGGTTGGAGCAATCAGATCTTCCCATCAATGCTCAGAGAGACATTTTCCCATTTGTCATCTACCAGATCCACCAAGAATTTCAATTTGAATTTTTGGCACTATAGCTGATGTTAGCAAATTTCGACAAGTTCGGGTGTGCAATGATCTAAGATTTGTAGAAAATATATGAATGTCGAAGATTTTAGAATTTTTTGTGAATGAAAAACATGTGGCACGTGTGGATTGGCTGAAATGGTGGTCAGCTATGCAAATAATTATCATTTCTGCCATGTGTCACTTGCTGATTTTTTGTAAGGATTCGGTGACTTGTTGGCGCACTTGACTTGTTATACGTGGCATACTCAAGTATGTTGGAAGATGACCTGACATAAAAGGGCACAAAGGAGGGTGTGGGGATGTGTGTGAAATAATATAGAAGGAAGGCATGCAAGGGTGCGCGTAGATAGAAAATGAAGAAAAATGGTGAGCAGAGAATGTATGGTGAAGGCACAACTATTACAAAGTAATGGATGTGGTGTGTGAGGGGGAAAGGGACTTAGCTGATTGAAGCAAGTGCGAGGAACATGGGAAGGAAGAAGCTAACTAGGAAGAAGGTGAATGCATAGAAGGTGGGAACAAGGGGAAAGTGAAAGGAGGGAAAGGAAAATGGGCACATAGGGAAACTGCGATCAAGGGAATGTGCCAAGTGATCTTAAGTGCATGAAACATCACAATGAATAACTTAGAGTCATAATTTGTATGCAAGTTACCCAAATTGCTAGGAGAGGTATTTGGATAATAGTTTTGGTGACTTTCGGGGCCATCTACCTGCTAGATGAAGGAGATCAGTAGCCTGGAGCATCTATTGGGCATGGAGTCTACTTGTACAATTGTGAAAAATTCCCTTGTAATAATTTGAAGATCATTTCTTGACTCTTTCCTGAATCTTACAACTATTGAGAGAAGCTCTGCATTCTAGAAGCAAAAAAGATCACTCGTAGGAAGCACACGAGAGAAAGAACTATGTACAAACAAACAATGTGCACGCAACACACTTAGAGGAATTGAAACTACTCTAATATATACAAAATGATGCATCAAACCTAGTGGAATGGTTTGAGATAGATCCCATTTACTAGGATTTGTAGCGTGCCTCCATCAAGATGGGTTAACTCAAAAGAGTTAGCCTCCTTGCAGAACTAATGATGTATGGGCCACTCCAAAGTGCATCAAATTTTGAATGGCATCCTAGTTTAACTCTATCAACATCCCATTTTAGAACCAAGTCCCCAACTTTGAAATCTTGAGGCGTAGCCTTTTTGTCAAACCTTTCTTCATTGTTTGTTGATTTTGTTGTAGTCTGATCATGGAAGAGCTCCTTAGTTCTTCAAGATTAACCAACTCCACCATTCTGATTTCTCTTTGGTCTGTGCCTTCAAATTTCAGTTGTTGGGCAAGTGCTAATGAATTCATTTCTAGTGCCAAAGGAAGGGTAGCCTTCTTGCCATATACAAGCTTATAAGGTGAAGTTCTTATCACCTTTTTGAATATGATTCTATCTTCCCAGAGTGCACGTGAGACCTTTGTATGCCATTTTCTCTACCTGATGTTCATTGTGCACTTCATGATTCTGATCAGGTTCTTATTTGTTGATTCTTCAAGGAAATTTCCCTGAGGGTAATAATTAGAAGAAGTCTTCAAGTAAATGCCTAGAATTAGAGCCCAATATGTTATTTTAGTACCAAGGAAGGCTTTTGCATTATCAGAGATAATGGTATGAGGAATGCCAAAACTTGTGACTATATCTTTGATAAATTCAAGGATTACTCGACTGGTTGATTCCTTGAGCGTGACGGCTTTCTCCATCCGGCAAAGTAATCTATAGCTGTCAACACCCACTTATGTCCAACACTTAAAGGCGAGTTGATCATGCCTATGAAGTAGATACCCCACTACCCAAAAGGATGATCCGCTTGGATTGGTCGAGGGGAATCGCTGCCAATCTTTTCTTCCCTACAAAGAAAGTGCATTCCTTACATTTTTTAACACTTGTGTGCATCTACAAATTGGGTAGGCCAAAAGATACCTGCCATTATGATCTTTATTACTATAGTTTTGGTAGAGAAGTGTCCACCAGAGAATCCATCATGAAATTTTTCTAACACTTTTTCAGTTTGCACGTCATCAATACATCTTAACAACACGCCATCAAGATTTATTTTGAAGAGAAGTCTATCAATCAACACATAAGGGACAAATTGTAACCTCATATGTCTCCTCTTTGCTTTATTTAAACTAGGAGGTTATTCACCCTTAGAAAGGAATGTGATCATGTCCTTCATCCAGTCACACGCCGCAGAGTTGGTATTCTTCTCAAGCTCTACACATGGAAGGTCTTCATCCAAAAAATGAAGCCTTAGGTTCGCTATGTGCATCCTCAACAATCTACCTACAAATCGTGCATCCTCTTACATGATTTATGGCCTTGATAGTCACATTGTATTCCATGATTTTGGTCACCCATCGTGCTCTTTTCTCACTGATTTATGTTCCCATGATGAAGTCTCTAATCAAATATTAGGAGACTAACACCTTGACATGATTGGTGGCGAGCATACTCTTGAATTTCTTAAGTGCGCACATGATGGCAAAGACCTACTTCTCTGTGTGACTGTATTTTAGTTCATAATCCTTCAACTCTAGCTGAAGAAGGCTACTGGTTATTCCAACCCTTCTTCATTTTCTTTTAGTAGGGCAAAAACAACACTTGCATCAGCTCCATAAGCATAAAGGATGAAATCCTTTGAGTAATCTGGGTTGATGAGTGTTGGCACGCAAGAAATTTCTTGTTTGATCTTATTGAATATTTATTTTCCTTCTACTATCCATCTAAAGGATACATCCTTCTTAAGCATCAAGGTGATGGGACAAACCAATCCCGTAAAGTAAGGGATAGAATTCCTAACAAAATTAATCTTTCCAAGGAAGGACTGTAGGGTCTTTTTATGCGCTGATAGGGAAAGAGATAGGATGGCTGAAACGCACTGAGGATCAATTGTGATGCCATCCTTTAAAACCACATGGCCCAAGAGCTTTCCCTATGCTACTATAAAATTGCACTTCTTGGGGTTAAAAGACACCCCAAATTCTCTGCATCTCTCAAAGACTTTTTCTAGGTGCGCCATATGATCCACGCTCTACTTTGAGAAGACTATTATGTCATCAAGGTAAACAAGGATGAACTCATTAATATATCCTTTGAAGGAAATATCCATGGCACACTAAAATGTGGTGCCCATAGTTGATAGACCAAAGGGAATTTTCTGATATGCATATGTTCCCCATTTGGTTGTAAACATAGTTTTGAATTGATCCTCTTCCTTGACCAAGATCTGATTAAAGCCTGAATACCCATCTAGCATGGAGAATCTTTGTGCGCCAACCACAGTCTATAGAATTTTCTCCATACGAGGTAAAGGATAATGATCCTTTAGAGATGCCTTATTCAAATCTCTGAAATCAACATAGAGTCTAATTTCACCGTTCTTCTTTCGTACTGGAACCAGATTTGCGACCTAGGTAGAGTATTTGATAGGAAAAATATTTTTTTCCTCGATTAGTTTGGATATTTCCTTTCTCATGAGGGGCTTTATCTTTGGATTGACTAGCCGCTACTTTTTCTTGATGGGCTTGATACTAAGATCAAGGTCAATGGAGTGTTGGGAAACACTTGGATCAAAACCTTTGAGGTCTTCATACTCCCATGAGAAAATATCATTGTACTTTTGTCAGAGAGAGATGAAGGCCCATTTCTCTTCATGCGCACAAGTCCTACTGAGCAAAAACTCATCCCGTGTGCAATAGTGACTAAGTAGCGATATTTTTCATGACATGCATGTGATTTTATTCACTATTGAACTCATCACCAGGATAAAAATTGTCTCTAAGGTGACTAGACCTTCAGAAACTTGTTTGTCTTCACCGTATAACTTGGTCACCATAGATGTCATGTAATTCAGCTTGCATGCTTGATGAGAACTCAACTTCATTCTAGATAAAATGGATGATCTGTGCATCACCATCAAACACTTTCCAACTATTTTTTTGTCTAGAATGGATGGTATGATCACCATTTTGATATGCTAAGTGTTTCCTTTGAAAAATCCCTTGGAAGGAGAAAATTGTGAACTGAGCGCAGCCATCTAGTCAACTTACTTGTTCATTCTTCATGGCATAACCTTTAGATTCAAAGCATCAAAGCTCTCAAGGAGATCCCAAACTTTTTGTTTATAAGATTTGAGAAGCTTATTCTTTGTCTAGAATTTGTTGGTAACTCCGATGGACGACCAAATTTGTGTCACCAAAGATCTCAAAGACCTTAATTTTCTTCTTTTCAGCAATGAGCAAGCCATACACTAGTACTTCATATTCTGCCACATTGTTAGAGCATGCAAACCGTAGCCTATGTGTGAAGAAGAATTTCTCATCCTCGGGAGAAATAAAACCACTCCTACTTTGCGCCATGCCATTTCTACTGCTTTGGATCCATCAAAGTAGAACTTCCATAGACCCTACTCGACTTTGTATTTCTTGAACACCCATGGCAACATATCTTCTTCTTCTAGAATGAAATAAGTACCAAGCCTAGTTTCATAAGCTTCCAGCTCTTCAGCTTATGGATCAAATTTATGGTGTATTTCTACCCATTCACAAGCACTAGGTCAACGGTAGAGGGTGGAGGAGATTTATCTTCGGAGAACTAAAGTTTGTTCTTCTTGGATTAAACAGCTGGCTTAGAGAGGGGATTGGACATATAACTCTACATGAGAGGAAAATATAGGCTCATATTGTATGGTAAACCGGGTACTATACCTTGTCTTGAGTAACATATGATACTAATCAAAAGACAAATAACCACCCACTTTATCAATAAAATCTCTTGATAGACATAGGGAAAACAAAGGAGGTAGGTCAATGATTGACACATATTGAGTAATTATTAGACTTGGACATGCATGGAGGGTTAGCTCAATATTTTTGATGACTCCTAAGGTGGTGAAAATTGAGCCATCAAGTTATAGGACTCCTTTAGATAAAAGGCTATATTTCAGACCTAATATATTAGCTATTTTCATATGCATAATGTAAGTAGTATCACCCGAGTCAATCATACAATTATGCACTAGGTGTTTTCCTATGATCAAGGACATATATAAGGGTGGGGTTTTAACCATTTTACTTACTTGTTTCTCCCCTTCTTAGAATATGTTGATAGAAGCATCCGGATTTTGCATAGCTATATCGGCACATGGGAGTTGTGCCAGAGCTTCATGCAATGATCTCTTTGAGATGGAATGGTTAGGGCATCCCACATTGTGAATTTTATGTTTTTTCTCTTCATCTGGTCCACAATGCTAAATGGAAGGCCCCCTATCTTATGCATTTAGGGAACAATATCCCTTCTTGATTGTTCTAGCACGAAGTCTAGATTATAGCTAAAGAAGAGGTTTTACCTACCAAAGAAGGGGTGCATGTTACTTTAGAAGGATCTTTACATGAGGCCTCATGTGTAGGGACTTGAGTGATTTTACTTGAAAGATGAATTGCCTACATTTTTTTGCTTCGAGGATGTGTTTGTGTTGCTTTAGGATTGTGACTTGTGTGCCTGACTCCAACATTGTTTTCTTGTATCTTGTGTTGTCTGAAACTTGAGCGCATGGTCCTGTTTGTATCTTTTGCAGCTTGGTTGATTGCGCAAAAGTCCTCTGTGCCAAAAAACATCAAGTTTGTTTCTGGAGGAGATTCTGGTCTTTCAAGGTTGTCTACTTCAGGGGAACTTGTTGAAGGCTCACTTACTGAAGCATTTTGGATCATGAAGGCTTGGGCACGTGCAACATTGGCACAATGATATTGACTATGAGGCATGTTGCAAGGGAAGCACCATTCTTAATCTTATAAAATTTGTTTTGAACTAGAACAAGTACCCGACTCATACTGGGTACTAGAAGAGAAGGCGTGGAAGGAACAACTTGAAAGGGCAGATGTGCATTAGGTTGCCATATATCATTCTACTACTTGGACACGTATCTTTGATTTCCATATTGATTCCATCAAGGTTGATTGCTTTGGCCATGTGCCCGATTAGAATTACCTCTATAGGCTTGTGTCTATTTCTTTTCTAGTGATATGACCTTGTTTGATAAATTTCTAATTAGGGCCTTCAATTATTCATCTTCCTTTTTCTGCGCTAGAGAGTAGGACGTTGAGGCAACTAGTTGCGCAATTTTCTCAGGAACAGGAACAGAGGCCACAAGAGGCTGGGGTGCTTGTGACATTTCTGAGAACAAGGGAATAAGTGGTCTAGGGGCTAACTTTCCTGCTTAAACAAGACTATTCTATGTCCTAACTGCAATACCATAAGCAAATGTTAAGGTCCTACCTCCCATGGATTGGATCATAACTAAAATATCATTATTGAGCACCTTCGGATAATATAGAAAGGCATGCTAGGTTATAGGTCTTACCAAAAGAGGGATTTTGTCCCAAGTCTTCTAAAATCTAATGTTGAAATCAGTTATTTGCTCATTGGGTTCCCTTTTGTTGTTGTCGCTTGCTCTACCAGAGATAGATGATCTGACTTATCTTCAAAGTAGTTGTAAAGAGCTATTCCAAGCTCATCCCAGGTGGGGATGGATCTAAGTCTCAAGCCTCGATACCATTGAAGCACTTTACCTTTGAAAGATGCTACAAGTAACTTTGATCACACATCGTCATGTGTGATCAAATAGAGTGAGCACACATTTGCTATGTCTTAGATATGCTCCTGAGGGGTGACTTGATTCTCACCAGTAAATTATGGAATACTTTTGAGCACACCATTTGGCATATCATGTTGCACAACCAACAGCAAGGGACTCCCTCCAACAAAATTTTCAAATATTCTTAATGGAGGAGGTTGTTGATGCATCATTACAGGGGTGCGTAGGTTGTTTGTTTTGAGGAGGAGTTGAACGGGTGTAGTGCGGGGGAGATGGAGATGCACGTGTGGAATTTCTGAATGGATTCTCCTCAAGAATAGCCGGAGATACTCAAAATAATATTTATCTACTACACTTATTCTTGTGTGCACTCTTCTCAAGGAAGGTGCTCAGGACTACTAAAACAGAGATCTTGAAATGTTTGGAGTCACCAAATATGTTGAATCCGAGCCTCCGAAGATCAAACACTAAGTTCACATACTAGAACTTAGAGATATGAAATATGAGATTTTAATCCTTGTCCCACTGTGCATGCTAGAAAGCTCGTTGGTTTCTCAAACATGCACTCATGTCTTGGATCCAAAAGGATCAAGGTGTTTGAGACCACAATGGGACCGTCCCACAAGTCAGGGACCTTGTGCATTTGGGATGGATCTCCAAGAAGGCTAGTTCCTCTATCTATTTCTATTACTATTGCTACCCTAGTGCTGAAAAGGAAAACTAAGTTGATGATTCCAAGGGACTAGGGAGAGAAGGATAACATGAAAGGAAACTACACTAAAAGGAGATAACAACATAAAAGAGGGATGAACACTATCTCTTCTCGGTGAGAATGAAAGGAAATGCGTGAAAGGAGGCTAGGAAAAATAGCATAGAAAAACACGTATTCACTAGATTGTTCTCATGGAACACAACTAAATATGAAACTACAAGGGACATGAAATAGCACAACGTAAAAGTAAAGGAGAGAAGAAGGAATGCAAACATGTTAGTGTTATCCAAAATAAGCCCCTTGCTTATTTTGACTAAATTTCTTTCATTCCTTCCTTCCTTGTGTCTCAGTCAAATTTTTCACTTTTCAAGAACTCAAAATTATCTAGAAATGGCTTCATTAGATAGAGAATTTTCTCACCTTTCCAGAAAGGTAAAATTTTCCTTCTAACTCCTTATATTTTGCAAGTTATGGCTCGACGGAGTTTTTGAGGGAAATTTTCCCTAGGAAGGTCCACAACCAATCAAAATGTGCCACGTGGTGGTGGAATAACAGGTTGGTGGAGGTAAGTTAGAAAAAATTCCAAAGGGCTTGGCGGGGGCGCAAAGAAAAAATTTGGCCCAAAGCCCCGCGAACCAATAGGAGGCCACCACGTGTCCATAAGGTTGGCGGAAGTCGGGGCACAGGGGGAATTTGACAATTTTTCCAAAGTGTTGCAAATGGTGCAAAGGAAAATTTGTTCCCACAGCCCGTAGAAGAAAAAGAATTGATTCAAGCCCACGCCAAATCAGAGTGTGCCACGTGGCAGTGGGGTGTGGAGTGATTTTGGGATTTTTTCCAAAGTTCAAAAAAGGTGTAAATGGCATTTTGAACCCATGTACCAATGGGGAAGTGCCACGTGTTAGCAAAGTAGTAGAGAGTCAAGTTTTTGGGGGAATTTTTCCCAAATTCAAAAAAGGGGAAATTTTTGGGTTTCGGCCCACCGAGCTGATTTTTTCCCTCTTTTGCCCTAAATCTTCAAAGGGGCATATCTTTCAATCCAGAGCTCGTTTTTCTTGATTTTGGTGTCATTGGAAAGCTATTGAATATCTCTACATGATGGAATATTCAATTTTGTTTTTTGGTGGATATTAGTGAGAAAAAATGAAAAAATGCCTATAGCATGGGGAAAAGAGTAGAACCAACATTCAAACACCATTTTTAATGCAATATGGCTTCCTTTCTTCTCCAAAGATGGTCAAAAATATTGGAGAATGAAATTTTAAGGGTACTCATGCTATTTTGATGGATTTGGTTGGTGGTTGAATCATTCATTTAATTTTTCCCACATTTCTCCTTCTTGAACTCAGGTTTTCATTGTTAAAAGCCAATTTTGGCTCATTTGTAAAGGGTTGGACATTTTTTATGTTATGTAGGCTTCCTCTTTCACCCTGGAAAGTGAATTTATGGAATATTAGACCTTTTTTTAGGATTGCAACTTGTTTTTCCTCCTTACTGTTGTAGTGCACTGTATAAAATGGAAATGACATAACAAGCTCTGTGAATGAGTTTTCAATCCTTTCTTGTGTTGTTTGCTTTATTCTCGATTCTTCATTACATTTTAGCAATTTTTGCATGATGTGTACTACATTTTTATAATATGTGTCAATTTGCGAACTATATGTCCATCACTCCTTTGGTGTATCACCTTGTTAGTTTAGTTTTATCTTATTTTCTCTCTTCTATCCTTGTCTCCTCGCGTAATTAGAGTAAGATTTTGATTTGAACCTCTACAAATTTCATGCATACATCTGATGAAAGGAATCAAGGAACCATCCTTTAATCTGGAGAGTTTTTTTCCATTTTTGTAAGTCCCACACTTGGGGAAAAGATTCAATGTTGTGCAATCACACTGGATGCCCATTATCAAACTAGAAATCTGAGAAAACATCTAGGGGTGTTGTGAATTTGCACTAACAGTTTTGGCACACCCGGTGGGACCTTAGAGGTCTTCATCTTCATTACAACAAAGTTGATGTGCATTTTTGTAAGTTTCTTGCTTAAAAGAGCCCTGATTTGCACATCTGGCGACTCCAAAGAGATAAAATCAACTAGTTTCAGTAGTCCAAGTTTGAAGATTCATGAGAAGGATCCAAACAAGGTCAAGGGCTAGAGAAGAGGGATTGTTTAAGTATCTATAGTTATCCCCAGGAAGAAGAGAGAGAGGAAGAAGAATTCAAAGGTCTCCATCTCCACCAAATAGAACTCTATCAACTCCTCCACCTAGTAGACCTTTCACCCAATCAACAAGGGTTCTCAGGCCAATCAGAATGACACAACAAAACCCTTATGTCAACTTCACTGGCAACAACCCACTTGCTCTCAATGCACAAAACCCAGTTCTAGTTGTAGCATTGAAGAACATCCCATACTTTACTAGGGAAAATCAGACCACTCCTGGTGATCATGTCAAAGACATTGCTAATGTTTGTGCAATCCATGAGATTGTTGAGATGCAAATTTCTATCAAATTGTTGGCATCTTCATTCAAAGGAAAAGCCTTGCAATGGTTCAAGAGCCTTGGGGCAGGCTCTATCCGAAATTGGAACTAGTTGTGCATAGCTCTCCATGAGTAGTTTGGAGAAAAGGGAGATAATTTGTTTCTATTGGAACAACTGACAAATATTAAGAGAACTCCCAATGAGCAACTAATAGACTTCAATTTCAAATTTCAAAGGACATGGGATATAATCCCATTGAAAGTAAGGCCAATAGCTGAAGGTTCTTTCTTATACTATCTCAAAGCTTTAAATTATGATATTTCTATGTTAATCCAATCCATGGGAGGTGAAAATATACCTACATCTTATAAGCATTGCCATTAGGGCTGAGAATTGTTTGATCCAAGCTAGTAAATTAGATCCTAGGCCTCCCATGCCCTTATATCCAAACTTGGAAAGCCCAAGCACTAGTCAAGCACCTACTTTAGCTCCTATTCCCACTCCTAGAAATTAGAGTTCAAATGAAACTTCTACTTCATCCTCTAGTGCCTCAAATGAACTTCAAGAAGTCATGAAACAATTAAAAAATTTAGGCAATGAGTTGGTTACACTCAAGAGGCAGCAAGCCCAAAGTTTTAGACCTTCTTATCAGTCTCAAACTCAACCTAATAGGCAACCATATCAGCCTAATAGGCCACCCAATCTAGCTGTAAATCAAAATCAAGTAAGGCCTCCTGCTAATAGACCATTTCATCCCTATAACCCCAATGTTGCATCTACCTCTAAAGCCTTAGTGCTAGTGCAAAACAATATATCTCAAGAGTATGATTGGTGTTTCCCATGCAATGAACCTCACAACCATTCTATGTGCTTCAATGGTGCTTTGAACCAATATTGATGGTGACAACAAATGGCATAGAGAGTGAGGTGAGTCAAGAAACAAACCAACAACAAGGAACATCTCAGCAAAATATAACTCCAAATAAGACTACACTTGTGAATTGGTGGGCTAAAGATTTTTGTGGTACGAATCAAACAATTTATCGAATGTAGTAGCTAACACATGGTCAAAGAAGAGGAATATTGGTGAAGGGAAGTCATCAACTCTAGGTGATCCACAACCTTCCATCACTCCAAAAAGTGTTGGTAAGAAAAATGTGGTTCCAAATGTGTAAGGACAACCCAAGCCACCTTCTAGACCAGCTCAAATGCTAGCTGTTGCAACCCATGTACAAGAAAAGAGTGTGTAAGATAAGGGTCAGCAAAGAGATGTTTCATCCCCATTTAGCAGCATTAAACAAATGACGAAGAGAAATGTGAATATGTCTATGTGGGAATCAATATCCATCCCAGGCCAAAGGGATCTACTACAAGCTGCCATGAAGAATTGATCAACTTCAAATCAACAAGCTCATATGCAAGAGAAGGTACTCACAAATGTTGCTCAACCTAAGGGGAAGCTTGGAGGATATCAAGGTAAAGTTTTGAAGCCCCCTCCATTCTATGTTTCATTGATCATTGGGGATAAACTAATACATAATTGTATGATTGATTCTAGGGCAAGTAGTTCTGTGATGCCCAAGCAAATTGCTAGTTAGCTAGGCCTCCAATATGAAGTCATATCCAAAGGGGTGGTATAACTAGATGGGACAACAATAACAACAGTGGGGGTAGTTAAATATTTGAGCCTCACTTTGCATGCATGCCCCAATGTCACTGTGTTTGCAAGATGTGTCAGTGATAAATTTACCACCACTTTTTGCCTATGTTTGTCAAGGGATTTCACAGCTAGAATTGGAGGCTATTTGTCTATTGATTGGTCACACATGTTGTTTCGGACCAGATATGGAACTAAGGCCACAATCAAGTCTAAACCTATTGCAAAATTTCACATTGAGCCTCATACTCCAAGCCCAATCAATGCCAACTATTTAGCATTTGATCAAGAGGATTATCCAGCACAGATGAAGCTAACACCAAATTTGGAAGCATCCCAGATTTGACTCTTGATGAATGGGCAAGAAAGGTACATGCTTTTGATCCCTACAAGGAAATAGAAGAATATGAACTAGGAGTTTATTGCATGCATGAAGAAAATTAGCCTATTCCTAGCATCACCAAGCCAGACCATAAAGATGACAATGAGGTATGGTAGTTGTTCTTTGATGGATCAAGAAGTAGACAAGGTGTAGGGGAGCTATGCTTGTTTCACCTCAAGGCATTAAGTATTATTCATCTTTTAGATTTTAGTTTGCATGTTCTAACAACACTTCTGAATATGAAGCTTTGATACAAGGATTGCATTGGTCAAGAAAGAGAGGTATCAAAAACTTACAAGTCTTTGGTGATAATGAGCTGATTGTTAATCAAGTTAAAGGGCAGCACACTACCAAGAATGATCTCCTCAAGTGTTATAAGAATAGGGTGTGGGACCTCATTGAGGATTTTGAAGGCTTTGGCATCAACTCCATCCCTAGGAAAGAAAACCAAGCTGTTGATAGGCTTGTAGTAGTTGGAGCAGCCTTTGATGTTGTGGAGATTATCAAGGAAGATAAAGTGCAGCCAAACATTCATGTGATTGTAAGGCCATCAAAGGATGCATAAATAATTTAAGTTGGCAAGTGTTTGAAAGTGACCAACAAATCATCAATTTCTTGCAAGAAGAAGCTAAGTTCTCAGCCAAAAATCAGGAAAATTTAGAACAAAGAGGTATGGTGATCAAGTGGTAAAGCCGAGAACCAATAAACTACCAAAAGGACTTGTCACTTTGGATTCCATCTTTAAACCTAATGATTAATTTAGGAAAGAGAAAGCAAACATCCAAGTGAAGGGAGAAGATTCAAAGGTGCCCATCTCAAAGGGAGAAGGTAAATCACTTCAAATTGGTAAAATGACAACCAAGCAAGAAAGGTATGAGTTCATGCAACTTTTCCAAGAGTTCCCGTGATATATTTGCTTAGATCTATGAAGACTTGAAGGGTTTCAATCCCAAGCTAGCTCGACATATAATTGAATTGGATCCAAGTGTTAAACCCATCAAGTAAAAAAGACCGATCAATCCACACATGGAGCCTCTCATGAAGAAGGAATTGAATAAGTTAATAAAGGAAAGTATCATATTTCTCATCAAGCATTCAAGTTTGGGTTGCAAACTTGGTTCCAGTTAGAAAGAAGAGTGGAGAAATCAGATTGTGTGTAGACTTTAGATATTTGAATAGAGCATCCCTCAAGGATCATTACCTACTTCCTTCTATAGAGTAAATTTTGCAAGTTGTTACTGGTTCTAAGAGGTTTTCATTGCTAGATGGTTATTCAGGGTATAATTAGATCATGGTAAAGGAGGATGATCAGTTCAAAATAGCCTTCACCACCAAATGGGGAACCTATGCATATAGGATAATGCTATTTGGGTTGTCTAACGTTGGAGCTACCTTCCAAAGGGAAATGGATATGGCGTTCAAGGGATTGATCAAACAAATAGTGCTGATATACCTAGATGATATTACTATATTTTCTAAAAGTGCAGTAGATCATCTCTTTCATTTGAGACAAGTGTTCTAAATATGTAGAATATTTGGGGTATCCTTGAATCCCAAAAAATGTATTTTTCTAGCTGATGAGGGAAAGCTCCTAGGCCACATTGTCTCCAAAGAGGGATTATCAATTGATCCATAGAGGGTTGAAGCAATAAATTCACTACCATTACCAAGTCATAAGAAGGCCCTTCAAATTTTCTTGGGAAGAATCAATTTTATTTGAAGGTTTGTTCCAAACTTTGCAGCCCTTGTCAAGCCAATAACTATGATGTTGAAGAAGAGTATGGATTTCAAATGGATAGCTGAAGGTAAGGCAATATTTAAGGCAATCAAAGAGGCTATCTCACAAGCTCCAACTCTCATTAGCCTAGATTTCTCTAAGGATTTTATCCTTTATGCATTTGGAGGTGATGATACAATTTCTACAATTTTATTACAACGTAACAAAGAAAATACAGAGTAGCCAATTGCCTTCTTTAGCCAAAGATTGGAGGACTATGAGGTGAGGTATTCCTTTATTTAGAAGCATGTTCTTGCAGTGCTTAGGAGCTTGAAGAAATTTAAGCATCTAGTTTCAAACAACAAGATTCATCTGTTGGTTTCTCATGTGGGAGTTAAGAATTTTCTCCTCAACAAAGACCTAAATGAAAAACATGCAGGGTGGATTACTCATGTCATGGAGTATGGCATTGAGATAAAATTCACCAAGCTGGTCCAAGGAAAGGGATTGTGTGAGCAGCTGCTCTTGAGAAAATCAATTGAAGAAAGCAATGAGAAGGATGTTGTTTTGGTGTTGCAAGACAACCAAGAACAAAGAGGTGTTCAAGAAGAGAATGGTGGTATGCTCACTCCTTGCTGGACCCAAGACATAATGTACTTCTTAAAATAGGCATATTCCCTCCAGAGATGAACAAAACCAAGAGAAGAAACTTCAGATTGCAGTGCTATTCCATATGTACTTGTTGATGGTGTCTTGTTCAAAAGGATATAAATGGAGTGTTGCTTGAGATGCATTGGGACAAATCAAATTAAGAGAATCTTAGAAGAGTTCCATGGTGGGTTAGTCAGGGTCATTTTTCTCCAAGAGTGACAACCCTAAAGATTATGAAGGCTGGCTATTATTGGCCCAAGGTGTTTAGTGATTGTTATGCATGGATCAAGAGGTGCAAAAATTGTGCATTCTTCACAGGGAAGGAAAGATTAACAACCCTTCCATTGCACCCAATTTCAGTTGACCAGCCATTCATGCAATGGGGTTTGGACTTCATTGGATTCATTAACCCAAAATCAAGCCAAGGACACAAGTGGATTCTAACAACAATAGACTACTTCACCAAATGGACTGAGGCGGTGGCACTCAAAGAGGTAAATGAATCTAGAATTCTAGACTTCTATGAGGGGATAGTAACTAGATTTGGTATACCTGCCACTATAATATCATATAATGCTTTTGCATTTGTAGGATCAAAGGTAACTGAATGGGATGTTAAGAATGGGATCTATCTAAGCACTTCATCAAATTGTTACCCCCAAGGTAATGGCCAAGCTGAGTCTACCAACAAGAACCTATTAAATATCATCAAGAGGACTCTTGATGAAAATCAAAGGACTTGGCACACCAAACTTAAATCAGCCCTATGGGCTGATAGGATATCTCCCAAGAGATCCACGGGTAACTCTCCATTCGTGACTTGTTTATGAAAGAGAGGAAATATTGCCTATGTCACTTGAGTTGCCAACGTTGGAACTCATGAAGCAATTGTAATTGTTGGAGTTTGAACCCATGGAGGTTAGATATGAATAATTGATGGAACTCCAAGAAATCAAAGAGCATGCAGCCCAAACAATGGAGAAGGACCAAGCCTTGATCAAGAGAACCTTTGATAGGAAAGCTAAGGCTAGAACCTTCCATGTTGGAGATTTAGTGTTGAAATGGGATGTAGAACAAGAAAAGAGAGGAAGGCATTCAAATTTTGATGCCATTTGGAGTGGTCCCTACATGGTCACAAAATGTATGAACAACAATGCCTTCTAATTGTCTACATTGGATGGTGAAGAACTGTAGATTCCAGTTAATGGAATCCATCTAAAGCATTACTAATAGAAGGGAAAATCCTTACCTTGTACATATTAGTTTAGATTTTCATCCCTCCAAGTGCTTGTGCACATTTTCTTGTTGTAGCTTAGTTTCACATTTCCCTAATCGCTCCAAAGACAAGCTTTGTTGTCCCAAGGATGCATATTTGTAGGCCATGTTCTAGATTAAGTGATGTTCTACTCCCACAATTTTCTTTCTAGAAATTTTCTAATGATTTGAGAGTACCAAGTAGTTAATTTGATGAATCCATGCCTAATGGATTGCTTCAGGCATCTGGTCACTTCATCCAACAGGCAGATGACCCCTCTGAGTCACCAAAATTGTTATCCAAAATAATCCCCTTGCTTATTTTGACTAACTTTCTTTCATTCCTTCCTTCCTTGTGTCTCAGTCAAATTTTTCATTTTTAGGCACTCAAAATTATCTGGAAATGGCTTCATCAAATAGAGAATTTTCTCACCTTTCTAGAAAGGTAAAATTTTCCTTCTAACTCCTTGTATTTTGCAAGTTATGGCTCGGTGGAGTTTTTGAGGGAAATTTTCCCTAGGAAGGTCCACAACCAATTAGAAAGTGCCATGTGGTGGTGGAATGGTGGGTCAATGGAGGTAAGTTAGAAAAATTTCCAAAGGGCTCGGCAGGGGCACAAAGAAATATTTTGGCCCGAAGCCCCGCGAACCAATAGGAGGCCGCCACGTGTCCATAAGGTCGGCGGAAGTCGGGGTGCGAGGGGAATTTGAATTTTTTTCCAAAGTGTTGAAAATGGTGCAAAATAAAATTTGTTCCCACGGGCTAGAAGAAAGAGAATTGATCCAGTCTCATGCCAAATCAGAGTGTGCCACGTGGTAGCGGGGCGGCGGGGCGCATAGTGATTTTGGGATTTTTTCCAAAGTTCAAAAAAGGCATAAAATGGCCATTTGAACCCGTAGACCAATGGGGAAGTGCCATGTGTCGGGAGCAAAGGAGGGTGGAGCTTTTTGGGGAATTTTTCCCAAATTCAAAAAAGGGGAAAATTTTTGGGTTTCGCCCGCTAACCCAATTTTTGCCCCAGTTTTTCCCTAAATCTTCAAAGGGGCATATATTTCGATCCAAAGCTCGGTTTTTCTCAATTTTTATGTCATTAGAAAAATATTGAAGTCCTCTACATGATGAAATCTTCAATTTTATTTTTAGTGGAGTTTAGTGAGAAAAAATGAGAAAATGCCTCTAGTATGGGGAAAAGAGCGAGAACCGACATTCAACCACCATTTTTAATGCAAGATGGATTCCTTTCTTCTCCAAGATACTCAAAAATCTTGGGAATGAAATTTTAAGGGTACCCATGATATTTTGATGGATTTGGTTGGTGGTTGAATCATTCATTTCATTTTTTCCACATTTCTCCTTCCCGAACTCGGGTTTTCATTGTTAAAAGCCGCTTTGGCTCATTTGTAAAGGGTTGACATTTTTATCTTAAGCGGGCTTCCTCTTTCACCTTGAAAGTGAATTTTGGAATATCGACCTTTTTTAGGATTGCAACTTATTTTTCCTCCTTACTATTGTATTGCACTCGTATTTAAAATGGAAATGACAATGCAAGCTATGTGAATGAGTTTTCAATCCTTTCTTGTGTTGTTTGCTTCATTATGATTCTTCATTACATTTTAGAAATTTGTGCATGATGTGTGTTGTATTTTTATAATCTGTGTCTATTTTCGAACTAGATGTCCATCACTCCTTTGGTGTATCACCTTGTTAGTTTAGTTTTTCTTATTTTCTCTCTTCTATCCTTGTCTCTTCGGCAAATTAGAGTAGGATTTTGAGTTGAACCTCTAAAAATTTCATGCATACATATGATCGGAGGAGTAGAGGAACCAACCTTTAATCTAGAGAGTTTTCTCCCATTTTTACAAGTCCCACACTTGGGGAAAAGATTCAATGTTGTGCAATCACACTTTGGATGCCCATTATCAAACTAGAAATCGAGAAAACATCCAGGGGGTTTTGTGAATTTGCACTAACAATTAGGATAGAGAATAGTCACAAAATGATGCTTCTATTACTTTCATAAATACACAAAGCTATTATAATGATGAAGGAGGCCAATATCCACATGCAAGAGCCAGATCTAGAGGTCTACAACTCAAAATACAAAAAGTATGGAGTCCTTAGCAAAATGCGTAAGGATCTAGAGTGTCCAACATAACAAATGAGTCTATCTCTTACATTTATAGATGAATTCATGGAAGAAGGGAAGAAGGAGGGAAAATCTGAATTTGAAATACAACCACCAACAAGAAGCATTCAATGCCTACAAATCCTCCTAGAGATCTATGAAATATGCTTCCCCAAGCCTACTTTGTATGTTGAAGAAGGAAAGAGGGTGGATCATATCAAATTGGGTGGTTGGAGAAATCAGATCTACCCATCAATGCTTAGAGAGACGTTTTCCCATTTCTCATCTACCAGATCCACCAAGAATTTGAATTTGAAATTCTAGCACTATAGATGATGTCATTAGATTTATGACAAGTCCAGTGCATTCGATCTAAGCTCTATAGAAAATATATAGCTGTCGAAGATGTCGAGTCATCGGTGCATGTACAACACATGGCACGTGTGGATTGGCTGAAATGGTGGCCAACTATGCAAATACTTGTCATTTCGCCACATGTTACTTGTTTATTTCTTGTAAGGATTTTTCACCTTGTTGGCACTCTTGAATTGTTGTGCATAGCATACCCAAGTATGTCAAGTAGACTTGTCACATAAGGGTGCAAAGGAGGGTGCGGGGATGCGCACGGAAGAAGACAGAATGAAGGTGCACAAGGGTGCACACAGATAGAAAATGAAGAAAATTGGTGAGCAGAGAACGTATGGTGAAGGCGCAACTATTACAAAGTAATGAGCATGGTGTGCGAGAGGGAAAGGGACTTAGCTTATTGAAGCAAGTGCGAGGTGTGCAGGAAGGAAGAAGCTAACTAGGAAGAAGGCAAATGCATAGAAGGTGGGTGCAAGGGGAAAGTGAAAGGAGGGAAAGGAAAAGGGGCACACAAGGAAACTACAATCAAGGGAATGTGCCAAGTGATCTTGAGCATGCACAACATCACAATGACTAACTTAGAGCCATAATTTGTATGCAAGTTACCCAAATCACTAGGAGAGGTATTTGGATAATAGTAAAATCACCGATGGCCATTATCGCAACCGATATGACAACTCAAATTGTCATATTCCTCTCAGTAAAAAAATTCCCACTACTTTCAACAATGTAGATGTATCATGCATTCACAAATTGTTAGTGTAAAACTTGTACATACTATCTATAACTATATTTGATTCTAAATATTTAATCCTAAAAATAATAATTATACATGTGCAAACATCATGCATAGCAAAAAAGAGTTTTTCTAAATTTTACACACACAAATAGTGACTAAATGATACATCTACACATTTTTAAACAAAAACATACCGAATAAAATTTTCCAAAATCCGACATCCGATCCAAATCATGCCCCATGAAATAATTGTACATGCTATTGTAAAAATGAATTTTTTCAAACCCTTTAAAAAGATAAATTTACACAAGTATGTTAAAATATCACATGGATTTCCTCTTTAGGTTACTTCACCAACACCAAAGAAAAATAAATATGGAAATTATCCTTTTACAAATCAACAAGAATTTTCCAAAATCGCTTTGTTAGTTTGCATATTATTCATCAATTACACTATGCAAACATAAAACTGATGAATTGTCTACCCACCTTTTTTAACACATTTTCCTGTTTAGGTGGTTGATTCACTTCAATTTTTACCTAATTCACTGAAGGGGTCATAATGGTTGGTTTAATACTGTTATCCTTCTTAACAAATTTTAATTTTTTTCCAAATGAAGTTGCTAAAAATTATCAATTACATGACCTATTTTCTTACAGTGATCACAAATTCTTTGGTCCACTTTTTTAGGATCCACATTTTTAGGAAACCTACCTAGACTTCTTTTAGCTGAGTCAAGTTTAGGAGAGTGAACTTTCTCAATCTTTTCCAAAAAATATTTATGCTTCCTATATTTGGCCACACAATGATTAGATAACCCACAAAATGTATAGGGGTAGATATACAACATTGCCTAAATATAAGATCCAAATTTTTCCAATGTAGAAAGTGGATCATTTTGTTTAGATTTTCCTTTATGATTATGGTAAACCAAAGGTGGAGGAATTTCAATACCTCTTAGTGGTGAATTCTTACCAGATCCTTCTTTTGAGGATGAATAACCTAATGCTAGGGGGGAGCCTCTTTGCTATTAGAATCTTCTTTTCTTCCAATGGTCTTGGATCCCTCTCCAATTTCCTTTTTCCCTACATTAGCATACCCCAATCCTATATAATGAGGTCATTATTCAACCTATATGGGGTTAGTTATGCCTTGGTTATCCTTACCAAGGCTAATTCCATTAAATCCCATTTTATTTAAAATTTTAGATCCTATACCTCTGGTGTGATTTTCAAAATCACCAAGCACATTTTCTGAATCTAACTTTTCTTGGGGAGAGGAATTAGGTGTTGAAATAATTACAATGCATTCATCTATAATAGTGGATGCATCAATAGTAATTGGTACCTCTTTCTTGGGTCCATCAATTTGTAACACCATTAAGAGCTCATCCTTAGATTCTATCTCTTTTTTTAAGATTGCCAATTTTCTCCTCAAGAGCCAACAACTGACACCTTAGGAAGGAATTTTCTTCCTGAATTTGTTGATTGTATGCTTCAAATTCCTCAATATTTTCCTTGTTTGACAATTTTCCCATGGTTTCCTACACACTAAAATGAAAAGATCAAGCCCAAAAATGAAAAACCAAATAAATCAAATCAACTGAAGCAAGTAAAGAGCTAAACCAACTCTAATACCAAACTTGATCTGAAAATGGTACTTCTTTTTTCTGTACTTTTAAAATTTCTGGATACTTAAATTTTTGTAGACTTAAAAATTGATCAAGGGTGCTTAATAGAACCAATTTAGGGTGTTTTGAAAGCCCAATTTTCTAGTTTCCCCTTATCGATCAATTAGTCATTTTAAAAAATCCAACTCCCATAATCAAATGGAAATAATACAAATCCTTAAATTAGATAACAATTTGAATTTGAAATTGCACTCAATATGATTTTAATTCCCAAAATTGAAAATGTGTATTCATTTTGTAGGTTGTGGAGAATGGATTTTCAATTTCACTTAAATTCAATTTAATCAATTAGGTGTTTGCTTCATCAATTAATCTAAATAATGAATTTTATCTGATCAAAATCTTCACAAATAAAAAATAAATCCACAACAAGAAATTATTAACAGAGTTCCCCATAGGCTACGCCTCAAGATTCACATAATCATGAATAGATCTATTATTTCCCCAAGAAGTAAAAGTAACCATTCAATAATGAAAAATAGACCTTTATACCTGAAATGAATCTTATAAATTATTTTGTAGACTTTGATTTCATGTCAAACACTATCCGTAAATTCATCCATGGCTTCACGCTGTGCTCTTTACGTTGCTTTTTTCCAGCAATCAACATGCATGCTTTTTGCTTTTCTCTATTCACGTTGATCAAAATGGATTAGATTTGAACAAATCTGGATCACACCTTCTACAAAGTGGTTTATAAAGTGTCGGGAAGCATCAAAGGATGGAGAATACCCAAAAAAATCATTCTTTTATGACATTTCCAGGATCCTCTCTAATCCTTTCACTCATAACAAATCAAGTGCACATGTTACTTATCATATTTTTACATACTTTTTACACATTTGGATCAAATTTTTCATATACACATTTGACTACTCTTTTGTAGGTTCGTCACTATGGGAAGAATTATTTACATCATCAAGCATCAAATGACATCGACAACAGTACACCACGACATATTCACATACACTTTCATCCCTAGGGTCACTTCCTCTTCTCTATCTTCCACGCTTCATTTTTATTACTCCACACTTTTTCTTTTCTCCTTGGCACGATTTTTTCCATTGATCTACATGGTTATCAGAACACATCTCTTATCTAATTTATGTTATCATGCATTTTCTCAACAACGTAAAATGGGGGAGAATGAAGACACTAAATCACGCACTTTTGTTACATTTCTAGGTCCTAGTAACATACCACTATTCTTATGATTCCTAAGTGAGAAAAGCATTAATTGGCCACTATATTTGGCCTATTTTATTTCTTTCTAGTTTCCTTCTTGGACTTACACACTCTATTTCCTAGTCTGAATTTGGATACTTCATATTTTATGAGTCCGGACATAGCACCCAAGAAGGATTCCAATGCCCCTATCCTCTCTCTGGGTGCCCCAACCTCTTTGTATCTCTAGTTGTTATGCATCTTGTTTTATCGGTGGCTGGCCTTTTATTTGTTAATTATAAACTTCAAACAAGGGAGTCATATAAATACTATTGAATGGATAAAAAATTGCCTAAGTGTTAGAGGTGCATAAGGATGGGGCACACGAAATGGTCAGCAGAGGTGCACGAAAGTTCAAAAAAGAAGGGTGCGTCGAGAAATTAAACTTTCGAGACTTATCCGTTTGGCATGCACGAGATAAGAATTGATTGAGTCTAGAGCACACATGGGATGAGGACTAGAAGAATTGAAAGATATGCCAACCTATTTTTGGAGCAAGTGGAAGATCAAGCATCATGCAAAGTTTGAGATAATAATTGGATTAGATCTAGATTAAATTATAGATAATCTATTATTAGGTGAAGCTTGTATGCTTCCTTAGTTACTTTTGTAGTGGCGCATGGCTATTTTGAGCATGTAGCCTATTTTGAGAGTGCATAGGTGGTGAAGGGTAAGTCCCCACTACTTAGATATGTGTATTGATTTCCATAGTTTAAGAAACCGTTGGATTGTGATAAAGTTATGTTGCTAATATGTTTGCATGCATGAACTTGTAATGTTACTTTTGGTGTATTCAGTTACTATATCTTATGGAGGATTAATATAATGGATATTTTTAGATGGATATTTATTATTGATGTCTTTATTCGATTAATTTTATCTTGATCCTTGTTTGATTCATTATGTACCATGGTTGCAATTTGATACTTGTTATGCTTTACCTTTAATTACTTATGGATATGGAACATATGAATGATCATGCTAACATTTTTCCAAAGCTAATATAAAAGAGGGACTTGGTACCTCTACATGCTTCTGGTGAGCACTCGATCTGTCTCGAAGATGTGCCAACACATATAGTGATCCAAAAATGGTACTTCTTTTTCTCGTAATTTTTAAAATTTCTAAATACTTAATTTTTCAAGACTTAAAAATTTAACAAGTGTGTTTAATATAACCAATTTGGGGTGTTTTGAAAGCCTAATTTTCCAGCTTTCCCCTTATCAATCAACTAGTCATTTTAAAAATCCAACTATTGTAATCAAATGGAAATAATACAAATCCTTAAATTTGATAACAAGATGAATTTGAAAATGCACTCAATCTGATTTTAATTCCAAAAATTGAAAATGTGCATTCATTTTGTAGGTTGTGGAGAATGGATTGTCAATTTCACTTAAATCCAATTTAACCAGTTAAGTGTTTGCTTCATCAATTTAATCAATTAATCCAAATAATGATTTTTATTTGATCAAAACCTTCACAAACTAAAAATAAATCCACAACAAGAAATTGTTAACGAAGTTCACCCGAAGGCTACATCTCCAGATTCACATAATCGTGAATCGATCTATTATTTCCCAAAGAAGTACAATTAACCCTTTAATAATGAAAAATAGACCTTTATACCTAAAATGAAGCTTACAATTAGGTTTACGTACTCTACTTTCCCGTCGGACATTGTCCACAAACTCACTCGTGGCTTCACACACTCTCCACAATGTTTTTCCTGTGCAAATGTGACCAAAAATGCATACATCAAAAATCTAAAACACCTCATGGAAAACAATGAGCACCATTTTCTTCATGAATTTTTTTAACATATTTAAATTTTACTTTGCACTTTTATTCTACCTCTAAGTGCCTCAAAAACATAGTTATATGCAACTCGCCCTATTCACTACCTATACATAGTCTTACACTATCTTTTATATAATTCACCAAGCTCCCGTAACCACCCGGCCGAGTTATTTGGTGAGTTGGTGATAGTGATCTGCTTATGAGGAAGAGGTCTTGGGTTCAAGCCATGGGGATCCTTTTGTGTCGGGTTTGTTATTACAAAGTGGGGAAAATCCCACATTTAACGTGGGGAGGACCATTTAAGCCTTTAATAAGGCAGGGGCATGGATAAGGTTTACGTGGCATATGACACACTTGCCCCTTTTTTAGGCCTCACAATGTTAGTCAAGCTATAAACTACCTCATCCATACTGCATTATTTTTTTACGCCATGTATTACGAGGGCACCAAGTGGAATGTTTTGACCGCACAAAAGGTGCCAAGTTATTTGGTTATCCATCCATTGATGCATTGTGCATTGATCACCAAGTTTTGGATTGTAAATTTTATCCCGCCAACGTGATCTCACCAAGGTAATAGGAAATAAGGCTATCCTCTCGCCAGGAAATAGGGAATAAAACCATCCCGAACCATATGGAAATAAGACCAAACAATGTTGTAAATAGTGTGATCAACTTGGTGCGGAGTTGATCACCCCAATAAGATAATAAAATAGCTCTCCTGAGATCAATTCAACCCTATAGTGCAAAATCAACTCTTTTAAAGTTTGGTGTCTACGCATATGTGAAAGATATCATAAGTCAAAGTTCAGGTTTTAAAAGTGGTCAAACTAAGTCAATAGTCCAATATAGACATGACACATGGAAAAATGGTAAAAATATTGAAAAGGTTAATTTTTTTTTTTATCTTCAGTCTTGGACATAGGAGGGAAAAATTGGTATGCCTTGTTAGACACCAAATTTGGGTCACACTCCCTTGGCCCCTTTCAATTAATCAACGCAATGCATGTACCTAGCCATGACTCTCTTCCACACTTTGATATTAATTTAATCACTTATAATTGAATTAATATTCATCCTCACATTATTAATTAATTTAATTATTTTAATTAAGTTAATTTACACCTCACCTAGCCACATCACCTAAACACCTCACCATGGACTTATTCCTAGCCTATTGATTAACTAAGATTGAGTATCTACTTATCTTAACCAACTGGGAATATTTCAAACCCTAAAATTAAAGTCCTATTACTTTTCCAACAACACTCCCACTTATCTAAGTGCCAACCCTCACTTGAGACCTAGATTAACAATCAAGATCATGCCAAAAATAGTAAATATCAGGCTATTTTTGGTAACTTGGACTAATTGTCCCTAATCGATGTCAATTTTAGGTATGTTCTATTAACATACAAGAAGTGAAGTTAACTCAATAGGAAATGGTTATAATTAAATCCAGATGATTAATGGGTTGGTTTGGGTCTACAAGTGTAGTAGAGGTTGTAGATGAGGTCTCAGTGAAATCGGCAAGGTTTTGGGGAAGTTTTTAACTCGTTGTTATAGGCAAAATTATTAGTCTCAAAGACCAATATCGATTATTTGAATGATGTTAGCATATGAGATATAGTAAAACCAGCTAGCTAACTGGTATCGGTAGGGGTAATTCACTTAAAATATTAAAAATGGGAGTTTGAGCCTCTCTCTAATTGGCAGAGAGTTGAGGAGGTTTTGGGAAGGATGGAAAGGTGTTGATTAAGACTCAACAAGGTACAGAGGGTGATAGGATAGGTGAAATGGCTCTAGTTGGTAGAAAAGGTGATAAATGGGTAGAAGGTGGTAACAAGATAGAGAGAAATTAAACAAAAGTAGTAAATGAAATGATTAAGATCAAACACACAAGCTTAACAAGTAAGAATGATTTACTTATCTGATAAAATTTGCATATCCCAATGTGGTAGGAATGGTTAATCATTTGGAGATGAAGTGATGTAGCCTATAATCTACTATATAAAACTTAGGAAAAAACCATGCACACTGGCACATCACCCAACATGAGTTGAGTTCTCACCCAAAGCACACAAAGGTACCAGGCCCCTCTTTAGAGTTACTTGTGTAGGATGTTAGTGTAATGAAGATACAACATATTCAGAACCATAAATAAGCATAAACATTCCACAGAGCATATTCCAAATCTAGATATTAGAGAATCATGAATTAAATAATAACCATAATAATATTAACCATGCAAAAATAGTTATAATCATGTTTAAAACCATTATCCATCCAATATACTCCATTATATTAAAAATGAATTACATAGAAGCTTCTTACATTACAAAGCATCACCATAAGTTATGCGCGTATCAGATCCAACAACATAACTCTACAAAAATCCACTATTCATCATCCTCACTCATTCTCCCTAACTACACAGTTCACCACATATTTATAGGGGTGGGGAATTTCCCTTCATCGCCTACGCACTTCCCAAAATAGGTCGCATACTAGATAATAGCCATGCGCCTTTACAATAACATGCACACATGCAAGTGCGCTAATAATAGACATCCTATTTTTAATCGGAAGAAGTAATCCTATTATTGTCTCAAACTCATGCATGGTGCTTATCAAATGCTTGTTCCCAAAATAAAATTTGTGTATCGTGCAAGTCTCCATCCCAATGTGTGATCCTCACTCTATCTTCCAAAAATATCCCACATCCATGAAAATGGCTAGGTCCCTAATCATCTTGTCCCGGCACGCGCGTTCCTTCCCTATCCTTTTGCACCTTCAACTACACCTTTTTCCCACGTGAAAATCCTATGTGTGTCTTCTCCTTAGGAAAATATTGTCTGCTCAACATTACCCCACACTAAAGTACATTACCATCCTAGAAATGGGGATTCTTTCGATGTTCCCAAAGAATAAAGAATAATAATGGAAAGAATAATGAATCATTGTACAAAATAATAGACCTTTACTCTACAACACCTTCTTCTTCAACCGAGAGGATCAATTTTGGATATTCTATTTTAATCTCAGCCTCCAATGTCTTCCAGTCATCTAGCGCAGTCCTTTTCTTCTCTGGAATGTCTATGGAAATGGATTCCAATTCATCTTGAGTAATCTTTTCCTTCTCATTCTGCAGTACTTGGACAACATTGGCCATAACAATCATCATTCCCTCTAGAAGATCCATCTTCTACACTATGTGCTTCCCAATCTCATCTATTCTCTCCTTATGTGGGTCTTGAGTTGCTGCAAGGGCTTCGTGCTTCTATTTCACTAGTGTAAATCTTTCTATGCATCCTAATGTCTCATCTTTCATGGCCTTCAGAATATCATTATCTTCAACCAGAGTTTTGATCCTTATCACTGCTTCTGGTGCCACACAAATATTCAGATCTTGGTCAACTTTCTTTAGTTCATCCTTCAGAGTTTGGAGCAATGCCTCATAATTTTAAATTTTCCTAACCACGGAGGCCCTTGCTCCTTCTGCTTCTTGTTCAGGATTCTTTGGCACTAGAATTTGAATTGGTCCATTTTCTAACACTAAATCAATTAATGTGCACACATAATGCATATCTGAAGGAAATTTCTTAGGTACCTTAGACTCAAGATGATGTCTTGCTTTCAGAACTCAGTCACCAATTTCTTCTGCCATGCTTATGAAGGCCTCATTCTTTTTATGTTCTAGGTCCTTTTCTCCTTTTAAATGCACTATTTATGTATTTTTTTCCTTGTTATCTTCAAGTAGCACTTTAATGGTGACATCCTTATCAATGTTCCTCCAAACCACCTCTACAGATACTTTAACCAAATAATTTCTCACCTACTCATCAGACATTAGAGTAGGATTGACTATCATGTGTCTACTTTGGGGTGCCTTCTTCACTCTCCTTGATACACAAGATTCCTTGCAAATGTCAAAATTTGGCTCATCCATATGGGTCTACATGGACTAGGATAATTGTTTCCTTGTGCGCATGGTGGCCATGTCTAGATCCATTAGCTCCCATCCATACAATTCCTTAAGGCCTACTATGCTCTGAAATCGAGGCATGGACAATTTTTCTTGTGTCCTCAGCATAGCCCATACTTGGCACAACATATTATTCACTTGTTCTCTTTATTCTTGGCCCCTTAGGAACCAGCGCTAAGGTTTAGAGTTGTCCCTTATTCTTCCTAAGTAGTAACATGAGCATCAGGTTGCTCTTGCTACTGTTGTTTTTCTACTTCCTTCAATCCTTCCTCTTCATATTTCATTTCTTCATCTCTAGGTTCCTCCATATATTTTGGTTGTATTGGGGTTCCTGGTGCACTCTCCTCAGACTCCTCCACCTCCTCATCTAGCTTCATCTTTCTCCTTCTCTTCTTCTCAAGTGCCTCTTTCTGAGGGGAGATTCTAGGTGATCTTCTTATAGGATGTGGTGTTCTCGCGCCTTGGGTTTTGGTTCTTCTAAATACCTTTTAAACCAGAAATATTCGGGATTGTATCCACATCCAAGTCCTCTTCTCCATCCTACACCTGTGGTGGAGTATCTATGCACTCACTCTCCACTTTGTCTATGGGTTGCCTCCAGCCTCTATGATCCAAGCCTCCATTATCTTCTTGTTCCTCTTCCTCCTTGTCTATCTATATGGTCACAGTAGGATTTGGAGTTGGCACATTCTCCATTGTGTGCTTTCCCTTAGCATCCTGGGAGCATGAAATCATTCTCCACATACTTATTATTCTCTAGCCTAGGCTTGAGTTAAAGATATATGAGTGCGGCTCCACTGTCCCCAATATCCAAACTTACTAGCTTCATACTTATGATGTCTGAAATGAGCCTCTCAATGTAGGTAGACCAACCTGGATATACATATGTTTTCCTGAGAGTGTGGTAGTCACAATCTACCTTGTCTGCATTGAATTTCAATTGGCATGCATCAAAAAAATTTGTGAACTGAGGCCTAGAAGTAGTGCACTATGAAGGCATATGGAATTTTGCACCATGGACTCCATGTCCCATCCTTCATGGCAAACCACGTGATGCAGAAGTGTTGATACACCATGAACTATACTTCCTTGCCTACTACCAAAGGTAGTTCCTTTAGAATGTGTCATTCCTCCTCAAATGCCTTGTGAATTCATTCATACCACATGTTTTCCCTTTTCTTGAATGGGCCACTCATTGATCCTTCAAATAATTATTTATCAAACCTTTCCACGAGGGACTTTTTCTCGGTGGGTATTCCCAAATTTTATTCCTTGTCCCATCCAAAACCCCAATTTCTACAAAACCAAGAGATAAGAGGATGGCACCAAAACTTATCTTTTCACCTATGCACACTTCCTCAACAATGGTTTCTACAATATAGCCTACTAAGTTGTAGATTTCTCCCTCTGTCATCTTCTTTGTGACATAAATCCGCATTGTCATTATCTATGACCATCTCCCATGATCATTCAACTTTGTGAATAGATGCATGGCTACCTACACCACATGGTACTTTCTCAATCTATAGATATCCATTCTATGTAAACCCTTGGTATACCCCAACTCCTTGCTTGTGGAAATAACCACTTATTTATTAGTCAGATCACTAATAATGTTTTTCCATGTGCCCTTCAATCCTGTTAATGTTGCATATAGGGCCGATATGAGCCCAACCCTTCATCGATGAAATATAATAATTCCTCATGGACTCTACTCATAAGCCATTGGTATAAAGGTTCATATTTTCAAAAATATGGGAGCTCATATAGTTGATAAAATCCTACCTACTTAAGAAAATTTTCCCCAACATCGTCATACACTGGACATATCTTCCACCGTGCACTTGTTAGTCTTCTTATTCAAAAAAGCATCCAAATCTGCCTTGTTATCATTAGTGTAGTGGTTGAAATCATTTACTTTTAATTTGTGGATGTGGGAATCCCAATCTTCTCTAACTATTACTCCTTCCAAGTACTACATCTCTAAAAAATTGTTTTCGATAGAAATTTCAAATTCAACTTCCACCTTTTTCTTTCCTTTTATGCCTACTACAGGTGCTTTCTTCGGTACCATCACAAAAATCCTACCTTTTTTCTTTTGTGTTGAGTAATTTCAAACCCTAGCTCAAACCCGCATGCCCTAGATCCTTCTCAATGCTTCTACTTCACTCAAACCCTTCACCAATGGGGATGCAAGCCTTTTCCATGCACAAATCTTCTCTCCATGTCTAGTTTCACAACTCTCCACACCTCAACACGATTCACTTGGCTCGGTTGCACTTAGCTCACTCGAATACTTGTGATTGCAAAGGTAAAAATGAACCCGCATCACATCCTTATATAAATTTTCAAAAATTTAGTGCATTTATTGCTCCTTCACCTACCAATAATCCTCTCATTAATTGACCATTTTCAAAAATTTAAAAATTTCCGCATGGTACAATTTTGCACCCCAACTATAACCTTCTAGTGCACCTTCCTACCCTCTAGCTACAGACTTCTCTTCTACGCACTTCCATGCACTGAGTACCTCACCACTACACCCTCTTATAGTAGTTTCCATGGCCACTACTTACCTCATGTTATATTGTCCCTTCATTCATTTCCATCTATGGTCTTCTTTAGAAGTAATCTCCTTTCTAACATCTCCTTTCCATACTTGAATAACACATGTAACAATTTATTCTCATGTGTACCCATTTATGAATAACAAATAACAACCACCCCACACCAATGGTATGTGTAGTCCTTTGTGCATAAAAATACTTCATATTTAAATTATCTTGTAGCGCACAAACTCGCTTATTACAAAAAACACCAAACTAAATTGAAAAAGTATAGTGACGAAGAAGGAAACACATTAAAGGAAATACAGAAAGGAAAACCTATACTAAAAGACAACACCGCCTTATTAAAAATACCAAGAAAATTTTTTTATAATAGGACTTCAGCTTACTCTCATTAAAGTAACTCGAGTAACCGCATTCCATAAAGTACCTCTAACTAGAAATTTCCTGATTCAAGTATATGAGTGATAACATACGGTCCCAACCAATGCACCTTGAGCTTTCCTGGATGGCGTAGAAACTTAGAATCATAAAGTAGTACCATCTGTCCAACCTCAAGCTTCTTGTCCTTGATGTGTCGGTCATGCCATGCCTTCTTCCTAGACCTTTTCCTACTTCTGACTCCAACGTGCTATGGCATGCCTCTCATCCAACTGTATTAACCTATCAATTATTTCTTCTAACACTTGCTCATTAGCTAGACCTCCAGTACAGAAAGAAAGAAGGTAACATGAATTCCATAGGAAGAATTGCTTCTATGCAAAACTCCAATCTGAAAGGGTATGGCAAAGATTTAACCTCTTGTAGGTTGTTCTACATGCCCAAAGTAGAATAGAAACTTTATCATCCCAATATTTCCTTCCAACATCACAAATTTTTGTTAAGGTCTAGCTCAATATCTTGTTAAATGCCTCAGCACTATTTACCCAAGGATGATAGGGTGTAATCTTGTGGTGCACAACCATAATTTCATTCAAGAATATCCGATTGTCTCATTCAAAAACTATGTACCCCTATCACTTGTCAAGTTCAAAGGCCATCCATACCTAGTAATAACATTTTTTCATAAGAACCTCGTTGTTATAGTTGTTGTATAATCCTTTATAGGTGTTGCTTCTTCCCACCTTGTAATATAATCTATGCAAGTGATGATATAGAACAATCTAGTTCTACTCGCAATTGGGTAAAATAGGGCCTACAAAGTCTATAGCCCATTTCTCAAATGGATCTACACTATAAATAGGACTCAAAGGCATTTCATCTCTTTTCCCGTGTTGGCCAAAGTGCTAACAGTGATCACATGCCTTACAATACTCTTTACAATCCTTATACAGGGTCTCCCACCATAATCCAATGAGTAAAATCTTGCATGCAGTGGCATGACCTGCATAGTGCCCACCTGTAATACTACCATGAGCCTCTTCCATGATATCTATGCACTCATGGTCTAGTACACACCGATGTAATACTTCATCCTAGCCTAGTTTGTATAAATCTCCACTGAGCAACATAAAGGGTGTCGTGTGAATTTCAAGTTGTTTCTTCCCAATGATTTCATTCCTTCTGGCATCATACCCATGCATAAAAATATAGAAACATCCTCCAATTTTAAAGGTGTGTGATGTAACTTGTACAACTCTGCATCTGGCATTGTATCTTTAATTGTTTGCGTGTCCTCCCCTGATTGAATCCTTGATAAGTGGTTTGGGCTAGAATTACTTTTACCTAGTTTTACCACAACTGTGAAATCAAATTCTTGAAATAAGAGCACCCATCGACATATGCACCCCTATAAAACAGGATTATTTACCAAGTATTTTAATTCCATGTGATTAGTATAGAATACAAAAGGTGTTACTAGCAAATATTGTCTAAATTTATGTAGCGCGTAGATCATTGACAAGGCCTCATGCTCTATTGTTGTATAATTATTATCTTCAGTGTCAAATTTCTACTAGAAAAATAGATAAGATGATATATATTACCTTCTCCGGGATGAGATAACACCACGTCAAGGGTTTTTCTAAAGGTGTTCACATGTATATGAAACAGGTTGGTTCCATCAAAGAAAATGTAGAATGGGTGTTGTTGTAAGTCTCTCCTTCAATGCCTCAAATGTGTGCTATTGCAGTTCTCCCCAATAGAACATCCCTTTTCCTTTTAGTAACTCTTCTAGGGGTGTAAAAATCTTCACATATCCTTTGATAAAATTTCTATAATACCCTATGTGGCCCAAGAATCTGCACACCTCACTCTTTGGTAGGCTCTTCTAGGCCTACAATAACTACAACCTTAGTTGGATCCACTAACAAACCTTCCTTGTAGATGATGTTCCCTAAAAAATTTCCAAAAGGTATAGAAAACACACACTTCTTGATGTTTAAAGAGATTCTTAACTATCTACATCTTTCAAACATTAAGTACAAATTTTCACAATGATCCTTAATAATTCCATACACCATCCAATCATCCAAGTAAACCTACAGAAGTTGTGAATAAAATCTTGGAATGCTTGAACAACTATGCACAAAAATACGAAGGCACATTTTTCAAACCAAAGGGCATCATAGTATATGCAAAACTTCCCCATTCAGTGGTGAAATTCATTTTCTCTTGATCCTCTTATGCAATTCTAACCTGATGATACCCAGAGAATCCATCTATAAAAGAATAAAATTTGTGCCCCTGCAACACCTTCTAATATTTCCTCTGTGAAAGGTGTAGGAAAAGGATCAATCACACATGCAACATTTAGTTCCCTATAATCCACAAAAATCCTAATTTGACCATCTTTCTTTATACTGATCACCATGGGATAACCCACTTTGATTTCGTAGGGGATTGATGATGCCGATTTCAACATTTTTTCAATTTCCTCCTTAACTTTGATGCATAGGTTAGGGTTCATCCTGTAAGGTATCTTCCTGACCGGGTGCAATCCTTCCTTTAGCTTGATATTAATCTCTCTTAAGGACTCATGAAATCCTTTTAACTCATGGTATCCCCTAGGAAATAAGTCTTGAAAATCCCATAGTAACTCAATTATCTTTGCCACTTCAGAATCAGTCCAATAATCCCCAATTATTGCCTCCTTAGGTTCAACATTTGTGCCAATGTTCACTTTCTTGGTCTTCATAGGTTCATGATAGGCATGCACATTTTTATCCACACTATCTAACACTTCACGTGTACCTGTTGAATGATCTATATCCATATTTTCTACTTCTTCATCATCCACTATATAGACCATCTTTCCTTTTTCTTTCTCATAACAAGTGCGCTTAAGTAGTGTGGCATCTGTCTCTTCTACTTCATCAAAATGTGTTCCTGAGTCTACCTCACCAAATAATTTGTGAATGACTTCTTCATCTTTGCATTGTCTACCATAGTTAAGAACTTTATAACCCTTAATGCCTTATCCAATAGAGGTTTAGTAGAGAAGTAGTCAAAATTTTGGGTCATTCTCGCTATCAATTCCTACCAATTTCCAGTCTCCTTATGCAGCTCTACATAAACATACCGTGCTCATGCGTAGGAATACGATAGGATATCCTTCTCCAAGTGCACCAAGGTATAGGGTTGTTATCTATCCTCATAATACATTGAGGTCTTATTCTCCATGAAAATTCACTTCTTACTTTGCTCCCAACCATATCATAGGTGCAATGTGCCCAATTTTCACAAGCAATAATTATAGTATCTTTGATAGATCATAATTGTGCATCTTCCCACTATAGGATTACTTACTTTAATGGCACATACATAAATTTTGTTTAGGTCTTCCTCACTCAAAGGATCGACATAAGGCACAAATTTCCCATCTGTCAAAGGGATAATCACTCTTTCTTACTTGTTCTCAAGAATTATATACCCCTTTTCAATTGTAGATCAACATCATTTGCATAACACCAAGGGGGCCCAAGTAGAGTCCGGGAAGCTATCGATTCTCGCAAGTTCTAATACCTCAAAGTCCCTAGTGAACTTGGCCCCTTGTATAGTAATGGATGCATCCTTTAAAACTCCTATGGGAGTGGCCTTAGTTCGATTGGCCATGAATAGTACATTAGAGGATGGTTGTAATGGAGGTTTTCCCATATGTACCCATGCATCTAAAGTAAGCACATTAACTTCCACACATGTATCAATCAATATATTACTCAAGAGCCACCCATCCACAACAACATTCAGAGTGATCTCCTTATCATAATCCAAGCTATGAGGGGGAAGATTAACATGCAGGATTTGTCCTCCATTCTCTATACCTACGCGTAGAGTGTTTCCCTTTAGCCAATTCCTAGTAATGGAATGATATTCTCCTGGCACAACATTTTACATACCTCTTTCAAGTCATCAATATCTAATTGAAATGTATTTGTTGCCTTTTTAATTCTAACGTCCGTGAGTGTTCCTTCAAACATTATATTTCACCCTGAATATTTCTAAGTACCTCCATCATTTCCTAATAAACCTCCTTTTGATGTGTAGGATCTGGGTACCTTTCATGTAAAAATTCCTCCTTGGTGTTGGCAAGATTCTAGTGGAATGCCTCTCTAGCACGCCCAACTTCGAGTGCATGTAGTAATCTTCACAAGTAATACCTCAAGTTACGGTGTAAGCTTTGACATCCATTGATTTTCCATAACGTGTTGTATTCTCACCATCCTTGTGCTTTTTTTCTCATGTCTATGCTTCTTGCTAAGACAATCATATCATTATGGGCATTCCTCATAGTTGTGATTCTTACCACAAAAATAAAAAGTAATAGTTTAACGACATTCACACTTGTATTAGTAAGGAGATCCACATGTAAAACACATTCTCGTGAGGGAACTCACCTCATGCATCACCATGGCCTCATCCCCCGATCGACCATGGTATCCTTGACCTCTGCCATGACCTCCTTCAAAGTTCCCTTTGTTCCGATCATAGCACGCTTGAGTGTGATCACAATCTTGGTGCTCACTTTTACCTTTAGAATTATCTGATACTCTAGTTTATTGCACAACAATATATATGGCATCATGGATCTGACCAATCAACTTGCAATCTTCTGTATCATGAGTCGTGGACCATAAAATTTTACAATAACAAGATAAATTCTTCTTGATCATGCATTGTAATAATGGGCAGCGGCTTACATCATGGTCTAAATGACATATCTCATAGTCCAACAACAATGAACACACTGATCTACAAGGAAAAATATCTTTGGTGTGCCCTTCCACTTCACAATCTATACACCAAATCCTAGTGCACGTCCCATATGCTAAATTTTGTGATAGTTTCTCCAACTACTTTTCCATAGCTGTAATATATACCTCTAGGAATGGGCTCACTCCAGTGTCTATACTCCTGACTACCTCATCACATAAAGCTACTTCAAGTTATTCATGTGGGTCCATATGAGTCTTATGTGACAATGCCCTCCTAAAAGGTGTGATCAATCCCCCAATGAACCATTATGCATACTAGCTTGCATGAATATCATAATAAAGTTTAGACAATAGTGTCTTGAAATGGGCATCATATTCTTGAACGCTCTCAGTAGTTCCCTTCTTAATATCCTTGAGCACTTATACTCTTTTGCCCAAACTCAGGGATATGAAACTCCTTAAGGAAAGCATCCTTTAATGCTACATAATCTACACAAGTCTCGATCGGGGTCAAACTCCATGTACCAACCGTGTGTGTAACATCCTCATTTTAGACAATAGAACAAGTCAATTTTTTATTTTATTTTATTTTTTATTTTTATTTTTTTATAATTGCATCCTGGTTCTAAATACCTAATTTAGAACTCACAATCAAATAACCATTCTTATAACAGACAACCATATGCAGCTGTAATGACTCGGAGTACCTCCGATCTATTCATTCCATGACTCGGTAATCTACCGATCTATTCATGAGTAATAAGAGTTGGCATTTTTATTTAACACTTCACTCTTGCGGTTCTCTTCCCTATTCTGGGATTCAGAATGCTCTGTCCAAGGAACCTAACTGAATAATTGTTACCATTATTCATCGGCATCTCATCCCTTAGACTAGGTGAATTAGGACAACGCAATCAGCAACTTGCGATACTTTGGCCAAAGATTTGAAACATATTGTTTATGTCTCGTATTCCTTAACGGCATACTCGTCAATCTAGAATACGCCCTTCACCCCATTCTTATGTTATGTAGAATGTCTTATACCGACTTCTGTCAGTCCCTCCTATCTCAACTTATTCACTCGGAAATGGATTAACAAGGTGATAATGTTATATGGATGCCCACGAGGATTAGGGATACGATGACATACTGGTTCAACCCTAGTTAAACTAGTGTGTCAAGATACCCCGAATCTCCTAGGCAGCCTTATAACGTGACCACATTCCTAATCGGTCCCTGAGTAACTCGTTCGAGATCAAAGTGTAAATCTTAGTGATCAATGCAAAGGGTGTCATCATAAGTCACCTGCATTGTTGTAACTTCGAAAAGATCCTAATCTTCTCGGAGGTACAACCCTGCAGTTGACTTGTGCCGTCAACCTTTAAATCCGCCTCGGAAAGATCTACTTATTAATATGTGTTACGCACGTTGAGTTTAAATTACATTAAAGACGTTCCCCTAGGGTTAGCCTTTCCCGATCCCTGGATTCTTCGTCTTAGAATGACCTTCCTCAATAAAACCCATTACACGGTGGAGATATTAAGGCCAAGGTCTCATCATGGAGTTCTTAGAATATACATGATTCTAAGACAACGGAATTTGACAATAACTCATAAACTTCACATGAGATTGCCATCTGAACCCCATTAGGTTTATATCAGTTCTCCTAACTGAATTTATATCATACCTATTAGTATCAAGATATAAATGATTAAGAATCCAATTAAATGTTGTCCTGTCATAATCAAGACTAGGGATTAGTAATTTAATTCAGCTTGATTAGCGTTCTGCTTAGGTTTATTTTAATCCTATCTTTTAGAAAGACAATGATTTAAATTTCAATTTTGCTTTCGATAGAACAAATTAGAACTACTAAACACTCATAAGAATTCAATCACATTTTCTTGTAAGCTTTCATTGACAATCACAAAAGTCTCCAAATTATACAAAGATAACATTGCCCCTCCGGTATATAAACCGAAGAAGGTCAACTATCAAAATAAGAATACAACACATAAGTAGCAAATACTTATTTCTATTCCTTTCAGAACTATACAAATACTTTTTATGCATTCAACATACTTGATACAATGCTCAACGGAAAAGGAACATCTTTCCACATATAGTACATTTAGAAAATCAAGCTGTAATTCATTATAAATCAAATTAAACAATCTGATCATCCGGTCAGATCTGCATTGCTTTTACCACTTACGGCATCCATCTGTAAAAATTATCAACATGGGTCAGTTCAATGAACTGAGCATGATAAGCACTAACTCTTAAAACAATTGCAATCCGTCAATTGTTTTCATCAAACACCCTGTTTAAATGATATAAAATCACCAAACAAGTAAACATGATTCGACTATACGTTAGGAATATATCATGTCTATAACATGTAATAATAATTTTCATTACGAGTAGTACTATATACTTCTCAAATATTTCATCAAAATATTAGGGATCAAGAAGAACAAAAGTATCCTAAGAAATTATTCATTGTAAATCCCAAGATGAACAAACATCAGACAATCATGATATTCAACTTAAAAAAGAGGAATACCATATCAATCCTGATACCGTCATTATGTAAAAACAATTACAGATGTTAGTTAAACAATTATATCAACTTATAATTTACAACAAGAAGAAATAAACAAATTGTACATGTTTCCCTCGAACTAGCTCATGATGTACTGCGTTTTTTCAAAAAAGCAAGGCATTCACCTAATACGCATGCAAATAAATCGATCCGAGTCCATCAACAAAGACACTGCTTTGTTTTGTTAAAACTTAAAATAAAGCAACTACAGTACAGTAACCCTCTTGCCAAACAATGGTGTCTATCTACCAAGCAGACTCAGTATGACCTTGCGCAAGAAGCGACAGACAAGAAGATAAACACTGAAAGGCTTTTAGACACAAGGTCGAAATCAAAAGATCTCCTTTGTTATCGCAGTCAACCAAAGACTCATGATCATTTAAGCAATGACATTTCCCTATGATTATGCGGAGGGATTTTTAAATGAAATCCAAGCAACATGCACAGCCACATCCAACTGGAATGTAGTCAGAAAGAAAACATAACATAACATAACGTAGTCACTTCTGAACGCATCCAGAGTTGAAAGTATGGTATTCACGACCTACTTTATAGAAGCCATAATTCATGATGTCAAGCTATTAAAGAAAACCAACAAAGCCAAGAACATTACATGTTCATACTCAGGCTTATACAGAAAACAGTGACATAGATTACCATTCGAGGATTTAAAACTAAGTCCGTAAACAGTATTCACAGTTTAGCTTTTCCAGAAGCCGATATACAAGATATCTTCCCATACTCACGGAACCCAACGGTGTCAAAAACAATAGTAAACCCAACAGTCTTAATTTGAAGCAGTTACACTGTTTATCTATCAAGAATTCAACTGAGTCCCAACAACAGTATACAAGATAAAAATAGTTAATGATTCTATCTATGCCAACTATGGTAAGCATTCAAAAATCAGGTGTAAGCAAATCAAAATACTGATTTCATAACAAGGAATTCAACTGAACCTCTTCAAAATTCTCGAACAAGCTTACACAGAAGGAAACGTAAAAGTATACCCAGGGAGTCTGTACCAAAATTCATAAATAACAGAGGTCGTATGACCTGTTACTTCTACAAGACTCCAACGAAATTCAATTATCAATATTCAAAGATGTATCTATATCCTCAACAGTGGACCATAATATACGATTCATTCAGAGGACTCCACAGAGTCGTTTCAATACAATAATATATATATATATATATATCAATACTATCAATGGGTTGAACCCCCATAACCTCCACGCAAGGGGAAAAACAACTCCAGCAAGGTCGTAATGAATACTGTAACACTGTGAGTTACCTTTTCACAAATAACTATAAAATTTCATAACGAAACCCAACCAGAATCCATAACCACCACTAAATAACAACCACGACAGAGCTTACGAAAGAAAAGGTCAATTAACTGAACAATCAAACAAATGTCCTTCAGTATCCCTTCCGACAATTTCCACAACAAGAATCAAAGAAAAGTATCCATCAACAAGCATCTCAATAGTGCATGCCCCATCGAGAGAACAATTTATGGACTCACACAGAGCAGGCCTATCACATATACTTGCAATAATTTCACATATTAAAGACGGAATGCAAAACACAAAGAAATATAGCAACAGTTTGAATTTAATAAACACCCATCAAGGTATAAATGAAAAATCAAACCAGCATGAAGATACAGAGATACCAAAATCACACAAGACAACCATAGAAAATCATCCATTTCCATAAATCATTTGAATGAGTTGTTCTAATGAAATCACTTGAAAGACAACAAGATTTTTAAAGGTTAGGGCCAAACATGCCTGGATATTTGCTCAAAATTCCGAAGCAGACCACTGAAAGAGCTCGGACTTTCTTTTCCTTTTCCAAGTTAGAGCTACCAACAAAATTTTTCTATCTCCATGACATATATATTTTCCTTGCCAGAGGAAAGAGCTAGATACGCTCATACTCGCCATGCAACAAAAAGAAGACTGGTGCGAAGAACCAGTGAACAGGCAGAGGGAAAACCAGAATTCGTGATAAGCCAAACAAAACATTAACTTTCCAAATTGCATGCCTTCTCGTGAACTCCGATCTCGACTTCGAGCTCATTAATTGCATTTACTCCCAACTTCCTGCTCAAACTCCACTTGCCACCGACCGCCATAGTTGGCGATAGACAAATAAAATTTCAAGACCATTTTCAGTTTTGGCGAACTGCCACGTCGGCTCAAGTTAGCCATTTTAAAACCTCCACCAATTACCTGTCCCTCATGCTTATCCACGCATTAAATAACATAGAAACTGCCGCCCATGGTTCGCACCCCTCCATAGGTCCCCAATAATCCTTGCTCAATAGTTAGGTTAGTAACTTAGGTTAGAATTTAGGATAATACCTAGTCTAACTTCATAGAACATAGATACTAACTTAGGACATTAGCTCTTAGCCTAGGTCTAGGTTAGATCATCACTAATCTAACCCCTAGGTTAAGTTTAGTTTTAGGTTACTAACATTAATAATTCCAGTTAGGTCTACATTCCGTATGCTCAGAAAAAGACCTACAACATGCATTCTTGAACAGGGTTAGCTCCTGTTCTGCCTTAGGCTACAGAATTATATGTAACTGAATTATTACCTGGTCCGCGATTAAGACCTTCCAGATATATTTAGATATCGGGAACCAATCCTTTTCACACGATCAACCTGAGTTATCTTCCGGACTAGCTTATTCAATGCATCTAGACCTTGCAACCTGTTCAAGGTCTGAAATTTTAATTCATCACGAACAAACTTAAAGCAATACCTGGATCAATTCCACTGATCCAAGGCTAGGTATTATAGGTGGATAACTCTATAATTCATTCCGAGATCAGATTAAACTCAGATACAAAATGAAAGAAATAAAAGAGTCCAATCATATTCTGACTCAGTCAAGGATCTGAAATCTGCAAAGAAGATACAGTACATATCAAGCATGATTTCTCAATCAAGGAACACATCCTTTTTTTACAAAGAAATCACATATCAACACTTGTATGCTCAGGAGGAAGTAACAACAGTTCAGGGTGTTACAGTGTGCACGTCCTGTAATGTAGTTGCAAACTAACTAGCCTTACACTCAAAAGTCATAACTCCTTTTGCATTCCATATTATCTCACACATGTGCACGTGTTCAACAACATCTTCTATGCCCCTATACTCCATAAGATGAAGGGACATCTCCATGTAAATATTTTGTGGTTGGTGCGGACCCTACCCACCTGATCCAAAACCTCCTGTGTTAAGTCTACCTCTAGAACCACCAGATGCACCAGAAATAGAGCCACCTATGCCTTATGATCCTCTACCTCTAGCCAGAAGTTGACCATTGGATGTACTACCTTGTGTCCCAACATTAGTACTAAACTAAACTCCTACAGTCTACAAAGTGGTACTACTCCAAGAATCTAGTCCAAAATTCTATGCGCTTGAGTTCTATGCTGACGATGCACCTAAAAAGGTACCTCCAAAGAACAAAGAAGAAATTTTCCCTACCATAGATGTACTTTCTATCTAACTTACTCCTAATCTTCTACTACCCAAACTAGCTTGTTGACTACTGGTTGTACTAGGTATTAAAAATTCAAGTGCAAGGGTTAGGTTTCTAGGTAGATTCAAATGTGCACCCATAACCCATGGCACCTCTACTAGTGCGCTCCCATGTGAGGCCAAGTTGGGTTCCATATTATGCTTTCCCAAATAGGGGAGTTCCAGATGCTCTGGCTCCACACCTCTTGCATGAGCTTTAAATCCTTCACGAGCCATCTCTCTCCTCAACACCATCTTCTCTGAAATATCACGTTGCTTCTCTATATCCCTCTCATGCACCTCATTATACCGAATCCACATTTCTTCTCTCTTCCTCTCTCTCTGCTAGGTCTACCATCTTTCACCAAACTTGTTCTTGGCCCCTCCCAGGCAATATTTTTATAGCTATCCTTCAAGGGAGTAGTCTATTTATAGCAACAAGATGGAAAGATAGATGTCCTTTTTGAGGGAGTCATCTATTTACAAGAAGTTTGACTCAAGGATTTTGAATTTGAAAATACCATATATTACTTTTCAATTATTTGGACTTGTAGGTCATGGAAAGACTATAAAGGAGTATAGGATTCCATAACAAGAAGAGGTTAGCTATGAAAGAGAGGTTTTAAGTGAAAAATGACCATGGGATTCCATCCCGAAAAGGATGAAAAGTATCCATGAGAATCATTCCATGAGTAGAGTTGTGGTACTCATATTTAAGATATGGCTGAAAGGTGATGGATAATCACACAATTTTGGTGTAGTCATTGGTTTTTAAAAGAGGTACATTAAAGGAACGGTTACTCAAGGGATGATTGTGTAATGAACAAAAGATGATATAGTAAATAGTAGAATGGTTGAATATGTAAGGAATTTAGGGGCTCAAACTTGGGTTTACCTTTGAGAGAAGAGAAATGATAAACACCTGATATATAGGTATGAGTGACGATATAGGGTCCAAGACAATTAGGAGCAAAATTTCCCTGTTTACTTTTCTCCACTTTAGTTACATGTTGATTTTCCTTCAGGAAAATTTCACCCACCTTGAAGGCTCATTCATGGACACACTTGTCATAGACACGTTTGATACATTTTTGGTAGATTTGAAGGTGATTAAGAGCATTTAAACGACGTTCATCTAGAAGTTCAAGTTGGGCCAAACAGTCTTCACAAAATTTGTCATCATTGAGCATGTATTTGAGTGAGATAAGAAGAGATGGAATTTGGAATTCGAGAGGAAAGACATCCTATATACCCTAGACCAAAGAGAAAGGTGTAGAAATGGTTGAGGTGTGAATACTACTGCGATAAGCCCATAAAGTGAAAGGAATGTGTGTGTGCTAATCCTTACCAAAGCATCATCAAAAATTTCATAAGATTTTTGTTAAGATTTTTGTTAGTCAATTTGACTTAGCCATTTGCATAAAGATAATAAGGGGAAGAAAAATTGAGTTGAATGCCAAAGGTGTCACAAATTTTGCGTAGGGTTTTGTTTTTGAATTGTTTTCCATTATCTTTAGACAATAGAACAAGTCAATTTTTTTTTTTTTTTTTTGATAATTGCATCCTGGTTCTAAATACATAATTTAGAACTCACAAATCAAATAACCATTCTTATAACAGAATAACCATATGCAGCTGTAATGACTCGAGTACCTCCGATCTATTCATTCCATGACTCGGTAATCTACCGATCTATTCATGAGTAATAAGAGTTGGCGTTTTTATTTAACACTTCACTCTTGCGGTTCTCTTCCCTATTCTGGGATTCAGAATGCTCTGTCCAAGGAACCTAACTGAATAATTGTTACCATTATTCATCGGCATCTCATCCCTTAGACTAGGTGAATTAGGACAACGCAATCAGCAGCTTGCGATACTTTGGCCAAAGATTTGAAACATACTGTTTATGTCTCGTATTCCTTAACGGCATACTCGTCAATCTGGAATACGCCTTCACCCCATTCTTATGTTATGTAGAATGTCTTATACCGACTTCTGTCAGTCCCTCCTATCTCAATTTATTCACTCGGAAACGGATTAACAAGGTGATAACGTTATATGGATGCCCACGAGGATTAGGGATACGATGACGTACTGGTTCAACCCTAGTTAAACCAGTGTGTCAAGATACCCCGATTCTCCTAGGCAGCCTTGTAACGTGATCACATTCCTAATCGGTCCCTGAGTAACTCGTTCGAGATCAAAGTGTAAATCTTAGCGATCAATGCAAAGGGTGTCGTCATAAGTCACCTGCATTGTTGTAACTTCGAAAAGATCCTAATCTTCTCAGAGGTACAACCCTGCAGTTGACTTGTGCCGTCAACCTTTAAATCCGCCTCGAAAAGATCTACTTATTAATATGTGTTATGCACGTTGAGTTTAAATTACATTAAAGACGTTCCCCTAAGGTTAGCCTTTCCCGATCCCTGGATTCTTCATCTTAGGATGACCTTCCTCAATAAAACCCATTCACGGTGGAGATATTAAGGCCAAGGTCTCATCAAGGAGTTCTTAGAATATACATAATTCTAAAACAACGAAATCGGTCAATATCTCATAGACTTCACATGAGATTGACATCTGAACCCCATTAGGTTTATATCAGTTTTCATAACTGAATTACTATCATACTATTTGTATCAAGATATAAATGATTAAGAATCCAATTAAATGTTGTCCTGTCATAATCAAGACTAGGGATCAATAATTTAGTTCATCTTGTTTAGCGTTCTGCTTGGGTTTACTTTAACCCTATCTTCCCAAAAAGACAGTGAACTAAATTTCAATTTAGCTTTCGATAGAACATACAAGAACTACTAAACACTCATAAGAATTCAATCACATATTCTTGTAAGATTTCATTGGTATTCACAAAAGTCACCAATTATACAATGATAACAATACTCTCACGACATAAGAACCGGAGAAATACTAACTATCAAGATAGAAATACAATCACATAAGTATCAAATATCCATTTCCATTCCTTTCGGTACTAATCAAATACATTTTATGCATTCAGCATACTTGATACATTACTCAACTGAAAAAGGAACATCTTTCCTTATATGGTACATTTAGAAAATCAAGCGGTAATTCATTATAAAATCAATTTAAACAATCTGATCGTCCTATCAGATCTGCATGCTTTTACCACTTACGGCATCCATCTGCAAAAATTGTCAACATGGGTCAGTTCAATGAACTGAGCATGATAAGCACTAACCTTTAAAACAATTGCAATACATCAATTGTTTTCATTAAACACCCTGTTTAAATGAGATCAAATCATTAAAACGTTAGTGACCAAGAAGACAAATGCATCTAACCAACTATCCATCTGAATCCCAAGGACAGCAACATCAGACGGATTATATATTCAACATAATAAATAAATAACCTTTCATGATTCCATCAGCATGATAGAACAATTCCAAAAGTTAGATAAACAATTATATCAACCTATACTTTATAACAGAAGAGAAATAAACGAATAATACTTATTTCCTTCAGATCTAGCTCATGACTGTACCGTCTTTTCAAGAGCAAGGCATTCACTTAATACACAAGCAAATAAATCAGTCGAGACCATCAACAACACCACTGTTTTGTTAAAGCTTACAAGAAAGCAACTACAGTACAGTAGCCCTCATGCCAAACAACGGTGTCTATCAACAAGCAGACTCAGTATGTCCTCACGCAAGAAGCGACAGACAAGAAGATATTAAATGCCGTTACCTGTTAAGGTGAAATCGACTACTCCTAAACTCAATCAAGCTCAGAAATGGATATCTATGCACAGAAGACGTAACACGCCAACAATACCTTATGACAACCTTCAACTCATTCAAGTCCTTTCTACACTGTAAGGCTTTTAGACCCAAGGTCGAATTCAAAGGATCTCTTCTGTTATCGCAGTCAACAAGAGACTCAAAATCATTTTAGCAATGACAATTCCCTATGACTATGCAGAGAGATTTTTAAACGAAATCCACGCAACATGCACAGCCACATCTATCTGGAATGTAATCAGAAAGAAAACATAACATAACATAACATAGTCACTTCTGAACGCATCCAGAGTTGAAAGTATGTTATTCACGACCTACTTTATAAAAGCCATAATACATAATGTCAAGTTATTTTAAGAAATCCAACAAAGCCAAAAACATTACATGTTCATACTCAGGCTTATACAGATACAGTGACACAGATTACCAATCAAGGATTTAAAACTAAATCCGTATATCAGTATTCACAATATAGCTTTTACGTCGATATACAAGATATCTTTCCAAACTCAAGGAACCCAACAGTGTCGAAACAATAGTAACTAAGCAAGCTTAATTTGAGACAGGTACTGTAGTTACCTAGAAAGGATTCCACTGAACCCGAGTAACAGTATATCAAATAAATAATAAACAATGATTCCCAACTGTGCCAACAATGATAAACATTAAAAATCAGGCTTAAACAAATCACTGATTTCGTAACAAGAATTCCAACTGAATCTCTCCAATATTCTCGAACAAGCTTACACAGAAGGAAACGTAACAGTACAACCAGGGAGTCTGTACCAAAATTTATTACAAATAACAGAGGTCGTATGACCTCACTTCTCTTCAAGACTCCAACGAAACTCAAATTACCAATATTCAAAGATATATAAAGCTTCCACAGTGGTCCATAGTGCACGAATCATTCAATGGACTCTACAGAGTCGTTTCAATATAATAAACATATATATATATATATATATATAACGGGTTGAATCCCTTAACCTTCACGAAAGGGAAAAACAACTCCAAGGAGGTCGTAATGAATACTGTAACACAATATGTTACCTCTTCACAATAACTATAAAATTCATAACGAAACCCAACAAAAATCCATAACCACCACTAAATAATAACCACGACATAGCTTACAAAAAGTTCAATTTTAACTGAACAATCAAACAAATGTCCATCAGTATCCCTTCCGACAAGTACCCACAACAAGCAACAACGGCAAGTATCAACAACAAGCATCGACTTCGAGTATAAATCAACAAGCATCACAGTGGCCTGTACCCATCACAAGAACAATTTATGGGCTCTCGCAGAGCAGGCCGAGCATACCTTCTTTTCATATATTTCGCATATAAAAGCCGGAATGCAAAACACAAAGAAATATAGCAACAGTTCGAATATAATAAACACCCATCAAGGGTTAAATTGAAAAGCCGAACCAGCATGAAGATACAGTGTCGAAAATCACACAAGGATACCATAGAAACCATCTATTTCCATAAATCATTTGAACAGAGTTGTTCTAATGAAATCATTTGAAGAAGAGCAAGATTTTTAAAAGTTAGGGCCTAACATGCCTGGATATTTGCTCAAAATTCCGAAGCAGACCACTGAAAGAGCTCGGACTTTCTTTTCCTTTTCCAAGTTAGAGCCACCAACAAAATTTTGCTATTTCCATGACATATATATTTTCCTTGCCAGAGGAAAGAGCTAGATACGCTCATACTCACCATGCAACACCAAGAAGACTGGTGCAAAGAACCAGTGAATAGGCAGAGGGAAAACCGAATTCGTGATAAGCCAAACAAACCATTAACTTTCCAATTTGCATGCCTTCTCGCGAAATCCGAGCTTGACTACCGAGCTCATTAATTGCATTTACTCCCAATTTCCCGCTCAAACTCCACTGCCACCGACCGCCATAGTTGGCGATAGACAAGAGAAATTCCAAGACCATTTCCAATTTTGGCGACCTGCCACGTCGGCTCAAGTTAGCCGTTTTAAAACCTCCACCAATTACCTGTCCCTCATGCTTATCCACGCATTTAATAACATAGAAACTACCGCCCATGGTTCGCACCCCTCCATAGGTCCCCTTACATCCTTGTTCAATAGTTAGGTTAGTAACTTAGGTTAGAATTTAGGATAACACCTAGTCTAACTTCTTAGAACATAGATATTAACTTAGAACATTAGCTCTTAGCCTAGGTCTAGGTTAGATTAACACTAACCCCTAGGTTAAGTTTAGTTTTAGGTTACTAACATTTATAATTCCAGCTTAGGTCTAACATTTCTTACGCCGTAAAAGACCCACAACATGCATTCTCGAACAGGTTAACTCCTGTACTGCCATTAGGCTACAGAATTTGTATGTAACTGAATTATTACCTGGTCCGCGATCAAGACCTTCCAGATATATTTAGATATCGGGAACCAATCCTTTTCACACGATCAACCTGAGTCATACTCCGGACTAGCTTATTCAATGCATCTAGACCTTGCAACCTGTTCAAGGTCTGTAATTTTAATTCATCACGAACAAACTTAAAGCAATACTTGGGTCAATTCCACTGATCCAAGGCTAGGTATTATAGGTGGATAACTCTATAATTCATTCCGAGATCAGATTAAACTCAGATACAAAATGAAAGAAATAAAAGAGTCCAATCATATTCCGACTCAGTCAAAGATCTGCAATCTGCAAAGAAGATACAGTACATATCAAGCATGATTTCTCAATCAAGGAACACATCCTTTTACAAAGAAACCATATATCAACACTTGAATGCTCAGGAGGAGGTAACAACAATTCAGGGTGTTACATGCTTCCCTCCTAAAAGATTCATCATCCCGATGATTACATATTTGATTAACCTTCAGGTCAACCAATTTATCAGTACACAAACAATGTGACTATTTCCAATTTGAATAGTTCCTGAAATCAATGTCACAGCATATTTTATTCAACCTGAATAATGTTTGCCTTCATCTGGCTTTCATAAATACTAAAAAAAAAAGTTTAGAAAAGAATGTTTTGTCAACAGATTTCATTCTATTGAAAAAGAGAAGGAAAAGCAATTTTCATCTCTTCCATATTTTCCCAAGTTGCACTTTCTTCGTTAAACTGGTCCCACTGGACCTTACATTGCTGTATTTCATGATTTCTTAAATGCAATTGGCGAGTTTCCAACACTCGTGTGGGTTTAACCACGATTATTCCTGGGTCTTGGACCTGCAAGGAATTCCAATTTAAAACATGTGACAGATCTGAAACGTATTTCTTAAGCAAAGAAATATGGAAAACATCATGCATGCGAGATAAAGCAGGTGGCAATGCTAAACGATAAGCTACAGGATTGATTATTTCGACAATTTCGAAAGGTCCCACGAATCGAGGTGACAACTTGGCAGCCTTGCCAAAAGTTATAGAACTCTTTCTGGGTTTAACACGAAGAAAAACCTTCTCACCAAGCTCAAACCTTCGATCAACCCGCTTAAGGTCAACATAGCTCTTCTGCCTATCTCGCTGCTTCCTTTAATCGTTCACGAATCAGCTTAACTTGCTGTTCCATTTCTGTGAGAATCTCTGGTCCAATTACCACTCTATCCTCAACACTGTCCCAACTAACAGGAGTTCTGCACTTTCTTCCATAAAGTGCTTCAAATGGTGCCATTTTAAGAGATGAGTGATAAGTATTGTTGTATGCGAACTCAACTAATGGAAGATACTCCTCCCATTTATACTGTTGATCCATGCAATACATACGCAACATGTCCTCCAACACTTGATTTACCCTCTCAGTTTGTCCATCCGTTTCCGGATGATATGCAGAACTGAAGTTTAGTTTCATTCCAAGAGCTGCGTTAAGCGTTTGCCAAAACCTTGACGTCATTCTAGGATCCCTGTCAGATATAATCAATTCTGGTACACCATGCAACCTGAAAATTTCGTGTACGAATCTTTTGGCCAGCACTGGAGAATCATCCTTTAGATTTCCAGCTGATGAAATGAGCTACCTTAGTCAGTTTATCTACAACTACCAGGATAACATCATGTTTATTCCTGGACATGGGTAATCCTTGTACAAAATCCATGGTTATTACTTGCCATTTGTACTGCGGTATGCTATGAGGATATAACAGTCCAGCAGGGTGCATATGTTCTGCCTTCACCTGCTGACATTCCAAACAATGAGTCACAAATTCAATGACATCCTTTTTCATACCTTTCCAAAAGTATTGCTGTTTCAAATCAGCAAGCATCTTTGTGATACCCGGGTGTCCAGAGAAAGGTGAATTATGAAATTCAACTAACAACTTCTTTCTCAAATCGTTCAGCATAGGTACATATACCCTGTTTTCATAACGCAAGATTCCTTCATTATCAAAATGAAAACCTTCATACCTTATATCCTTAGGTTCTGCAGCAAGCGCTGCTTTTACTCGTTGAAAGTATGCATCTGATTCTGAGGCACTTTTTACTTCATCTTTAAACTGAGTTCTTAATGTTATAAGAGCAGAAATGTGCCTCCTACGACTTAGAGCATCAGCTACTCTATTCTCCTTCCCTTTGATATAGCTAATATCAAAGTCATATTGTGATAAAAATTCTAACCACCTTCTCTGTCTGGCATTCAGATTAGGCTGAGTGAAAATATATTTCAGTCCTAAGTGATCAGTTTTCAACTCAAAAGGTTTCCCAAGTAAGTAGTGTCTCCAGACTTGAAGTGCATGAACAATAGCAGCAAGTTCCAAATCATGAGGGGCATAATTCAGCTCATGTAACTTAAGTTTTCTACTTTCATATGCTATGACCTGATCATTTTGTAGCAAAACACCTCCAAGGCCTTCCCCAGAAGCATCCGTTACAACAGTAAAACTCCCATTAGGGTCTGGTACAGCTAATATAGGTGCAGAAGTCAACTGGTCTTTCAGACTTTTGAAAGCCGCTTCGCACTTGTCATTCCACATGAATTTCTTATCCTTCTTTTGCAATGAAGTTATTGGTGCAGCTACTTTAGAAAAATCCTTTACAAATTTTCTATAGTAACCAGCAAGACCCATGAAGCTTCTTACTTCATGCACATTCTTTGGTGCAGCCACTCGCTTTATTGCCACTATTTTTGAAGGATCTACAGCAATTCCTTCTTTACTTATGACATGACCCAAATAGTGAACTTCTGAATCAAAGAAAGAACATTTGGATAACTTACCATACAACTTTCTTTTTCTCAGAATTTCCAAAACTATCTTCAAATGCTCATTGTGCTCCTCAACACTTTTAGAATAAATGAGAATATCGTCCAAGAATACAAGTACAAACTTGTCCAGATATTCTTGAAAAATATTGTTCATTAAGTTCATAAAGGTTGCGGGTGCATTAGTTAATCCAAAGGGTAGAACCGTGAATTCATAATGTCCGTACCTTGTTCGAAAGTTGTTTTATGAATATCTTCTTCTCTAATCCTTAACTGATGATAGCCAGATCGAAGATCTATCTTAGAATAAACCGCTGCTCCACGCATCTGATCAAATAGATCGCGATTCTAGGAAGTGGATATCTATTCTTGATTGTTGCTTTGTTCAACATCCTATAATCAATACACAGCCTTAGTGTTCCATCCTTCTTTTTCACAAATATCACAGGCGCACCCCAAGGTGAAACACTTGGTCTAATCAAACCTTTTGTCAAAAGTTCTTGCAACTGTGCCTTAAGCTCGACTAACTCTGTAGTAGTCATCCTATAAGGCGCTTTGGAAATAGGTTCAGTTCCCGGTTTGATTTCGATGGTGAAGTCAAATTCTCTCTTGGGTGGTAACCCTGGTAATTCTTCAGGAAAAACATCCCTGAAACTTTGTAACAGAGGAATTTGCTTCATATAATCACCATCTTCTTCTGAAGATTCAGATATCTTTACTGCATAAAGAGTACATCCTTTATTCTTAGCCTTTTTAAGCTGCATAGCTGACAGTTTTCTAACTGAAATTTCCCGTTTCACACCTTGAATCTCTGATGATTCCAAATGATCATCTAAACATTTATGTTCTTTTCATAGCAATCTACTTTTGCTTTATGGTCAGCTAACCAATTGACACCAATGATAATGTCATACGATCCTAAAGGTGTAACATAGAGGTCAACTTCCGTGGAAAAGTTAGGTAAGTCAAGGACTGCCCCAAAAAGACACATACTCACTGTATGAACAAAGTTATTACCATACTGTATACTCCAAGATTTAACCATTTTCCCATCTTTTCTTTTAAGTTTAGAAGCAAGTTTATTAGAAATAAAACATTCAGTAGCTCCTGTATCAAAAAGAATAGTGACAGGTATGCCAAATAACTTACCCTAACTTCTATAGGTGTTACTTGCTTTTCACTTGCTTGTTCACTCTGCAAAGCATGTATCTTATGCTACTGACATTACGATCATCCTTCTTCAAAGGGCACTGATTTACGTAGTGATCTTTGCCACAATTGTAGCAGCCTCCTACAGGTCCCTTTTTAGGCTCAAAGTTGCCTCCAGCTTTGTAATTGTCACGTTGTCCTCCATAGGGCTTCTGCCCATTGTTATAATTTTTAGCAAAATTATCCCTTACGTTTCCAACAGGCTTATTTACTACTGCTTTCTTACTGTTATCTCCTGGAAACTTACTCTTGTTTCCAAACATTTTCCATGGTCCTTTTCTGGGTGCAAGAGAGGTTGAAGAAGGGTTTGCAGTCTTCTTCCGCACTTCCTCTTTATGAGCAAAAATAGCCTTTAATTTCTGTTCTTGCCTTATGGCCTTTTCAACAACTCCTTCCATAGTGGTTGGATTGTGAACATCGACCTCTCCCCCTATCACGGGATTCAATCCCATGATGAATTTCCGTATTCTGAACTTCTCGTCAGTTTGATACTATGGTACATACTTGAGGAGTTTTGTAAACCGCTCCCAGAATTCAGTTACCGTTAGCTTCCCTTGAGCTAAGTTCTGAAATTCTGTCATTTTCTAATCATAGAAAAGTTGTGGCAGCCAACGTTGCCTAAAATAGCCTTTAAATTGATCCCAAGTAATATTGGTCTCATCAATGTTTAGTTCAGCTTTACGGCTATCCCACCACGAAGATGCTTCGTGGGAAAGCTGATAGGCTCCCCAAATAGCTTTGGTTTCCTCTGAGAAGTTCCTTATTGCAAAGTACTTCTCCATTTCACTGAGCCAGTTCTCAGCTCCATCTCCTAATGTGGTGCCATCATACTTAGGTGGGCTTATCCTTTTTATATCATTAGTGAGTTCTCACGCTAACTCGCCTTTTTGTTTTCTCGGTTGGACGACAGTGCATTTACAGATTAACATCAACACCCATATTGGGGTTGTCCTCAGGAGGTGGCTGATTATTCATTTCAGCTTCTTCATCCTCCTCATTTCCCATCACCTGCTGTTCAAGTACAGCTAAGCGATCTCTTGTGTCCAACAAGGCAAGCAAGGATCTCATCAAGTTTCGGGTTGCCCCCCCTCCTTCAGTGTGAGCATTATTCGCAACGCTCCCCTTGTTCTAAACCATTTTTGTTACAAGAAAATTCAGGTTTTTATCAGATTATGGACACAATAGGTCCAAGAGCTGCAACCTTCAGCTCTGATACCAAGATGTAACATCCTCATTTTAGACAATAGAACAAGTCAATTTTTTTTTTTTTTTTGATAATTGCATCCTGGTTCTAAATACATAATTTAGAACTCACAAATCAAATAACCATTCTTATAACAGACAACCATATGCAACTGTAATGACTCGGAGTACCTCCGATCTATTCATTCCATGACTCGGTAATCTACCGATCTATTCATGAGTAATAAGAGTTGGCGTTTTTATTTAACACTTCACTCTTGCGGTTCTCTTCCCTATTCTGGGATTCAGAATGCTCTGTCCAAGGAACCTAACTGAATAATTGTTACCATTATTCATCGGCATCTCATCCCTTAGACTAGGTGAATTAGGACAACGCAATCAACAAATTGCATACTTTTTGGCCAAAGATTTGAAACATACTGCTTATGTCTCGTATTCCTTAACGGCATACTCATCAATCTGGAATACGTCCTTCACCCCATTCTTATGTTATGTAGAATGTCTTATACCGACTTCTGTCAGTCCCTCCTATCTCAACTTATTCACTCGAAACGGATTAACAAGGTGATAACGTTATATGGATGCCCACGAGGATTAGGGATACGATGACGTCATCGGTTCAACCCTAGTTAAACCAAAGGTGTCAAGATACCCCGATTCTCCTAGGCAGCCTTGTAACGTGATCACATTCCTAATCGGTCCCAAAGTAACTCGTTGAGATCAAAGTGTAAATCTTAGCGATCAATGCAAAGGATGTCATCATAAGTCACCCGCATTGTTGTATCTTCGAAAGATCCTAATCTTCTCGAGGTACAACCTCGTAGCTTGACTTGTGCCGCCAACCTTTAAATCCGCCTCAAAAGATCTACTTATTAATATGTGTTACGCACGTTGAGTTTAAATTACATTAAAGACGTTCCCCTAAGGTTAGCCTTTCCCGATCCTTGGATTCTTCATCTTAGGATGACCTTCCTCAATAAAACCCATTCACGGTGGAGATATTAAGGCCAAGGTCTCATCAAGGAGTTCTTAGAATATACATAATTCTAAAACAACGAAATCGGTCAATATCTCATAGACTTCACATGAGATTGACATCCAACCCCATTAGGTTTATATCGCTTTCATAATCAATTACTATCATACTATTTGTATCAAGATATAAATGATTAAGAATCCAATTAAATGTTGTCCTGTCATAATCAAGACTAGGGATCAATAATTTAGTTCATCTTGTTTAGCATTCTGATTGGGTTTACTTTAACCCTATCTTCCCAAAAAGACAGTGAACTAAATTTCAATTTAGCTTTCGATAGAACATACAAGAACTACTAAACACTCATAAGAATTCAATCACATATTCTTGTAAGATTTCATTGGTATTCACAAAAGTCACCAATTATACAATGATAACAATACTCTCACGACATAAGAACCGAGAAATACTAACTATCAAGATAGAAATACAATCACATAAGTATCAAATATCCATTTCCATTCCTTTCGGTACTAATCAAATACATTTTATGCATTCAGCATACTTGATACATTACTCAACTGAAAAAGGAACATCTTTCCTTATATGGTACATTTAGAAAATCAAGCGGTAATTCATTATAAAATCAATTTAAACAATCTGATCGTCCTATCAGATCTGCATGCTTTTACCACTTACGGCATCCATCTGCAAAAATTGTCAACATGGGTCGGGCCTAATGAACTGAGCATGATAAGCACTAACCTTTAAAACAATTGCAATACATCAATTGTTTTCATTAAACACCCTGTTTAAATGAGATCAAATCATTAAAACGTTAGTGACCAAGAAGACAAATGCATCTAACCAACTATCCATCTGAATCCCAAGGACAACAACATCAGACGGATTATATATTCAACATAATAAATAAATAACCTTTCATGATTCCATCAGCATGATAGAACAATTCCAAAAGTTAGATAAACAATTATATCAACCTATACTTTATAACAGAAGAGAAATAAACAAATAATACTTATTTCCTTCAGATCTAGCTCATGACTGTACCGTCTTTTCAAGAGCAAGGCATTCACTTAATACACAAGCAAATAAATCAATAGAGACCATCAACAACAGCACCACTGTTTTGTTAAAGCTTACAAGAAAGCAACTACAGTACAGTAGCCCTCATGCCAAACAACGGTGTCTATCAACAAGCAGACTCAGTATGTCCTCACGCAAGAAGCGACAGACAAGAAGATATTAAATGCCGTTACCTGTTAAGGTGAAATCGACTACTCCTAAACTCAATCAAGCTCAGAAATGGATATCTATGCACGGAAGACGTAACACGCCAACAATACCTTATGACAACCTTCAACTCATTCAAGTCCTTTCTACACTATAAGGCTTTTAGACCCAAGGTCGAATTCAAAGGATCTCTTCTATTATCGCAGTCAACAAGAGACTCGAAATCATTTTAGCAATGACAATTCCCTATGACTATGCAGAGATATTTTTAAACGAAATCCACGCAACATGCACAGCCACATCTATCTGGAATGTAATCAGAAAGAAAACATAACATAACATAACATAGTCACTTCTGAACGCATCCAGAGTTGAAAGTATGTTATTCACGACCTACTTTATAAAAGCCATAATACATAATGTCAAGTTATTTTAAGAAATCCAACAAAGCCAAAAACATTACATGTTCATACTCAGGCTTATACAGATACAGTGACACAGATTACCAATCAAGGATTTAAAACTAAATCCGTATATCAGTATTCACAATATAGCTTTTACAGAAGCCGATATACAAGATATCTTTCCAAACTCAAGGAACCCAACAGTGTCGAAACAATAGTAACTAAGCAAGCTTAATTTGAGACAGGTACTGTAGTTACCTAGAAAGGATTCCACTGAACCCGAGTAACAGTATATCAAATAAATAATAAACAATGATTCCCAACTGTGCCAACAATGATAAACATTAAAAATCAGGCTTAAACAAATCACTGATTTCGTAACAAGAATTCCAACTGAATCTCTCCAATATTCTCGAACAAGCTTACACAGAAGGAAACGTAACAGTACAACCAGGGAGTCTGTACCAAAATTTATTACAAATAACAGAGGTCGTATGACCTGTTACTTCTTCTAGACTCCAACGAAACTCAAATTACCAATATTCAAAGATATATAAAGCTTCCACAGTGGTCCATAGTGCACGAATCATTCAATGGACTCTACAGAGTCGTTTCAATATAATAAACATATATATATATATATATATATATATATATATATATATATATATGGGTTGAATCCCCTTAACCTTCACGAAAGGGAAAAACAACTCCAGTGAGGTCGTAATGAATACTGTAACACAATATGTTACCTCTTCACAATAACTATAAAATTCATAACGAAACCCAACAAAAATCCATAACCACCACTAAATAATAACCACGACATAGCTTACAAAAAGTTCAATTTTAACTGAACAATCAAACAAATGTCCATCAGTATCCCTTCTGACAAGTACCCACAACAAGCAACAACTTTAAGTATCAACAACAAGCATCGACTTTGAGTATAAATCAACAAGCATCACAAAGGGCTCGTACCCATCACGAGAATAATTTATGGGCTCTCGCAGAGCAGGCCGAGCATACATTCTTTTCATATATTTCGCATATTTAAGCCAGAATGCAAAACACAAAGAAATATAGAAACAGTTCGAATATAATAAACACCCCTCAAGGGTTAAATGAAAAATCGAACCAGCATGAAGATACAGTGTCAAAATCACACAAGGATACCATAGAAACCATCTATTTCCATAAATCATTTGAACAGAGTTGTTCTAATGAAATCATTTGAAGAAGAGCAAGATTTTTAAAAGTTAGGGCCTAACATGCCTGGATATTTGCTCAAAATTCCAAAGCAGACCACTGAAAGAGCTCGGACTTTCTTTTCCTTTTCCAAGTTAGAGCCACCAACAAAATTTTGCTATTTCCATGACATATATATTTTCCTTGCCAGAGGAAAGAGCTAGATACGCTCATACTCGCCATGCAACACCAAGAAGACTGGTGCGAAGAACCAGTGAACAGGCAGAGGGAAAACCGGAATTCGTGATAAGCCAAACAAACCATTAACTTTCCAATTTGCATGCCTTCTCGTGAAATCCGAGCTCGACTACCGAGCTCATTAATTGCATTTACTCCCAATTTCCCGCTCAAACTCCACTGCCACCGACCGCCATAGTTGGCGATAGACAAGAGAAATTCCAAGACCATTTCCAATTTTGGCGACCTGCCACGTCGGCTCAAGTTAGCCGTTTTAAAACCTCCACCAATTACCTATCCCTCATGCTTATCCACGCATTTAATAACATAGAAACTTCCGCCCATGGTTCGCACCCCTCCATAGGTCCCCTTACATCCTTGTTCAATAGTTAGGTTAGTAACTTAGGTTAGAATTTAGGATAACACCTAGTCTAACTTCTTAGAACATAGATATTAACTTAGAACATTAGCTCTTAGCCTAGGTCTAGGTTAGATTAACACTAACCCCTAGGTTAAGTTTAGTTTTAGGTTACTAACATTTATAATTCCAGTTAGGTCTAACATTTCTTACGCTCAGAAAAAGACCCACAACATGCATTCTCGAACAGGGTTAACTCCTGTACTGCCATTAGGCTACAGAATTATATGTAACTGAATTATTACCTGGTCCGCGATCAAGACCTTCCAGATATATTTAGATATCGGGAACCAATCCTTTTCACACGATCAACCTGAGTTATACTCCGGACTAGCTTATTCAATGCATCTAGACCTTGCAACCTGTTCAAGGTCTGTAATTTTAATTCATCACGAACAAACTTAAAGCAATACTTGGATCAATTCCACTGATCCAAGGCTAGGTATTATAGGTGGATAACTCTATAATTCATTCCGAGATCAGATTAAACTCAGATACAAAATGAAAGAAATAAAAGAGTCCAATCATATTCGACTACCAAAGATCTCGCAATCAGAAAGAAGATACAAGATATATCAAGCATGATTTCTCAATCAAGGAACACATCCTTTTACAAAGAAACCATATATCAAGAACTTGTGAGGCATCATAGGAGGATCTTGTTAAAGGCATGTTTGTAAAGGAGACCCCCATGATGACATAGCGAGAGACACTTTTGAGGAAGGATAATTATCCATTGCTAGTGAGTTATGGAGGAAGAATTGAGAGGGAAAGGTAATCGACGAACTACTTAAACCAAATATCACATGGATCAGTTTTAATTCTTCTTACAAAGTTAACATCTTGAAATAAATATAAGTTTGATTGAAACCTTTGTAATGTGACAAAAAAATTGAGTCAAAAGGTGAAGCAATTATTTGAGAAGCAAGGTAGGCCATGGTATATGTGAATTTTTAGTGGAGGGTAGAGTGGTTTAAAGTTCATAATGATTGAAGATAGTCAAAAGTATGTTGACATGATGTTTATACTTTTAAAGTACTTTGTTATGACACTGTACGCACCATTGACTTGATTCACAACCAGGTTGGGAGTTGCCAAAGATATTAATGGATTTAATATCTAAGGCTATGGTGGTTTTAATACCTAACACACATGCTTTATATTCAGAAATGTTATTAGTATAGTCAAAATCCAACTTGAAAGATAAAAACATAGGCTCACCATCAAGAGGAATAAGGATGACCCCTGCACCACCCCCAAGATGACATTTAGAACCATTGAAAAATAAGGTCATTTGACAAACAAAGTGTCGCAACGGAAAGGGTAGTAATGGATTCATCGGGAAATCATAGTTAGAAGATTAATTTCTAGAAATATTTGCATTTGAAAGTTTGTTAGTGATGGTTTGTTCTTTAACAAACTTTTGATGGATGAATTTGAGATCTAGGTTTTTAAGAATCATGAGCCAACGTTAATCACATTGGTTTTGGTAAGGCTTAGCATACATGTAATGTAAGAGGTTAGTGTTGGTAATAACAAATGTTTCGTGGTTGAGTAGGTAATGGAAAAGTTTGGTGGCAATGATGACTAGGGATAAGCACGCTTTTCAAAGCATGAATATATCTATTCTTGTAATCTAAAAGAGTACGAATTATATAATAAACTACCTGCTCCCTATGCTTCTCATCATGATGAGTGGGCATGGCTCCCAAGGAATGATCGATGGCAGAAATGTAGAGGTAAAGGGATTTTCATCCTTTGGTGGGATGAGCACAGGTGGTTAGAGGAGGTATTATTTTAACGCCTCAAAATATTTATGGCACTCATCATCCTAATTGAAGGAAACATCCTTTTTAATAAGATGATGAAAAGGGTGACATCGGTCGAGATTTGAGAAATAAAGCGTCAAATAGATTGCAACTTTCCTTGCAAACTACGAAGTTGTCAAAGGTTAGTAGGTGGAGGCATCTCAAGAATAGCCTTGATTTTTGTATAATTGAATTTGACACCCCACAAAGAGATAATGAAATCGAGAGTTTTTCTAGAGAGGACAAAGTGAATACGCACTTCTTTTGTTAAAGGTGAATGTAGTATTTGATGCGACGATCAAATATGACTTTAATAACCACAAGGTGTTCAAATTTATGCTTAGACTTAGCAAGAAGGTAATCAACATAATCTTCCAAAATTTCATACATGATTTCATGGAAAATGTAGGTTATGGTAAGCTAATATGTGGCACCAATATTTTTAAGGCCAAAAGGCATGACACAATAATAGAAGATCCTCTAAGGGGTGATGAAGGAAATTTTATGTTGATCTTCCAGTGTGAGCAATATTTGGTTATAACTCGAGAAATAATCCATGAGTGATCAAATCTCATGGACGGAGGTGAGATCAACAAGTTGGTCGATGTTGGGTAGAGTAAATTCATCCTTGGGGAAAGCTAGGTTAAGTTCACGAAAATCCATGTAGATACATAGTTCCCCTGTCACTTTGGTGATATGAACTATGTTAGAAATCCATTAGGGATAATCAATGGGTAAAATAAAAGAAACAAAAAGGAGGTGTTGGAGTTCTTCTTTCACAAGAAGGGAAATGTGAGGATGCATTTTTCATAGCTTCTATTTCACGGGTTTGGCATCAAGAATAGTTACGATATTGTGGACCACAATATTTGGGTCAATACCGGGCATATCGATGTAAGACCAAGAAAAAACATTTCTATGATCTCAGAGGAACGAGTTGATCTCTATGGTTGATTCATTCAACATGCTTTACATCTCATAAGGTAATGACCAATGGATATAGGAATCCTCTACACCTAGGTAGGTGAGAATGGAGTCATCATCTTGACATTGAACAACATTGATAGAAGGAGTATCGTCATCGATCATGTCAGGATATAGGAAGGGAAGAGAAGAGGGAGACTCACCATCGCACTGATAAGTTAGAGGTCCCAAGGAAATGATGTTCATAAAAATAGGAGGAATGGATTTTGGATCCATAGACTCCATAGGTGAAGGTGGTGAGGTAGGTGAATGAGGTGGAGAAGGTGTATCTTCCTCTACGAGGTCGATATGGGATTTCTTAGAAGAAGGATCCTTAGAAAATCCAAGACCGCATGGTAATCCTTATGCTTCCGAGTGGTGCAAGGTATGACTGTGTGATGACCCTATTTGTAAATACCAAAGCCAAAGCCTTTCCAAACACATCAATGAAGGAATGTGTGGGCGAAGTGGTGATTTATGAGGTACTAGAAATTAGATGAGAATAGAAGGGTTTGAGTAGGTGGTTCTAAAGTATATGAAGAATCATCAAGTCCCACATACATTAAGTTGGTTTGAATATGGGGAAGATCATATGAAAATACCTCACCTATATGCTAGATGTAATGTGGGTGTAGATGTAGGCTCCTGTACTTTTAAGGAGTAAGGAAGGTATTGACGTTATAGAGGCAATATTCCCGCAAGGTAAGGCATTGAAAAGAACCTACCAATGGATCGACATTAGTATTTGGTTAGAAATAATGGAAGAATCACTGGGATCCTAAGAAGAAGAAGCATCCGATGTTTGAGAAGTAGATGGGTTGGTTGATGGGCTAGCTTCCAAAGCTACAATGGTAGTGGGAATAGAGGACTTGGTTGTGGAAGATGTAGCGGAAGAATTTATGGATGAGACAAAGTGGCTAAAGTGATGGAGGTAGTAGAGGTAGATGGGGTATCAGCTAGAGAATAAGTGGTAGTAGTGGTAGATGCCTTAACTGGTATAAGGACATCATTAGGTCGATAGAGCATGTTACAAGTTTTGAATGGTGAAGGATCTTCCTGAATGGTGTAGTTGTGCCCTTTATGTTCAAATTTTAAACAACGGTGTAAGGTTGAAGGAACACAACCCATGATGTGAATCCAGGGTCAGCCAAGCAATATATTATATTAGAATTCCCCCTCTAAATCATAGAATAATTCAATAATGGAACAGGGGCCCATGCAAATGTGAATAATTATGGTGTCGAGGGTGGAATTCATGGAATTGTTAAACGAACATTTCATAACTAGGTTATTATGTATGTAATTGGAAGGGATGTATAGTTTTTGTATGCATGGGAGGAAATGATGTTGATACTAGCACCTTCATCAATCATAACACATATATTATCAATGTAGATGGAAATGAATAGGGTGGGGTTGGGATCATCTAATTGGAGAGGGACAATCTCTTCATTAGAGAAACTAAGAGTGGAGACTTGATGAATGGTAGTGGGGAAGAAGAGGGAGGCAAAGTGGTGAGAGTAGCTACAAGATGAGGAACGATAATGGAAACAACGAGTGTGTGGTCGTTAGGTGGAACCTCAATAGATTACAACACCTCGATGAGGACCGATGATGACACTTGGAGGTTTTGACGAGGTCATACAAAGATATTTTGAGAGGGGATTGGTGTATTTATTTGATCACGGTATAATGTGCAACTCACAAAAATGGGATATGCTAGTCCATAAATGGTGACTTTGGGTGTAGGTACAGATGGAATGTTGGATAAAGGTGTAGTGGATGGTTTGTCTATATTCTATTTTCCTTTTTCCTTTTGTGCATTAGTGGCAACTTGAACCATGTTAATATGAGGAAGAGAGGGTGATGAATCATGAAAGGTATAACGACAAGATGGACAAAAACCTAGTGTAGGATAAGAACCATGTGAGATAAGTATAGTGCACTGGCATTTTGGAGGAGGTTTGGTGAGTTCTCTAATTTGGACCATATTTATTTCAAAGGTTAGAGTAGAAAAAGAGGGCTGCAGTGGTGGAGGTGAAGATCATTGAATAGAAATGGGGCAAGGTTGCATTGTGAAAATGAGGGAAAAATGGAAGCTTCATCCAAAATGTCATATTTTTCCAAAATCTCTTTGGGAGAACACAATTGAAGAAGAATATTCTTAAGGGCCTTAAAATTTTCAACATCATGTCTTGGCACACAATGATAGGTACAAATATTGGTATTGTCAAACCCTTTTGGTTTAGGTTTGAGTGGGTCATAAGGCTTGAGAGGTGGAAATGTGATGACAAAGGTTTCTAAAAGGTTAGCAAGGATGGTAGTGTAAGACCTTGCCAAGGGATCACAATGAGAAGTGAGGGTGGGTTTGGATGGAGGCTTGGGTGACCTCTATGGGAGAAGCGTTGTTGGAGGTAGAGTTGGTTTGGATGTAGGTTTAAGTGAATTCTATGGAAGAGGTACTACTAGAGGTGGAGTTGGAGGTTGAGTAGGTTTAACTACCCTTTTGGTAGGTAGTGTGGTTGTGGGCTTGGGTTTCTCCTTCTTGGGAAAAGGTGTTGGGGGAGTGCATGAGGTAGAAGGGAATACAGAAGATGGAAGGGGATGGGTCAACCATGGTGAGAGTGGAGGTGCGGTGAAGGTAGTGGTAGGAGGAAATACAGGCCATGGAGGTTGGAGAGAGGGTAAAGGCATGGGTAATGATGAGGGCATGGGAAGTGGAGAAAGTATGGGAGATGGAAAAGGTGTAGACAATGCAGAAGGTTTGGGTGGGATAAAATATTGTTGTGAGGATATAAGTTGTTTCGTTTTAAGTTTACTAGGTGAAGGAGGCTTCTTGACTAGGTTTGATGGATGAGTACCTAAGATGGATGGAAGTGGCGAAGGTGAAAGAGGAGGGGAGAAACTGGGGTATGAGGTCTAGAAGGTTGGGTCTTCCTCTTAGGTGGGGGGATAGGCCTGGTGATAGTTTGGGATGATGTGGCTAAATAAATCTTAATGAGAGGATGGACTAGACTTGGTGTTGGCATGACCCCTAATGTAGTGGTAAGTTTGGGTGCAGATGCAGGTATATGTGTAGGTAGAGGTTTGGGTGCAGGTGGTTATTGGGGTAATGGTAAAGGTTTGAGTGTAGGTGAAGATGATGCAGAAGAGGCTACTATAATTGGCTCATGTGCGATGAATTTAATGGTCTTGAACACTTTAGGATAAATTATTGAAGTGTTCACAGGTGACATTTGTATTTGAGTCGAGATAGTAAGTCACAGGAATCCCTAAAGCATGGAATATTTGACATAATCCAAGTAGTCGGCCAAATTTTAAAATGGTGTAGAAGTGGAGGGGGATGATGCTAATTTTGTAGTAATCCCTGTAAAGAATGTTTGTGAGACAGGGAAATGGTTGGCTTCAAAATCTATGGGTAGAAGAGATGATAGCAAATCGAAGAGATTTTTAAAATATAGTGGGTAATTGTTTCCAATAGGAAGAGATGCCAATAGTGGGTCCTTTGTGGGCAGAGGAGGAGGAAAGGTTGATTGTATAGGCTCTTCCTTTGGTGAAGAAGAGAGTAAGCTAGGCTCTTCCATGGGTTGAAGAATGGGTAATATAGGTTTCTCGACATGTGGGGAGACAAGTGGGGTAGATGCATCTCAAGAGTATGTGGACTCCTCTGTAAGTAGAGGAGTGAATGAAATAGGTTCCTCCATAGGTGGAGGATCTTGTGAAATAATTTCCTCGGTATGAGCTCTATTTTTGAGTTCCAACTATTGTGAAAATCTCTCGAGATAGTCTACAGCCTGGAATGGTTTAGAGAGATTTAGGGAAGATCTATATAATGAAAAATCCTCTGGATCACTCCTCCCCAATAAGACCATTTTTTCCTCAAAAGGGAAATTTACCTAGCTGAACTGTCAATAGATCCTCTGCATATCACAAATGGTATAACCTAGTTTATAACACGGTAATTTTTTTGTTAAAAATTGCAATAAATCAAAAACCATTAAAAATAGCATCACCCATGGCCATTACTGCAACTAATATGACAACTCAAACTATCATATTCCTCTCGTACACCATAATCTTGCACCACTATCAACAATAAAAATGTAACCTGCATTCACAACTTGTTAGTGCAAAAATTGTACATACTATTTGTAACTATGTTTGACAGTTACAAATATTTAATCCTAACAATAAGACTTATACATGTGCAAACATCATGCATAGCAACAAATATTTTTTATATATTTTACACTCACAAATAGTGACTGCATGATACATCTACACATTTTTAAAACAACAACATACCAAATAAATTTTTCTAAAATATGACATCTGATCCAAATCATGCCCCATGAAATAATTGTACATCTTCTTTATAAAAATAAAGTTTTTCAAACCCTTTAAAAAGATAAATTTACCAAGCATGTTAAACCTATCACCTACATTTCCTCTTCAGTTACTTCACCAACACCAAATAAAAATGCATATGGAAATTATCCTTTTACAAATCAACAATAATTTTCCTAAAATTGCTTTGTTCGTTTGCACATTATTCAATAATTACACTATGCAAACATAAAACGATGAATTGTCTACCCAAATTTTTTAACACATTTTCCTATTTAGGTGGTTCATTCACTTTTTTTTACCTGATTCAATGAAGGGGTCATAATGGATGGTTTAATACTATTATCCTTCTTAACAAATTTTAATTTTTGTTCCAGAAAAAGTTGCCAACACTTATCAATTACATAACTTTTTTCTTATAATGACCAAAAATTATTTGGTTCACTTTCTTAGGATCCATATTTTTAGAAACCGACCTAGACTGATTTTAGTTGATCTAGGTTAAAGAGAGTGAACTTTCTCAATATTTTATAAAAAAATATTTATGTTTCCTACATTTTCCCAAACAATGATTAGATAACCCCACAAAATGTATAAGGGTAGATATACCACATTGCACGAATATCATAACCAATTTTTTCCGATGTAGAAAGTGGATCATTTTTTTACCTTTTTCTTTACAATTATGGTAAACCAAATGTGGAGGAATTTCATTACCTCTCCATGGTGAATTCTTACCAGATCCTTCTTCTAAGGATGAATCACCTGATGCTAAGGGGAAAGCCTCTTTGTTGTTAGAAGTTTGTCTTATTCCAATGGTCTTGGAGCCCTATCCAATTTCCTTTTCCCAAATTATCATACCCCAATCCTATATAATGAGGTCAATATTCAACCTATATGGGGTTAGTTATGCCTTGGTTATCTTTACCAAGGATAATTCCATTAAATCCCATTTTATTTAAAATCTTAGATCCTATACCTTTGGTGTGATTTTCAAAATCACCAAGCACATTTTCTGAATCTAAATTTTCTTGGGGAGAGGAATTAGGTGTTGAAATACTTACAATGCATTCATCTGTAATAGTGGATGCACCAACAGTAATTGGTACCTATTAGGGAGGGAATTTTTGGGTCAAAAATTTGTGAATTCCTTGCCAACGCTCTGGGAATCTAAGTCCCTCTACTTAACCGGTGCACTGTCATGTATGCATGCACGAGAAAGCATGGATTTATGTGGTGGCCTTTCGGCCGAGGATCCAATAGGGGCACTCCACTAACCATGCGGAAAAGCTTGTAGATGCTTGCAAGAGATAAATTTTTCTAAGTGGGAAAGGGAGTGAGAAAAATGTAGGAGAAACTAATGTTGCAAGTAGGAAATTAGATTCCTACACCCACTAGTTAGAAAATTCATCACATGCATTTATGAGAAGAAACAACCCTACAAATGGCAACAATACAAGATAAGATTGCGAACTCAATGTTCTAGAATCTCCTCATCAAAGAGGCTACAAAATCCATCTTCTTGTATTTATTCTTAAACGAAGTTGTACATAATGTGGGGATGGAAGAAGTTTGAGAATGGAGAAAAGTAGAAGAAAATGGCTATCTACTTTGTTTTCTCTAAGAACAATGCACTCGTGAGTTTACAAGATCAATTTCCAACAATGTACAATGGCATGAAGAAGCCATTAAATCTCCTCCAATAAATAGTTACAACGTCTTTTTTTTAGCAAGAAATGGTTTACAATATTTTTAGTCATTCATGTTTGTTCATATTCTTGATTCGCAAAGAAATGCCTATTAGTGTGAAATCACAGCACTCCCAAATGAGTTATGGATCTACTTTTCTAAGGCAAGGTCATTTTCTGTGATTGCACAACATTGAGATTTTCCTAAGGTGTGGGACCTTGCAAAAATGGAAAATCTCTCCACAATTAAAGGTTGGTTCCTTATCCCTCTATTTAGGTGCATACGTAAGGATTTACAGAGGATCTATTTCTATACCTAATCTAAGACTTTCCAAGGAGATAGGGATAAAAGAGTATAAGAAATAAGAAATAACTAAACTACCAGGTGATGCACCAAAGGAATGATGAACACTTATTTTTCCAATAGACACAAACTAAAAAAATGCATACAATAAATAAGCACAAATAGCCAGATCTGTAATGGAAGATTAAATGGAAGAAAAAGATACAAGAAAGGATTTAAGATCAATTACAAACATGTTTTATTGCTCTGTGGATTGATACAATTCATTACAAAGTATCCAAAAGGCATAAACATATTACAATTTTAATGGAAGGCCTAAACCCCACAAATCCCTTTGCTAGAAGGAGAAGGGAGCCTACAAAACAAAGAATGTCCAACCCTTTACAATGAATCCTACCCCCGTATTTATAGATTCGATTAGAGAGAAGAAAGAGAGAGAGAGAAGTGGGAAAAGTAGGTCAAAGCTCAACCATTGCTGTTAATGCTTCTGATAAAATCTACCCCTAAATCTGTCTTTACTACATGAATCCTTGATTTGGCACCTTGAAAGAAGAGGAAACAATAGAAACAGATCGAATCCGATATGGTTATTGAGACAGATGGATCCTGCATTGAAGGCCTAAAGATGTTTCCTCCATTTTCCTTTACCTAACTTCCTCAAAATTAAAGTTTCAGACCTCCATGGTGTAGGTGAGGCTGAGATCTTTCCAATGGTGTTAGATTCGCAATATTTTGAGCCCTGAGTCAAAAGATATGCCCCTTCAAGTTTGTATCGAATCCGTACAAATGGGCGGGAAAATAATTTGAAAAATGGGTCCCCTTTTCATTTGGGACATGTGGCAACTGGATTAGAACAAAAAATAGGGCTTGTGGGTCCACAATTTATCTTTTTCCATTTGAACGAAAGGAAAATTTTCACCTTTCCCTCCGACTCCTCGCTTTGGCTTTGACTCGGTTCTAACACCGACGTTTTTCCGGGTGGAGTTGTAGGCCATTATGTAACTTTTACCCTTTTGTGATAACAAGGGGCAAAGAATCAAATTTTCCCTCGACACCCAACTTTCCTCTTGGACACCCATTAGTCCGCACTTTCTTGGGCTCTCCTTTTGGATTCACCTTTAGAGAAGCAATTTGTTAGGACACATGGTCTCTTTCCACGCTCCCTCCATACTTAGTCATTTTTGGACCTTTTCCCGAACAAGCTTTCAAGCCCGAGGACTTTGGATCTTCACCATTTCTTCCCTTTATCCTCTTTGGTCTTTTCGCGCATTTCCCTTCTTGTCTCGACCCTACTTTCCCATAGTTGAGTCAACCTATAGCTTGAAGAACAAATTTAAGACGTGGAAATGGCCCGACAAAGTCATTTCTTTTACACATGGTCCTTTAGTCTCTCTTGGCCTCTGCCACTCCATGGTTGAGTCCTTCTATGACCAATTTATAGGATTTGAGTTTTCTCAAGTTCCTCTTATGCATGGTTGTGGCCAATCCAATATTTGGCGCGGGGTGAAATATGGATAACAATTTGGCGACTCAAAGGGATATCTTCCTGCTAGATGAAAAGACCAATTTCCTTGTCATATTTGTTGGGCATGGAGTCGAGAAATATTATCTAATACTAATTCTTCCTCTAATTCATGAGGCCAGATGCTTGTACTCTCAATTTTCATAATAAATCTTGAAATGAAGGTTCCTGAGAGCAGAAAATTGTTTTAACAAAGGGCTTCATCTGTCTCTCTAAATGGACTCGCATAAGAGCCACAAAACAACACCACACTATATACAAAATTTGATATCATAAATTCTCCAAATGTAACATGTAGAGTGTTCAAAGAACTTAGGAGAAAAGCAATCTACACTACATCAAGACAATGTGCAGAAGCACTTATAGGAAAGAGAGACTAAACTAATATGTACAGGGTGAGACTTCCATTTTAGTACTAGTACTTAAGATATATCCCGTTCACTAGAATCTGCAACTCTTCACCCTCTAATGCCAACAATTGGAAATCATTTCTACTTTTACACCTTGTGATCATATAGGGGCCACTCTAGATGGTGTCAAACTTAGAATGACTTCCTGGTTTTGCTCGATCTGCATCCCATTTCAAAACTAGGTCTCCTTTCTGGAAGTTCCTTAATTTTGCCTTCTTGTCAAAACATCTCTTTATTAAGGCCTGATCCTTTTCCGTTTCTTGGAGAGCATGTTCATTGGTTTCTTCTAAATCTATCAGCTCCACATATTTGGTCTCCATTGGCTCAAATTTAGAGATCTCTAATTGATTTACGAGCTCCAATACTAGTAACTCAAGCGATATAGGCAACACTACCTCTTTACCATAAATGAGATTGAATGGAGAGCTGCCTATGGATCTTTTGGGCATTATTATATCAGCCCATAAGGCCATTTTGAGCTTTGTGTGCCAGTCCTCTAATTCTCATCAAGATTTCTTCTAATGATCTTTAGCAAGTTCTTGTTTGTGGACTTAGCCTGGCCATTACCTTGAGGGTAATAGTTTGATGAAGTACTCAAATAAGTCCCATTCTTAACATCCCATCATGTGATCTTGGAACCTATGAATGCTAATGCATTATCTGATATGATGGTGGCTAGCACTCCAAATCTGGTCACTATCCCCTCATAGAAATCTAGGATACTAGACTCATTGGCTTCCTTGAGTGCCACTACCTCGGTCCATTTGGTGAAATAATTTATCACCGCTGCTCAATCCATTTGTGGATTTGGCTTGAATTTATGTTGATGACTCCAATGAAGTCCAATCCCCATTGCATGAAAGGTTGTTTGACTAATATTGGGTGCAATGGAAGTGCTACTAGCCTCTCTTTAACTTTTAAGAATGCACAATTCTTGCACCTTTTGATCCATGTGTAACAGTCACTAAAGACTCTGGGCCAGTAATAACCTACCTTCATGATTTTGAGTGATGTCACTCTTAGAGAAAAATGGCCTCCAGCTGCTTCAAAATGGAATTCTTGTAGCACTCTCTCTACCTGATTTGTCCCAATGCATCTTAGCAGAATGTCATTGATGTCTCCTTTGAACATGACACCATCAATAAGAGCATATGGGAGGGCCCGTAACTTGAAATATATCCTTTTTTATTTACTCATCCCATGAGGGAACAAGCCTATTTGAAGGAAGTGCACCATGTCTTGGGTCCAACAAGGAGCAGTACAACATTTCTCCTTTCTACTTGATCATCTTGTAGAACAAGAACAACCTCCTTCCCACTGTTTGTTTCATCTTGTTGACCTGAGGCTAGTTGTTTACACAACCCTTTCCCACGGACCAGCTTGGTGACCTTGATATCAATGTCATATTCCATGACACGAGTGATCCATCTTGCACGTTTTTCATTCAGGTCCTTGCTGAGAAGGAATTCTTTAACTCCCGCATGGGAGACCAATAGTTGGATTTTGTTATTTGAAACCAAATGCTTAAACTTCTTCAATCCTCTTATCACCACCAAGACCTACTTCTCAATGAAGGAGTACTTCACCTCATAATCTTCCAAACTCTAGATGAAGAAAGCAATTGGTTGTTTTGCACTTTCTTTGTTCTACTGAACCAAGATTGTAGAAATTGTGTCACTGCCACCAAAGGCATACAATATGAAGTCTTTGAAAAATATAGATTCACAAGAGTTGGGGCTTGTGATATGGCTTCTTTGATAGCCTCAAAACTTTCTTTCCTTTAGCTTTCCACTTGAATGCTAAGCTCTTCTTCAACATCAACGTTATTGGCTTAACAAGGGCAATAAATTTTGGAACAAATCAGACAAAATTGATTTTTCCCAAGAAGCTTTGGAGAGCCTTCTTGTGACTTGGCAATGGCAATGCTCTTATTGCTTGAACTCTCTCTGGGTCAATTGCCAATCCTTCCTTTGATACAATATGGCCTAGAAGCTTTCCTTCATGGGCCAAGAATATGCATTTTTGGGGTTCAGTGACACCCCAAAACTCCTACATCTTTGGAATACCTGCCTTAGATGGAAAATATGATCTGTTGCATTTTTGGAAAACACTGTAATGTCATCCAGATAGATCAACACTATTTTGTTGATCAGTCCCTTAAATTCCATATCCATTTCCCTTTGAAAAGTGGCCCTGATGTTGGATAATCCAAATGGAATTTTCCTGTAGGCATATGTGCCCCATTTCGTTGTAAAAGTTGTTTTGAATTGATAATCTTCTTTCACCATGATCTAGTTGTACCTGTGTATCCATCTAGGAGGGAGAACCTTTCCGACCCATACACTACTTGCAATATTTTCTCCATTGAAGGGAGTGGGTAGTGATCTTTGAGGGAGGCTCTGTTCAAATCTCTGAAGTCAACACACAGCCTGATTTCTCCATTTTTCTTTTTGACTGGGACCAGGTTTGCAACCCAACTTGAGTGTTTTTTTAGAAATATGATACTCACCTCTATCATCTTCTTCAGCTCTTTATTCATCAGAGGCTCAATATGTGGGTTGACTGGTCTCTACTTCTTCCTTATGGGCTGAGTAGCTGGATCTAGTTTGACTATGTGTTGTGCTAGTTTTGGATTTAATCCTCTTAGTTATTCATAACTCCAAACAAACACATCAGAAATTCTTGGAAAATTTGTATGAATTCATACCTTTCTTGCTTGGTGGCCACTTTACCAATTTTAAGTGTTTTGTCTTCTCTAACTGGGATTGACTCTGAATCTTCTCCTTTGATTTGCATGTTAGCCTTCTCCTTTTTGAACTAATCATTAGGATTGAAAATGGATTCTAGTGTCACTAAAAATTTGGGAACCTTGTTTGTATCCAGTTGTACTATCTAATTCCCGCATCGCTTCTCTAGTCTACTCTAGTTTCTAGCTAAGAATTCAGATTTTTTGTACAAAAATTTAATGATCTGTTGATCATTCTCAAACAACTTCCAACATGTGTTATTATCTCGCATCTATAGCCTCACAACCACATGGATATGTGGTTGTTATTTGCCTCGCTTTGATGTTGTCAACCACATAAAACATTACCCCTATCACTGTAAGTTTATCAACATCTATATTCTCCTTCCTAGGTATGGACACAATGTCAAGGCCTCAAAATCCTCCATGAGGTCCCATACCCTACTCTTGTAGTTCTTGAGCAAGTCATTTTTGACAGCATTTAGTCCTCTAACTTGATTGGTAACCAATTCACTGTCACCAAACACTTGCAAGTTCTTAATTCCTAGCTTCCTTGTCCAATAAAGACCTTGGACTAAATCCTCGTATTCAACAATGTTATTTGAGCAAGAAAATTGGAATCTGAAGGCTAAATAATATTTCATACCTTTGGGGGACACAATCATAACTCCTCCTCTAGCTCCTTGTTTGCTCCTTGAGCCATCAAAGAACAATTGCCATACCCCATTGTTATCCTTATATTCTGGCTTAATTAGGTCAGGAAGAGGATGATTCTCTTCATGTAGACAATAGACACCCAGTTCAAATTCTTCCATCTCCTTATAGGGGTCAAAATCATGTATTTTGTTGGCCCACTCATCTAGGGTCAAGTCTGGGATACATCCCACCTTGGTATTTGTTTCATTAGTGTTTAAGAGGTCCTCTTGATCAAAATCTGAGCAGTTGGCATTGATTAGGCTAGGCACATAGGATTCAATATGATAATCAACAATAGGTTCAGATCTGATTGTGGTATTCACCCCATACCTTGTCCTAAAGAGCATATGTGACTAATCAGAAGACATGTAGCCTCCCATTTTGGCAATGAAGTCTCTGAATAGACAAAAAGAAAAATGTGGTGGAAAATCTATGATTGACACATTTTACAAAATAGTATAATTAGGGCAAGCGTATAGAGTGAGACTCAGATCCTTGATAATTCCCATAGTGGTCACTATTGTCCCATCTAATTGGACAACTCCTCTAGAGATGACTTCATATTGGAGACCCAACTAATCAGCTATTTGTTTGAGCATCACAGAACTACTAGCCCTAGAATCAATCATACAATTGTGCACCAATTAGTCTCTAATAATTAATGAGACATATAAGGGAGGAGGTCTCAATTTCTTACCTTGTTGTTCTCCTTGATTAATTCTAGGTTGAACTAATTGGTAAACAATCTCTCCTGCTGGTTAGGGGGTTGATTTGAACTTGACCAATTCTCGCATGGTAGTTTGCAAATGCATCCCTTTACCTTGGAATGGCCAAAGTGACTCCCATAGTGAAATGTTCACACTTTCCTTTTTATCTACTCAATAATATTGAATGAGCTATCTTTTTATTTCCCCTCCTGCACACATTTCTTTCTTGCACATGGGTTGTTACAACCAAAGGCTCGACTGGGTTTGGAAGGTGGTCTAGATTGGTTCAATATGTTGGGGGTTGTACTTAGAGCACCAGGACCTTATGGAGTGATGGAAGGTTGAGGTTCATATGAGTTCAGTGGTTGGCCCTCTCCAATACTTCTCTTTTTGGACTATGTATTGGTAGCCACACTTTGAGAAGGGGACTAATTCATCCCACACAAGTCTTCAGCCTACCAATTGAAAAGCATAGTCTCGCTTAGGGGTCCACTTTTTTGAGCTCCTTGCTTCGATATTCCTCTTGGATAGGTTATTGTGGCACTATACTAATTTACACCATCAATGCCTAATTTAGAGAACCATTAAAGTACGTTGATTGGTTATGGTTAATCGTACGAAAAACACCAATCATATTCTTGTGCCATATTGTTTTGTGCAAGAACCAATGCCCTTGATGTTGAAGCTATGTTCGGATCATACAACCTGAAAGGCCTATCAGCTTGGGGTTGTCCTTTTTTCTAGATTTGATTTACTGTCTGAGGTGGTGGCCTATTGTGCTTGATACTGGGGTCTGGCTTGATATTGAACCTGGGGCTGAGTTTGAGGCTGATACAACCTGGAAATCTGAGCTTGTTGTCTTTTGATGGTTACTAGCTCATTTCCTAGGTTCTGAAGTTGTTTCATGACTTCCTGAAGCTCTACAAAGGTGTTAGATGATGAAGTGGAAGATTCAACTGAACTTTGACTCCTAGGGGTGGGTATGGGAGCTAATGTAGGTGTTTGGCTAGCATCTGGGCTTCCTAACTTAGGGTATAGAGGCATGGATGGCCTAGGAGTGATTTTTCCATCTTGAATCAGATGGTTCTCAGCCCCTATGGAAAGGCTATAAGCTGTAGGTAATGTAGTGCCCCCCATTGACTAAATCATCAGGGAAATGTCAGAATTTAAAGCCCTAAGAAAGTATAAGAAGGCACCTTCATTAGTGGGCTTTACTGTTGTTGGAATTCTATCCCAAGTCCACTAGAATCTAAGGTTGAAATCTATTAACTACTCATTTGGGGCTCTTTTGATCATTGTTAGTTGTTCCAATAAAGACAAGTTATCACCTTTCTCTCCAAACCGGTCAGAAGAGTCATGCACAGCTAGTTCCAGCTTTGGATAGAGTCTAATTCAAGAATCTGAACCATTGTAAGCTTTCCTTTGAGTGAAAAGGTGAGTAGCTTAACTATAATTTCCATCTCATGGATCTCGTGGATTGTATGTACATTTGCAATATCTTGACATGGTCACCCTGGAGAAGCTTGATTTTCCCCAAAGTGAAATATGGGATGTTTTTAATGTTACAATTGGGACTAGGTTTTGTGCATTCAAGGTGATTGGACTACTACCAAGAATTTGACATATGGATTTGGTTGTGCCATTTTGATTGGCCTAAGAACCCTCAGAAACTAAAAGAAAGGCCTCTGCAGTGGAGGTGTTGAGAAGGTTCTACTTGGTGGAGATGGAGACCTTTGAACTCTTATTCCTCTCCTTTCTCTTCCTAGGGATAGACGTAAGTATTCAAATATACCTTCTTTCCTTTCCTTAGGCTGGGTTTTTCTCATGAATTTCCCAAGCTTGGGCTGTTGAAACCAGTAGATTTGTTTCTTTTGGAGTCGTCAGATGTATAATTTTAAGGATTCTTAAAATACGAATCACAACAAGTGTACATCAATTCCTATTGTTATAAGAAGGAGACTTAGTCCCACCGCGCATGCCAAAACTATTAGTGCAAAATCACAGCACCCCCAAATGAGTTATGGATCTACTTTTCTAAGGCAGGGTCATTTGGTGTGATTCCATAACCTTGAGTTTTTCCTAAGGTGTGGGACCTTACAAAAATGGAAAATCTCTCCAGATTAAAGGTTGGCTCCTTATCCCTCTGTTTAGGTGCATACATAAGGATTTGCATAGGACCTATTTCTATACCTATATAAGACTTTATAAGGAGACATAGATAAAAGAGTATAAGAAATAAGAAATAACTAAACTACCAGGTGAAGCACCAAAGGAATGATGAACACTTATTTTGCCAATAGACAAAAACCAACAAAATGCATACAATAAACAAGCACAGATAGCTAGATCTATAATGGAAGATCAAATGGAAGAAAAAGATACAAGAAAGGATCTAAGATCGATCACAGACATGTTTTATTGCTCTGTGGATTGATACAATTCATTACAAAGTAGCCAAAAGGAAGAAAAGCATTGCAATTTTAATGGAAGGCCTAAACCCCAAAATCCCTTTACTATAAGGAGAAGGGAGCATGTAAAACAATGAATGTCCAACCCTTTACAATGAATCATGCCCCCATATTTATAGATTCGATCTAGAGAGAAGAAAGAGAGAGAGAGAAGCGAGAAAAGTAGGCCAAAACTCAACCACTTTGTTAATGCTTCTGATAAAATCTACCCCTAAATCCTTCTTTACTGCATGAATCCTTGATTCAACACCTTGAAAGAAGAGGAAATAGAGGAAACAGATCGAATCTGATCTATTTGTTGAGACAGATGGATCCTGTATTGAAGGCCCAAAGATGTTTCCTCCATTTTCCTTTACCTAACCTCCTCAAAATTAAATTTTCACACCTCCATGGTGTAGGTGAGGTTGAGATCTTTCCAATGGTGTCAGATTCACAATATTTTGAGCCCTGAGTCGAAAGATATTCCCCTTCAAATTTTGTAGCGAATCCATATAAATGGGTGGGAAAACAATTTGAAAAATGGGTCCCCCTTTTTGTTTGGGACATGTGGCAGCCGGATTAGAACAAAAAATCAGGCTTATGCATCCGCAATTTATCTTTTTCCCTTTGAACGAAAAGAAAATTTTCACTTTTCCCTCTGACTCCCCACCTTGGTTTTGACTTGGGTTATAACGCTCACTTTTTCCCGCGGGCGGAGTTACATGTGGCCATTTTGTAAATTTTACCCTTTTGTAATAAGGGGAAAAGAATCAACTTTTCCCCTAACGCCCTACTTTCTTGTGGGACACACGTCGATCCTGTACTTTATTGGGCTCTCCTTTTGATTCACCTTTGGATAAATTTCATTAAGACACGTGGTCTCTTCCACTTCCTCCTCCATACTTAGTCATTTTTGGACCTTTTCCTGAACCGTTTTGAGCCCGAGGACTTTAGATCTTTGTCATTTCTTCCCCTTCTCCTCTCTAGGTCTTTCTGCGGCATTGCCCCTTCTTGTCTGACCCTACTATCCCATAGTTGAGTCAACCTATAGCTTGAAGAATGGATTTAAGACGTGGAAATGGCCCGAAAAAGTCGTTTCTTTTGCACAAGGTCCTTTAGTCTCTCTTGGCCTTCGCCACTCCATGGTTGAGTCCTTATGTGACCAATTTGCAGGATTTGAATGAGTTTTCTTAGGTTCCTCTTATGCGGGGTCATGGCCGATCCAATATTTAGCGCAGGGGTGAAATATGGATAACAATGCCAATGGTGGAGAAAACCATACTTTTCATAGTGTAGTTGTTACACACATTTTGTAACTTTGAATTTGAAGCGCGTTCATCTTTCCTATGAAACTTTAAACTAGAGCCATCCACATGGGAGAAATTTACTCGAGTGGGTTTGGAGGATTCCTTTTGCATTTTGTGACTTTATAGAGATTTGGCATTTTGGAACATTTTCGCCCACTCACCCACTTTTGATATGGTCTTGACATGTGGCCTCACTTGAGTAGAGATAGAGTCACGGGCCACTCTTATTATTTTACCTTTTTCAATCCAGGCTCAAAAACACAAATTGCTCCATCACCCGCCCACCGCTTTGACTCTTTTGATGTGGGCTCAATATTTGACTTTTTCCTCTTGGGATGATCGGAGCTATAGGTCACTTTATGACTTTAAGCCCTTTTTACAAAAAGGCTCAAAAACACAAATTTCTCTCCGCCGACCCGCTTCATTACTTTGAATTTTCAACGGTGGGCTCAAAATTTGACTTTTTCCTTTGTGTTTAGCAGGTGCATGGGTCACTTTATGACCTTTAGCCTTTTCTACAAAGAGGCTCAAAAATAAAATTACTCCACTAGCCCACCTCCAATTAGATATGTCCACGTACCCATGGATAATGGAGCCAAAATTTAATGGGGAAGAAAACGCTCATCATTCACGACTGTGGAAAAAATGTAGAGAAGAAGAAAACCCCACCATTTGCACCTAATTTTTAAATTTATTTTGTGAACCAAGGAATTGAAAAAAAAAAAAGGTTCGAGGATCCATGGCCATAGAAAACTCAAAAATTTCATTCAAATGAGGACAACAATATAATTTTCATACATCTAGACTAGAAAATGGAAAATTTATCAAATTTTATAGAATGGAGAGTTTAAACAACTTCAAAGCATGAATTTCTCTATCTTTTCGACTTCCACTTTATTTAAACACCTCTGGAGGGCGGGAGCTAAAAATATTTGAATTTGACTTAGAAAATGAGGGGGGGATTTTGAGGGTGATAAAAACTAGCTCTAGCTTTGAGACATGACATGGGAGTCCAAAATCTCAATCTCTAGACCCTGTAATTCATTGATTGGTTCCTTATCCATTGGGCCTTGTAGAGTGATGTATAACTTTGAGAAAGAAAGATTAGAAGAAGGAAATAAACAAACACACAATGTGAAGGAAACACACGACACGCAACAGAAGGGGAAACAAAACCACACAATGGAAAGGGAAACACACCTAACAATCACCTATGGTACAAGGTGGGGGACAACCTACTTTCACTGATGATACAATTTCAATTATTTCCCACTTCGAGGCAATTCCAGTGGCATTCCATCCAAATATGAGATCATAAAAAGTGTTCTTGCCGCAAGCTTCACGAATCTAGAATGGGCCGAGCCATAATGAATCAAACTTTCTATGGCTGCCTTTTGGTTCTCTTCTCTTGTCCCATAGTAGGATGAAGTTTCCAAATTTGAATTCTCTTGCCTTGGCCTTCTTATCAAAAATATTCTCTACTTTCAATTGGTGCTCCTTAATGCAATCCACCACTTGGAGTCTATTTTCTTCAAGCTTCTCAAGAAAGAGGATCCTCTTGTGAATGGAATCCTTGTGCTGACCATTTTCTATTTCCTATAAGCTTGAGAGCTGGCATCTTGATCGTGAGAGGAATTTCTTATTTGAATCCATATAGCAGTTGGAATGGTGACATACCTATTTCCTTCTTAGGAGTGATCCTATCCACCCATAATGCGTCATATAACCTTTTGTGCCAATTCCTTTGATTCTCATTTACAAGCTTGTAGATAATGATCACAATGTTCTTGTTGCTTGATTCGTCATGTCCATTTCCTTGTGGATAGTAGTCAGAAGAATGAGATAGGGAGATTTCGTAGCCATAGAAAAACTCGATCAGCTCTCTTAAAGAGAAATAGGTAGAATTATCTGCTACAATCTTCTATGGCACTCAAATGACTATGATATTCTCCTTGATGAAGTTGTATATTGTTTTAGTGTTGGCTTGTTTGGCTAGAATGGCTTCCACCCATTTAGTGAAGTAGTCTATTGCTGTGAGTACATAGGTGTTCCCTACACTTGAGTGAGGGTTCAGAACACTAATGAAGTCCATCCCCCACTATTGAAATGGTTCTTCAATAACCACATGCCTGAGTGGTAATGAAGCAAGTTATGGTCTTCCAACAAACTGTTGGCATGCTTTGCATTTAGAAACCCAATCTTGAGTGTTTACAAAGATGGTGGGCCAATAATACCTTCCTCGGAGGATCTTATGTGTAGTGAACATTCCACCACATGCTTGGTCATGGTATGCTTTAAGCAACTTTTCTTATTGCTCTTTATCTACGCACCTGAGGAAACAACCATCCAGGCCTCTTTTGTAAAGTGCATGATTCTAGATTACAAATTTAGTTGCCTTCAGCTTGAGTGTTCTCCTTTTCTTGTAATCAATATGGGGAGGGCATTCTCCATAAGTCAGGTAATATGCAATATCAACATACCACTCATTAGTAGTGGTGACAAAGATAACCTATGGGTTATCTTCTGAACAAGTTGAGAAAGCACAATTTTCTTCACCATGTTGAACTTTGAGTGTTTCATCTTCAAAAATCAACTTGCACAAGCTATTTCCCCTTACCAGATTGGAGGGTTGAATATCCAAGTCATATTCTTGAGTATTTGCAATCCAATTTCCTCTTTTAGCTCTAGGATCATGCTGTGTCAAGATGGACTTGATTGCACTGTCAGGGACCATCACCACCATATGGGAATTGAGGATGTAAAACCTGAATTTTTTTATAGCCTTGACCACTGCATAGGCATGCTTCTCTAATTGGTTGTATTTTAGCTCATGCTTTTTCAAATGAAAACTCATGAAAGCAATAGGATCTTCCATGCTTTCATCATTTTTCTAAATGAGAACAACAGAGAGTGTATGTTCTGATGCATAACAATTCATGATGAATTCTTTGTTAAAATCTGGAGATACAAGAGTCAGAGCTTTGGCCATGGATTTCTTTATCTCTTCAAATTTTTCCTTCCTTCATTGTTCCATTTGAATTTTTCTTATGGTTTCATCATGGAAGTGATGTGCTTCATCAAATCAACAAACTCGGCACAAAACAACAAAGAATGTTCACCTTTCGAAGAATGAATGAACTCCATTCTTAATTGTGGGTAGGGCTAATGCTTGAATGGATATAATTCTCTCGGGATCAATGTGTGCTCTATGTTTGTTCATAATGTGCCCCAATAACATGGCTTTTGTGACTCTAAAAATGTAATTTTTTCGATTTAGTGATATGCCATGTTTCCTACACCTTCAAGTACTGCTCCAGTGATAGATATGATCTCCCCTCTTCTTTGAAAATATTGTGAGATCATCAAGATATATGACAATGCAAGGCTTCAAATCTTTGAAGGCCAAATTCATCGCCCTTTGGAAGGTAGATCCTACATTAATTAGGCCAAAAATGCATTTTGCTATAGGCAAAAGTTCCCAAGGTGTTGTAAAGCCCGTCTTGGTGCAATCCTCTTCTCGCCACTTTGATTTGATTATATCCTAAGAATCCATCAAGTAATGAAATCATTTCAGATCTAGTGACTGCTTGCAGGATATGGTCCATGATAGGAAGAGGATAATTTTCCTTTAGTGATGCCTAGTTTAGGTTGCGAAAATCTACACATATCCTTATTTCACCATTCTTCTTCCACACTGGCACAATGTTAGCCACCCACATTGAATGGTGGATGGGAAATATGATCCTTGCATTAAGCATCTTCGTTACCTCCTCCTTGATGGTATCAGCAATATTTGGGTTATACAGCCTTTTTTTCTTCCTGAAGGGCTTAACACCCTGCTTCAAAGGAATTGAGTGATGCATTTCCTTTGGCTGGAAGGATTTGAGTTCATCATAAGAGTAGACCAAGACATCTAAGTATTTCTTGAGTAATGCAAAAACCTTCTTTTTTCTTCAGGAGAGCAACATTTTCCAATATTGACCATCCTTGGCTCCTCTGGGGTACTAATGTTTTCTTTATCAAAATCAATGGGTAGTGAGAATATTGCTTTTCTTTCTCTTGAATGAATCACATGTTTTTCAAAGAGGTATTCTAAAGAGACTAGGCCTTTGGGAATTTTGTGATCTTTCAATTTGATTATTCCCTCATCATCAATACCTTCAATTCCTTATTTCTCTTCTTTGGGGACTACTTTTCAAAGTGTGGTTTTTCACCTCTTTCAAAGAAAATATTGTTGAAATTATCTCTTTGCTCTAAAGAGGCTAGGATTTGGTTATCATCATTGATGACTTGCCAATGATTTGCATTGTCTAGTACACTAGGCCTAAATACCATTTCAATGGTCACTTTGTCTTTACCAAAAGAAGGATGAGGTGTCACTAGGGAAGCTGACACTGCAAGAGAATCAGCCTTTTCATTCTGTTCCCTTAGAATAGCTTCAATGGAAAATGCATCAAAAGATTCAATGCAGTCCCACACTTTTTTTTGTAATGCCGAGTCTTGGATTCTTCACCTGATATTATTAGTGGACCTACTTTACTAAAACCTCTACATCACCTCGGAATCTCGCTTCTTGATTCCCATGTCCTCTACTACACTCATGCCTAAGAGTATTTCTTCATACTTTGTATTGTTATTTGTATTATCAAATTGCAGCTTGTAGGCAAATGGGTAAAACTCATTGGAAGGAGAGTACAATGCTACACAAGCTCCCAAGCCTGCACTGGAATGACTACCATCAAATTCCATTATCCAAATTCGATCTTCCTCTTCCTCTATGAGAAGTGGAAAGTTCTCCTCTTTTCCTGATGTGAGAAAGTAGTTTCCTAGCCCATAATCTTGAAAGAGAATGTTTTCTTTTGGATCATCATACTTTCATACTGTGAACTTCATCTTTCTTACTGGTAGCAACTTCTTCATCTCTCCTTTTACTGGGATAGTTGTAGATGACCAATCAATTTTTATCTCTCCACCTAGGTCTCTGCAGAAACTCCTACTCAATAGCATACTAAAGGATGTTGGGATGTCCGCTACCAGTATGGTTAGGAGCACCTTCTTGTCTAGAAAATCAGCTAGTGTTACCTGTGCATCTTTGATTCTTCCTACCAATGGAACTTGTTTGGATTCCATTGAGTAATAGGTTCCATTTACCCAGATCAAGGTGAGGCCTAGAAAATTTTCAACTTTTACTAGCATCACATTATCCGAGGTTCCGAATCTATGACACAATCATTCAAATGGAAGCCTTTGATGGGGAATGACAGTGAGAAAGGTTCAACCTTGTTGGTTTTGGAGGCACTGCGGGCTAGCATGTTTTTGGAAGGTGGTGTGAATGGTGTGGGTAGTAAGCCTTTAGGATTAGGAATTGAGGATATAGGGTTACCACCATGAACTTGTCATTAATGAACTTGTCAAACTAGGCAGGGTGTGTTTGTAGGTATTCTATTTTTGAGAGTTGGACTTTGGTTTTGCTTGCATGTTCCACAAAGTCAAATGGGGTTATGGTGAGTGAGGAAGAGGTTTTGGAAATGGAGGAAGATTTACATGGTAGAGGATTTTCTACTTTGGGTGTTGAATTCTCCTTTTCGGGTGTAGCAATTGGCTTGGAAGGGGGTGAGGGTGTAGCTTTTGATTGAACCTTAGATGTTTTTGTAGGAACAACATTTAAAGGAGAATTGTTCTTAGCAACTTTTGAGCTGGGAGAAGAATTAGATGAATTACTTGGCATAGTAGCATGATCCCTGACAACTAGTGAGTCTGGTTTTCTTTGGTGACTCTATAGAAGGTGGTAATGGTGATCCTCTGCTGATGATTTTATTTTGTGTGACCTCTGGGAGAATCTTCTTTATTCTTCTTATCCTTTACCGCAATCTGTTGAGGATGAAGCACCTTTCCTAGATTGTGCATGAGTGAAAACAACACATGAGAAACTTGGAGCTTCTTCATCATCCTCATCTTCATCATCAACATACTCAATTAGGCCATTTTGCATATCAACTTCCTCGACCTCAAGATATTTTTCATAGTCTTCCATATTTTCTTCTTTAGTTTCATCAATTTTTGCTTCCTCCTCTAGCTCTTTGGTGTCACAGATGGAATTGACTGGTGGTGCTTCAAGAGCAAGCCGATGAGGAGGTGGAGCAATCCTTGGCCTATTTGGAGGGTTTGGTCTCCTTGAAGCATTCTGCATTGTGATCTGAGATAGATTCTTCTTCAAGGAAACCAAGTCATTTTCCATTTTTTGGAACATTGGATATGTGGTGACAGAGTTTGAATTCTGACCCTTTTTCTTTCCATTGGGGCCTTTCACCTTTCTGGAAAGGATTAGATCATCATCGGTTTCTATTGCATAGTCCTTGGCTTCCCTCAATGTTCTTGGTTGGGCTCTTCTGAGGAAGAAACCTACTTCTGATGGTAAAGCACTGATGAAAAACCTCTTCAAATTATTTTTAGAAGGCACCACATCTTCAAGGATCCTTCTTATCACTCTATCATATCTTGCTATGAAGTCCCTCATTGACTCAGAGGTTTCTTTCTTCATTTGTACCAATTGGACTAAAAGATCCTGAAAATATTTTGTGCTCTTGAACTTTGTGTTTGAATGCACTTCTTATATCTTCCCAATAGGTGATAGACCTCGGGGGTAGCATGTAGAACCATTCGGTAACTTTCTCTTGAAGTGACTCCACAAAGATTTAGACTGACACATCTTCATCCTCAACACCCAAAACACTAAAATCCATGATAAATACTATTACATGCTCTTCAGGAGTTGAGAACCATCCCCTTTGAGTTTTGGGAAGTTTTTTCTTGAGCCTCTCGATAGCTCATGGAGTGGTTGAGAAAGAGCCAGTGGACCAGTGTTTCCTCCCCATGGTACATTAGGCCTATGTGCCTCATGACCACGTTTATTCTCAGGATCACAATCCCCCACTCTATTTCTATTTCTAGCTTCCAACCTTATTAAGGTTGTGGCTTCTGTTGCTGCTCTTCCGTCTACCTCGGCTTGAAGTCTCTCAATTTCTTTGAGTTGAGATCTTATTTCTTTATTGGCTCTCACCTCTCTTTCTCTAGCTTCTTCTTTGGTCTTCATGTCAGTGAAGTCTACAAGGTTCTCGTTGATGTATGGGAATTCACCATCCAAAGGATTGGAAACACTCAGGTTCCCAACGTGACCGGTTGCTTGAAAAGGAAGCCTTTGGATTCCGAGTGGCTCTTGTCTCCTTTGAAGTTCCTCAAAAATGGGATCAGTTTTGTCCTCCTTGTCTCTATTTCGGGTGAATCTTCTATCCACTAGCTTGAAAATCTATGCTCTTCTTTGCGGTGCTGGAATTTTTCTTTTCCTCTCCAATTCAATAGTGCGTTCTTCTTCAAGGTCCAGAATTCTCATGGCAATGAAGTAGTGATTGGCACTTTTTCTATTATGCCAGATAGCTTCCCTCAAATATGAAGAAATGTCTTCTTGGATGTGGAAGAGAAATTTAGGTCTTTCAATAGGAGGGTTTCCTAAAATAGCCATGATTTGCATCTATGTGGATCATATAGCCACTCAAATTCTAGAATTTTTCTTTTTTCGAATTTTGAATTTTCTGACCTTGCGGTTGTATTCAGGTGCGAGATGTTGCTAAATCTGCCCCATGGTGGGCACCAAAACTATTAGCAAGGAATTTGTCGGGTGGAAATTTTTTTGAATTCCTTTCCAATGCTCTAGGAATCCAATTCCCTCTGCTTAACTGGTGCATCTTCTGAGTACGCATGTGCGAGAGTGTGGATTTCTATGGTGGCCTTTTGGCCGAGGATCCAACAGGGGCACTCCACCGACCTCAGGCAAAGCTTCATAGATACTTGCAAGAGAAAAAATTGTCTCGAAAGTGGGAAAGGGAGTGAGAAAAAGGTAGGAGAAACTAATGTTACAGGTAGGAAATCGATTACTGCATCCACTAGTTAGAAAATTCATCACATGCATTCATGAGAAGAAACAAACCTTGTAAATGGCAACAAGATGAGATAAGATTGCAAACTCAAAGTTTCTAAAATCTCCTCATCAAAGAGGCTAAAAATCCTTCTTCTTGTATTGATGCTTAAACAAAATTTGTACATAATGTGGGGATGTAAGAAGTTTGAGAATGGAGGAAATTAGAAGAAAATGGCTATCTCCTTTGTTTTCTCTAAGTACAATGCACTCGTGAGTTTACAAGATCAATTGCCAACAATGTACAATGGCGTTAAGAAGCCATTAAATATCCTCCAAGAAATGGTTACAACTTCTTCTTTTTTAGCAATAAATGGTTTACAATCTTTTTAGTCATTCGCATTTGCTCGATTCTTGATTCGCGAAGAAACGCCAATGGCGAAAAAACCATACTTTTCATCATAATGCAACTATTACACACATTTTGTAACTTTGAATTTGAACCATTCATCTTTCCTTTGAAACTTTAAACCAGAGCCATCCATGTGGGAGAAATTTACTTGGAGTGGGCGTGGAGGATTCCTTTTGCATTTTGTGACTTTATAGAGATTTGGCATTTTGGAACATTTTGGCCCACTCACCTTCTTTTGATATGGTCTTGACACGTGGCCTCACTTGAGTGGAGACAGAGTCATGGGCCACTTTTATAATTTTACCTTTTTTTCAATGCGGGCTCAAAAACACAAATTGCTCTACCACCCGCCCACCGCTTTGACTCTTTTGATGCGGGCTCAATATTTGACTTTTTCCCTCTTGGCATGATCGGGTTGTGGGTCACTTTATGACTTTTAGCCCTTTTTACAAAAAGGCTCAAAAACACAAATTTCTCCACCGACCCACTTCCCTACTTTGACTTTCCAACGACGGGCTCAAGATTTGACTTTTTCCTTTGTATTTGGCAGATTTGTGGGTCACTTTATGACCTTTAGAATTTTTTACAAAGAGGCTCAAAAACAAAAATTACTCTGCCAACCCTCCTCTAACTAGATATGTCCACGTACCCATGGATAATGGAGCCAAAATTTGACAAGGAAGAAAATGCCCGTCATTCATGACTGTGGAAAAAATGCAGAGAAGAAGAAAACTCCACCATTTTACGCCCGATTTTCAAATTTCTTTCACAAACCAAGGAATTAAAAACAATACAAGGTTTGATGATCCATGGCCATAGAAAGATAAAAAAATTCATTCAAATGAGGAAAACAATAAATTTTTCACGCGTCCAGATAGGGAAATGGAAAATTTATCAAAATGTGCAGACTAGAGAGTTTAAAAAACTTCAAAGCATGAATTTCTCTATCTTTTCAAACTTCCAACTTTACTTGAACACCTCTAGAGGGCGGGAGCTCAAAATATTTGAATTTTACTTAGAAAATGAGGGGGGGATTTTGAGGGTGATAACATTACCTTTTTCTTGGTTCCATTAATTTGCAACACTATTTAAGAGCTCATCCTTAGATTCTAGCTCTTTTTTAGACTACCAATTTACTCCTCAAGAGCCAACAACTAACACCTTAGAAAGGATTTTTCTTCCTGAATTTATTGATTATGCCTTCAACTTCCTCAAGCTTTTCCTTGTTTGAAAATTTTCCCATGGTTTCCTACACACCTATACCAAGTAAAGAGATAAACCAACTATGATACCAAACTTGATCTAAAAATGGTACTATTTTCTATACTTTTTAAAATTTTGAATACTTAATTTTTCTAGACTTAAAAATTGATTAAGGGTGATTAATTGAAGCAATTTACGGTTTTGAAAGCCTAATTTTCCAGTTTCCCCTTATCGAACAATTAGTCGTTTTAAAAATCTAACTCCCGTAATCAAATGGAAATAATACAAATCCTTAAATTTGATAACAAGATGAGTTTGAAATTGCACTCAATTTGATTTTAATTCCCAAAATTGAAAATGTGAATTCATTCTGTAAGTTGTGGAGAATGGATTGTCAATTTCAATTAGGTCCAATTTAGCTTGATTAAGTGTTTACTTCATCAATTAATCCAAATAATGATTTTTATCTGATCAAAAGCTTCACAAACTGAAAATAAATCCACAACAAGAAATTGTTAATGGAGTTCACCCATAGGCTATGTCTCTAGATTCACGTAATCGTGAATCGATCTATTATTGCCCAAAGAAGTACAATTAACCCTTCAATAATGACAAATAAACCTTTATACCTAAAATGAATCTTAAAAATAGGTTTGTAGACTTCAATTTCTGTCGACACTATCCACAAATTCACTCGTGGCTTCAAAGGCTCTCCATAGTGCTTTTCATGTGAAAATGGGACCAAAAAATGCATACACTAGAAAATATATAAAACCTCATGGAAAAAGAAGACCCCTTTTGTCTTTGTGACAAAATTTTGAACAACATTTATTTTTATTCTAAGTTCTTATTATGTCTCTAACTTCCTCAAAAACTTAGTTTTCTATAACTTCTCTATTCACCGCCTATATAAAATCTTGCACTATGTATTTTATAAAAATCACCGAGCTCCCTAACCACCCAATCGATCTATTTTTCAGGTTGGTTGGGGTGATCTGTTTGTGAGGAAGTGGTCATGGGTTTGAGCCATGGGGATCCTTTTTTGTTGGGTTTGTTATTATAAAGTGGGGAAAATCCCACATTTAATGTGGGCGGAGACAATTTAAGCCATTAATAAGGAAATGCATGGATAAGGTTTACATGGCATATGCTAAACTTTCTCCTTTTTTGGGCCTCAAATTTTTTTTTAGAATTATATTGCCTCTACCGCATTTTGCATTGTTTCATTGTGTCGTGTATTACAAGGGCGCCGAGATGGGACGGTTTGACTACATCGAAGGTGCTGAGTCTTTGGTGCCTTGCCCATTAATGCAATGTGAATTGATCACCAAGCTATGGATTGCATTTTTATCCCGTCAACGTGATCCCGCCAAGGTAATAGGAAATAAGGTTATCCCATTCTAAGAAAATAGGGAATAAAACCATCCCGAACCATATGGAAATAATCCCAAACAATGTGATAAATAGTGTGATCAACTCGGTGGGGAGTTGATCACCCCAATAAGCTAATAAAATAACTCACCCAAGCTCAATCCACCCCTGCAATGAAAACTCAACTCTCCAATACAATAATCCCACATGGGAAATGTTAGAGAGATATATGGCATATATAATCAAAAATATAATAACAATCATATGAAAAGGTAGAAAAGGTACCCCTCCTATAAAAGAGTGTGCCGAACCTAGCTAAGATCCCCGACCAAGAAAATAGCAGGGGCCCAAAATTTTTTTCTTTTGTACGTCAAAGACCGAGATAAATTTTTTTAACCTTTTGATCCTTTTACCATTTTTCCACATGTCATGTCTGGATTGGACTGTTGACTTAGGTGTACAACTTTTCAAACTTGAACTTTGACATGTGATATCTTTCGCATATGAGCTCCATTTTATGAGTTCCACATGTCGACGGAAGATCTCGAGGCACTCTATAGGAATGAAATAGTTTAGAAATATTTAGGGAAGATTTTAATGCTATAAAATCCTCCATATAATAGAGGGTTTTGAGTGGGAAAATAAGACTACGCTTTGGTTCTATTTTCGGACCTCTTTTCAAGCTGTAAATATTTTACATGATGAAGATGTATTAGTTGACTTTGGAAAGCATTAAGAGTTGGGTTGTGGATTTAGAAGACCATTTTTCTCATAGATATAACAATGGACCTGATTTTGATGTTGGCATATGGGTTGAAGAACATTTGTTTCATGAACTCTATGAAACATTCTTTTGTTGTTTTCCTATAGAGTTATACAAGTGGATGGTAGAATATCCATCGAAGCAGAATTAGAGGTATAGAAAAATTGTTTGGACACAATAAGATTACCAAGATCTCTATAGTGTTGATGTGACTTGGAAACTTTCTATAGATCATTATTAGAGTGGTTTTTTTCATAGTTACATGTTGGAGTATATTGTTTCTACTTAATATTTTCTAGAGGTTACTGAGTTTTAGTTCTTTCAAGAAACCAGAGGATATTATTTTTGCGCTATCCCTTTAGTGATTAAGATCTTGTTGGTGACTTTGGATTTGGAAGAATGACCTATGGATAGCTAAACCTCCATCGTATGCGAGGGAAGGAGAAAGTGTGGTGAAATATGGTATACCTTACATAATAAAAGGAAAGAGAGGAAAGGTGTCTTAAGTATAATGAAGCATGGGAGAGGGATTTTGTGAATAAGCGTGATATTGAGGAGTTTGTGGAATTAAGGAAGATGATGTCTCATGAAGGATTTGAAGCTCATGTGGAAGACGTGGAGCTGGAGCATCAGGCTCTCAACCACTTAGGCCAGTGTAGAAGAGAACCCCATTTAGCTTCAAATGAGAGTGTGTTAGAAGAAGAGGAATAAGGACCGTAGGTGCGCATCTAATCCCACATGGTGAAATTTCCCTTGTGTTTAGTGTTCAAGTTCCAGAAATAGTTATTGACAGACATTATATTATTGGTGATAGAGTAGCGATAGGTAGATTTTAGGTTCCATTGATTACAAAATTTCTTTAGAGGACACATTCATCTATGGCTGCGTAGACATCTTCTTTGTTTGGTGGCCCTATTAGTGGTATATTTTCTGGAGCATCATCCAGACAGAGCATGGGCATGTAGAATGTTGGTAATACATCTAGCAATAGTTCAAATTTACAGATTGTGAGAGTTAAATTTAGTACAATAGTTGGGACAAAAAAAATATCATCCTCTGGTCCAGTGCCCACTACATGAGGTGGATCGGGAGGATCATGAGGTCTGGGATCTATGGATCTAGTGGTTCTAGAGGTGGAGGGAATACTGGAGGTAATACAGTTTCTAGATCTACTTGGCATGGTTTGCATCAGCCATAACAAGTCTATTACGAGATGTCTCTTCACCTACTAGAGTACATAGGCATTAAGGATGCAGTGAAGCATGTGCATATGTGTGAGATACTATGGCACACTAAGGGAATTACCACTATTGAGTGTAAGCAAATTTAGTTTTCAACTACTTTACAAGGCATGTGCATAATTGGTATAGGAAGTATGATTTGAATCATACTACTATAGATTACAATGCTCACGTGCAATGCTTTCTTGGTGGAGTTTCATATACCTAATTTTGAACAGAAAATCATTAGTGCAATTTGAAGGAGATTAATCATGGCATGACCGAGATCAAAAAGGAGTATAACATGCATTTTAAAACTTTATTATCAAATTTTTCTTATGATATTAACCCTAGCCACCATGCACATTGGTTTTATTGGTGGCTCAATCACACCTTTCTCGGAAGGGTGCTCTCTCATAAGACCTTTAGAGATCTGCGTAAGGAATTAAAGGTAGCTTTATGTGCTGAGGAAGTTGGGAGTGTAGGCACTGGAGTTAGCCCATTCTTGGAGGTACAAATTACATCCATATAGAAATAGTTAGAGAAACTATCATCCAATTCAGCTCATGAGACGCACAAGTGGAATATGGTGTACAAATTGTGAGGTGGAAGGACATACTAAGGATAGTTTCCCTTGTAAATTGGTATGCACCATGTTGTTAGATTATGAGATTTGTCACTTAGATCATGATTCGAGTAGATGCCCCTTGTTGCAGTGCACGATCATGAAGAATTTTTCTTGATATTGTAAGATTTATAAGTCCCACACTCACGATAAAGAGAATTATAGATTAATTGATAAAATTCATGAGGCTATTAAGACTGGTGTACGTCGAGACCAATGTTGTAAGTGGTTTTAAGGAGTAAGATGAACATCATAATCACAACCACAATGAAGGGTTATTTGATGGAAGTGGTAGAGGTAGAGGTTACTGAGGAGGATACAGAGGTCATGTTTGCGGTAGTGGATGAGGTGATTTCCTTGAGGAACTGTTTTACATGCGGATCCCCTGATGATTATAGGTGTGAATGCCCTTAGAACGTAGTCTGCTCATGTTTCGGAAGTAACATATGTTTGAATAATGTCCCAAGTTATATGAGCACATGAGTAAGAATTATAAGAAGAATTATAAGGGTGCGGGAATGATTAAAGTGTAGCTCACCATAGAAGACCAGTGGATGCCTAAGATTGCGCTAGATCTTGATATGTTTCTTATGTTAGTGACTACACACACCGAGGCTACGTGTGCTCGTGAGAGCCTGAAGTTGAAGGCTATTATTATAAAGAAAGAGGTGATAAATGTGAAATATTTAGATATTTCCCATAAAAATTAAGTTTATCAAGAGACCATGGAGATTATTAGAAAATTGCAGGTGAAATTCAATGCTTAAAGGAACAGTCGTAGAAGTTGGAGCGGAAAAGAAAGTTAAGCTTCCTCATAAAGATGTTGATAATTTGAAGGAGGTTTGTAAGATGTTTTTCTAGGTGAATATCATTCCTTTGTTAGGCGAATGATTTTGAGAGAAGATACCACCTGTTGGATCTAAGCGTGAGAGACATATATTGCATGCAAACTTACCTCCTCATAGTCTTAAGTATGATAAAGAGATCACTTTGAATGTAGTTTTTGATGGGTGGTTGTTAAGTAACATACTAATTGATATAGGTGTAGACGTAAATGTACTCACTTTTGATGTTTGGAATTAGATGGGGATACCACTGTTACATCCCTCTTCAAATGTGTTGTATATGGTGAAAAGGACTAGATCCATGCCCATTGGAGTATTGAAAGATTCCACTATTACTATACAAGGGGCCAAGTTCACTGGGACTTTGAGGTCTTAGTGCTTACCAGAGTGGATAGTTTTCCAACATTTCTTGGGAACCCTTGGTGTTATGCTAATAATGTTAATTTGTGCTTTAATAAAGGTTATATCAGTTTTGATAACAAAGAAGATCACACCATAATTTGTTTGTGAGATCGGAAGGATGCACCATATGTAGAACCCTTGAGTGAAGAGGATTTGAATAGGATATATGTGCACATAGTTAGAGATCCTGAATTACTTGAGCCATCTAAGGAAGGTGTTATACAGTGGGATGATGCTCAGTCTATGAGTGATACAACTAGTGTTACCTATAACAACTAGGCACATTGAACATATCAAATGGTCGGGTGAGAGATCAAGAATATAGTTACTCATGTGATCAAAGGTTACACATTGTTACATGTTTGAGTCATAACCAGTACCTCGGTATATTGGTGAAGGAAACCCTGATGTATTTCTATGCACCATGAAATTCTAGTAGAAGGATGATGGTGACTGAATAAATATGCTGATTTATACCTTGCATGGGATAAAAAAATGTTGGTGGACTACACATAGAGATAGCCTTTGGAGTGACGAGAAGTGAGAATCACATTCTCTACTAGGTTTCTTAGGAGCAGTATACCTTCATAGATATGTGAATTTCATGGAAAGGATTCTTCTTCAGACCATGTTCAGAAGTGTGAGAGACTTTAGATGGAGGGGTAGGAGGTGTTTCCACCATCACTATGGGTATATAAGTTCTACACCACCCTACGTGGTTACACACACACATGGTATGTTCATGCAGAGTTAACTCGAGCAATAGTTAATTGGCGAGGAGATGACTTCAAGTATGATTATACGTTTTACTATTTTTCTATTAAATCTTTAGTGTATGAAGAATTACAAATCATGAAGTGCATTACAATAGAGGATAGTGCAAAGGATGAGGAACTCCTATTAGATATGTTTGGAGGGATGGATTTGAAGAAGAGGAGATAAATGAGGAGCAACTTTGGGCGTGTCTCACTGAAAAGTAAAATGGTAAGTCAGGTTTACATGATTGACGATGATGAAGTGAATAATTTTTATTTTGATCACATTATAGGTACGTGCGAGGTCTTAGATAGTGTTGATGAGAAGACACACACTTATCATGAGCCTATGAAAATAAAGAAGGTCAATATTGGGATAGATGTAGAACCTAAGGAAGCCATTATTGGTGACTATTGGTCTGAAAAGAGGTGGAAAATATAATTGAGCTACTACGTGACTTCTAGGATTTATTTCCATGAGGCTATCATGAGTTGAAGGGAGTGCATCACTCTTTGTGTGAGATGAGAATAAAATTAAAGGAAGGTGAACACCTAGTTAGGAAGAATCCTTATGGGATGAATCCTAATATGTGCATCAAAATTAAGAAAGAGACTAATAAGATGTTGAAATATGGAATCATTGATCCCATTGAGGAGTCATAGTGGATTAGACCCATGGTGATAAGAATAAATAAATATGATAGGATAAGGATATGTGTGGACTATAGAGAGTTGAATGTTGCATGTGTTATAGATCCTTTTCCCACCTCATTTACTGAGAAGATCTTGGAGGGCATTGTAGGGTGTGATATTTATTCTTTTCTTGATGGATTCTTTAGTAATCATCAAAAAGCGGATTGCTAAAGAATACAAAGAAAAGAAAAATTTCACCGCTGAGTGGGGAAGTTTTTCATACACTATTATTCCTTTTGGGTTGAATAATGCATCTACAGTATTTTCACGCATTATTGTATAATCATTTGAGGACTTTATAAAAAAGTTTTAATAGGTTAACTTGGATGATTGGACTGTATATGGGCTAGTGAAAGATCACTATAACAATTTGAGACTGATGTTTGAGAGGTTTCAGTAGTTGAGCATCTCTCTTAATATTAAGAAGTGTATCTTTTCTACACCCTTTAGAACTTTGTTAGGACATATTATATGCAAAGAAGGCTTGTTGGTAGATCCTACTAAAGTTGCAGTTATTTTGGGTTTGGAGGAGCCTACACTTCAGAGTGAGGTACACGGGTTCTTAAGACATACAACTTATTACATGAAGTTTATTAAGTGATATGCTAAGATTTTTGTGCCCATGGAAGAATTGTTGAAAAGTAAAGGAAATTTCCATTGGAATGAGGCGCAATAGCTAGCATTTGAGACATTGAAGGAAAGACTTGCTTATGCACCCATTCTACAATTTCCTTCTTGGGATAAACCTTTCCATGTACATGTTGATGCCTCAAGAATGGCAATTGTTGCATTGTTATCACATCCTAGTGATGGAATTTTTGATCATCCTATCTATTTCATGAGAAGGAAGTTAACATCAGCTAAGTAGAATTATATGACTATAGAGCACAAAGCTCTATCCATGATTTATGTGCTTCACAAGTTTAGATAATACTTGTTGAAAACTCCCTTTATATTCTATACAGATCACATGAGACTTAAGTACTTGGTTAAAAATCCCATTTTACTTGCGTATATGTGGGTGGATTCTCTTGTTTCAAGAATTTGACTTTATAGTGGTAGTAAAGCTAGAGAAGAGTAATTCTGGACCGAGATCATTTGTCAAGGATTAACTCGGGCAAATGTGTAGAGCATTAAATATATAATGTTGGATGCAAAACTATTCAGATTGAACCGTGCACCTCCGATTTAGAATATATTGTTATTTTTTTCATATTGGTGTGGTGCTTGAAGGGATGAAGATCTTAGAGAAGAAACAAATTTCGATATGCATCACGCCCTACATGTTAATCAATGTATATCTATAAAAGTTAGGCCATGATAAGGTTTTACGCCCTTATGTACTTGAACATGAGTGTGAAGCTATAATGGAGGAGGCTCATGGTGGGATAAGAGAAGGACATTATGTAGGTTATGCTACACAGTACAAGAGTTTACTTTAGTTAGCCTTAAGTGGGAGACATTATATAATGATTGTAAAGAGTATACCATGGTGTGTGATCATTGTCAATGCCTTAGGAAGCTTGGGCATAGGGATGAGATTCCTTTGAGGAATATTGCAAGTGTATAACCATTTAAAAATGGGAAATTGACTTTTTGGCCCTTATTTCCCCACCAAAGTGTGCATGATTGGGTCGCACTACATTATAACTTATACAAATTATATGACCAGTGGGTAGAACTACAAAGGATTACACGAAACTACAACAACAAAATTTCTATGGGAAAATATTATCAACAGGTATGGATGTCCATTGAGTTTGAAAAGTTAGAGGAGCACACACTTTTTGAATGAGACTATCAGAATATTATTGGATGAGTTTATGGTGGCACATCACAAGACAACTCCCTATCACCCACATGCTCATTGTAATACTGAGGATTTCAACAAGATATTGGGACATAGTTTGATAAATATTTGTGATGTTGGAAGGAAGGATTGGGATGATAAATTATCTCCGTAATTTGGGAATATAGGATAAATTAAAAATATTTAACAAAGCCACACCATTTTAGTTGGTGTTTGACATGAAGGATGTTTTACTAGTGGAATTTATTTTACCCTCCCTGCATATTACATGCACACGGAGGATTGGATAATGAAGAAGCACTTGAAGAGTATATAGATAAACTGATGTAGTTAGATGAAAGGCACACCATCACACATTGGATCTAGAAGATAGAAAATGCTAGGCGTAAGGCATGACACAATATGCATATTAAGAATAAATAGTTTGAAGTTGGAAAGATGGTTATACTTTATGACTCCATGTTTGCGTGCCACCCTGGGACATTAAAGGTGAATTGGTTGGGACCATATGTGGTAACATATGTACTTGATTCAAGTGTTTGTCAGTTGTAGGCTCTAGACGGAACATGGTTTCCCGGTTACTTCAAGGGGAGTAGGCTAAAGCCCTACTATAAATAAGTCTTCTTAGTGTTTGTAAAAGGAAGTAGTGTCATTTAGATTAGGTTTCCCTTTAATCCATTTCCTTTATATGTGTTTCCTTTCATTGTTGTTATGCTTATCAATTTAGTTCATTGTTTTGTTCTAATAAGTGCACTTGTGTGCCAATAGCTAATTACTATCTAAGTGAATTCATGTGCAGAGGACCGCACATACTTTTAGTGTGGGGTGGAGTAGATACATGATAAATGGGCCAAGATGGAAAGAGATTGAATGTCCTCTAGAAGATGGGTATGCATAGAAGAAATATGGTGCATGTTCTTGAAGTAAAGGTGTGGATCAAGAAAAATTTCTCATAGATGAAGACCACATGTAGATGGATGGACACACAAAGATAACGTGAGGTGGGTAGCAACATGGGAAACTACTTGGAGTGAGGAAAAGTAGATAGGTACTTTGGCACATGAATGTGTACTAGAGGAGGCATGTGATCGAGAAGTAGTGGGTGCGTAAGAAGGTTATCCCGAGGTGTGGAAAAATTAGGGGAAAATGCAGAAAAATAAAAAGGTCTAATTAATGTAGAGTACAATAGTTGGTGAAGAGAAATAAATGCGGGAAATTTGTAAAATTTATAAAAGGAGGGGTTGTGATATCATTTTTACCTTTCATTGTGAAGTGAAGTGTTTGATTGAGTTGAAGAGCGAGTTATGTGCATAAGTGTGTGAAAGAGTGATTATAGACATCGAACCAGAGAGATTTTTGCATGACATTGTTTGGAGCTCCATCAGAGAGGGTGTTTGAGTGAAGAAAATATGTGCGGGAGAAAATAGGTGAGTTAGGGTTCAAGGAGGAGCTAGGGAACATGAGTTTGAAGTTGAAAATCTCGAATCTATAGAAATAACACATTTTATTATCGTAATGGAACCTAAACGAGCACCTGGAGAAACCATAAGGGTAGAAAGAAAATAGAATTGGAATTAGAGGTGGAGGATACCCCCAAAAGCATTTATTTGGAAATACAATACCTAGAAGGTGTCATAATGGGTTTGGAATGGGAGTCACATATCGATGAATCAAATTAAATGAATATAATCATCTTACTAAGGATAACAGAGATGAATTGACAAACAGCTTGGTGGAAAAATAGACTTGCAGATGGAAAATGGCATGGCCATCTATGATGAAGCGTGTCGAAATTTTCTGGAGAGTGTTGGAGGCATGCAACTATATGAGCTTTCATACTTTGGGAAACCTAAGAAATTATATCAACGGTTGATGTCCCATGTGCACGAGGACTTCTTCTATTTGGTAGGGTGGTGAATGTAGCTTAAAACACCCTTGATTGGTTAGTTGATAGGGTTGAGAATCTCGGGCACTGAGATTAGTAATGACCTCACTAATGATGAGGGTGTAGATGCTACAAGTATTTCACTGGCTTATACAAAGGGAGGGTACGCGATGGATATCGTCAAGTTATTAAAAATAACCATGTGATTCATGAAGCCATGTACCTCCTCAACAAATTGAATAACCAAGAACATTGGAGCTAGGTAAATAGAAGATGGCTCCATATTGCTAAGAAAATGACATTAGGAGTGGAATATAATTTATCATCCTTCATTTCTCGAGACATGATTATTGAAGAAGCACACCATGGAGATAAGATAAGTTTTGGTGCTATTTTATTGTCTCTTGTGTTTATGGAAATTGGGGTGCTCGATGGGCCAAAGGAGAATATTTGGCAGTTCCCTAAAGAGAAAAAGTCCCTCGCAGATAGGTTTGTAAAATATACATGTGATGGATCTATGAGTGGACTTTACAAGTAGAGGTTAGATCTCTGGTATAAGCACTTATGTGAAGCATTCAAACATGAATGGAGAATACCCAAGGACCTTCCTTCGGTATTGGATAAGCAAGCCCAGTTCTTTGTTTATATACATTTTTACATAGGTAGATTTGGGATGAAGGATGGAAAGTTGAGCCCTTGGTGTAAGCTCCCATACACCTTCACAACATATTACTTCCATGCCTCGGTGTAAAGGTTTTCAAATATGCACAAATTGGTTTTTGATGTAGATAAGGTAGACTATGATTATCATACATTGTGGAAGACATATGTATACCTTGGTATGTCTGCTTACATAGAAAATATGATCTTAGATGATATAAGTATTAATTAAATGAGTTTGGAAGTTGGGAAACTTGGCGTGGCTAAGGTATACATCTACCTTAAGCCCAAATTGGAAAAAGGAAGATACATTGAAAATGAGTTCAGAATCCCTGAACTTCCCAAAGGAAAGCATACAATGGGCACATTGCAGGATGAAAAACCAAATTTTCCCAAAAAGATGAAGAAGAGGAAAAATAACTAAAGGAAGACAATGGTGGCTTGGACCATGGCTTGCATGGTGTTAGCCAATAATTGGAGTAAAGAGAAAATGTGGTGCAACTCCTTCTACGTAGAAATAAAAGGAAGTATGAGAGGATACAACTATTGAGGAAATAGGGGTAGATGTTGGAGGCACTGAGGAGAAAAAAATTTAGGAGGGTTCTAAGAATAAAAATACCCCACACACAAATGTGAGTGTAGGCCCTTCCCACTCGAGAAGCGTAAACCTCTCCCACCACCATGTGTAATACAAGAAGAAACAATAGAAGTATATACCAAGACAAGGTGAGGAGGAGGAATTGTATGGAAGTGTGTGCATGGAAACAGAACCACCTATCATTAAGCAGGATGGAGAAGATCCTCCTGAGGAGGAAGAGGAGAAATATCATACATAAATATTTGAGGAGTGTGAAGATACAGGTGGAGATGAAGAGAAAGATAAGGGTAGACTTTTTGGTGAGCCCATGAATGAACAAACAAACTTTGCTAGGGAAGGCATGACTTTGGATGAAGGGGAGCACATTCGTAAATGTAGGAACTCAAGGAGAGATAAGGGGGATATGTATAAAACTCCCATAGTTGGGTATATTAATGATCCCAAAAGATCACCATGCTAATTTTCAAAGTACTTTGGGGCTTGAGGATTTTTATAGATGGGAGTTGATGGACCTTGAAGTAGCCAACCTACACACTAGAAAGAAACTCTCTTGGAGCATGCAAAATCATATTGATGAGCCTGAGTTTGATGTAAAAGAAGATGCATGCATTAAGAGGAAAATGAAGAATAAATCCCAAGCCACACACTAGACCATTAGGCCCACAGAGTTTACTGATGAGCAGGTTAGTAATGCGTTGAACAAAATGGTAGCTGAAGTAGTGCACATGAATATAGATAAATCAGTCATGTTGAGAGATATATTAGAGGAGAATAAGATATTGAAATAATAGGTGGAATGGCTGTATGAAAGGAGGAAGAAGGATAAAGAGAAACAAAATATGATTTCAGATTTTGCGGAAGAGTTGAGGAAGGAGAAAATCAATGCACATCTAGATGTTGATGAACTAACTGAAAAAACATATCATTATTTTATGTGCTTCTTACAGATTGTGTCCATATCTTGATTAAGGAGTAGTTGGGTGCACCACGAGAGACCATAGAGAAAACTACATAGAAAGAGAAAGATATTGCAGCACAGAAGGAAAAATCCAAGGCTACAATAGCATGCCGAATAGCTGGGTATAAATCTCTACACAAAACATTAAAGGATGAAATGAAGAAGGTAGACACAACATTAAATATTTGTGCATACCATGAGACAATCATTAAGACAAAGACTTTGGCTAAGGAAAATGAGTTTCTTGCTACGAAAATTAATGAAAGTATTAGGCATGAGGATAGGTTGACATTATTAGCAAAAAGGTGCGGTGTGCTCATAGCACTCAGGATCCACACAAGGATAAGATAAAGGAAATTTGGAAACTTATAGCCTAATGTATGGATGTAATGGATGGGATGGTTTCTAGTTTAGAAAATGTCCTTAGGGTACTACGAACGAGGGAGAAAATATGACCTTGGATGAGATGGATGGAGCACTTGTAGACATCTTGATAAGAAAAATAAGGGGCTTAGTGAAAGGAATGAGTTAGAGGTGGAAATCAAGAATGAATACCCTGAGTTACTTCTACCTTAAGAATAATAGAGCACCCAGACTCTTTTTGTATATTTTCATTCATTGTTTACAGTCATTATTTTATTCCATGTTCTTTATTCTTAGAGAGACAAGGCATGATTAACCGTTGACGAGGGTGGAAATGAAGCTAGTGTGGGGTAATTTTTATTGGATAAAATATTTCCTAAGTGTTATAGGCATATAAGGATGGGCCACATAGGAAGGGGCATGTGGGCACACAAAATTTCAACAAAGAAGGGTGTGCTAAGAAAGCTATATTTCAGATTTAGTTGTTTTGCATGCACGGATAAGAATGGATTGAGTGCAGAGAACACATGGGATGAGGACAAGAATACTTGAAGGATATGCCAAGCTATTTTTGGAGAAAGTGGAAGATCAATCGTCATGCAAATTTTGAGCTAATAATAGGATTAGATCTAGAGTAAATTATAGGAAACATATTATTAGGAAAATATTACATGCTTAGTTAGTTACATTTTTAGCACCGCATGGCTATTTTGATAATGTGGCCTATTTTGAGAGTGCATGGGTGGTGAAGGGAAAGTCCCCACTACTTATATATGTATTGATTTGGATGGTTGAAGAGACCGCTAGATTGTGACATAGTTATGCTACTAATATGTTTGTGCGTATGAACTTATAATGTTACTTTTGGTGTATTCAACTACTATGTATTATGGATGATTAATAGAATGGATCTATGTGGATGGATATTGATTATTGATGTATTTGTTACTAGTTATTTCATGAAAAATATGATCTTTATCCTTGTTTGATTCATTATGGACCATGGTTGCAAGTTGATTCTTGTTATGATTTACCTTTTATTACTTATGGATATGGAACATATGAATGATCATGCTAACATCTTGGAAAATCTAGTATAAAAGGAGGGACTTGGCACCTATGCGTGCTTTGGGTGAGCACTCATATCTGTCTAAGTGATGTGTTAGCGTGTATAGGGTTTTGAGTGGGAAAATAAAACTACAAATACAAAGCTATATGACCATAATAAAGGACCGATCTCTAAACATCTACTACTATCACCTAAGGTTTCATCTAAATGCATTTCAAGATCATCAAAGCATCCATCTAGCTATTATTAAAGGAACAAGGGACTACATACACTTCATACAAGGGGAATTTCATATTTTCATGTACGTATCTACTTACATTTTCTACATCTAGCTACTACTCACTATCGTGTGCATCTTACATAAGAGTCACTTAGAGAAAAGTTATACACACACACGTAGAACTATATGGAGTATAAAATGTAGCGAAATAACTATATCATAAGTTCACTCAGTCGAATAACCATCAAGGTCAGTCTAACTCCCCATTTTCATCTTTTTCTTCTTAGGATTTGATGTGTTTGGGATTTTACAATTTCTCTCTCTCTCTCTCTTTAGGGTTTCAAGTGAACTCAGAGATCTTATAACAACATATAGAAGATCAATAGCGAAGGGATGAGACATAGAAGTGACAATGTAAAAATAATTTTTTGAGGTTCTCAAGCGTGGTCATGGGCACCTAGCAGTGGTCTATAATGCCCAGTGCCCCGACAATCCAGTGCCTCAATTTAACATGTTATGATAGTTTTGCATTTTTCTAAGGATCGGTTGCAACAGTCTACCTTCCTATTCCATTATTTTTCTATCTCAACAAAACTTTGGGATTATTGAAAAATTAACTAAGTATATTATCCCTTCTCTTTCACTTAGGTTTTTAAATTCAATTGCTTATTGTTTAGGTTAGATTTGTACTTTATTACATATATATTCCATTGTGACTTTGCAATAAAGATTTACCATTTATTTCCAATATTTTCTTAATCAAATAATAGGAGGGGTCTATTATTGTTTAAAGATCATGTTTGGGATCATATTTGGGTGATTTAACGTTTTCTTTAAGTTGGATTGGATATCGTTTTGATTTGATAATCCCATAACATTTTGCAGACTTCTTTGGGTTGATCTTCTATTTTGCGCTTTTCAATGTATTGGAAGTAAAAGTAGTTTACATGTAGTTGTGGATAAATACTAAAAGATAGAAAGGTTTGAAGAGATGGAAATCATCAATAGGAAAATTCAATAATAGAATTCTTTCCCGAGGTGCAATATATATTCCCTTGAAGAAAAAAATTACAGCTTTGAGATCGAGAGGGAATCCAAAGATGAGATCTTGAACATATTGTAATGTGGTGAATCTAGAAAGGGATTTCCTTCAACTTAAAATATAGAAACCATGACCAATGAGTACATAGTAAATTATTAACCACCTGATTCTTCTTCTTCCTCCCATTCGAATTGATTCAAGTAATGATGCTTTTGTTTCATTTTAAAAATATACTAGAGGCATTGGATATCAATTATTATTGAAAATGGGATTTGATGGAGGTGGCCTTAGTAAAAATGTCCAAGGTATTTATAACCCAATACATGTCAAGGATTTTCCTCATTTCGTAGGTTTAGGTTATCCTAGTGCGAGATTAGAAATTGGAGAGTGCTCCAAGAATGTTGAAGGGAGACAAACTTCCAAAAACGAAGTGAATACCCCACTAGTTATACAGAAGACTCAAGACAGGAAAATGGTGATACATCATCACAAGATGGATTTGGTAAGAAAAATAAAAAATGATAGGTAATAAGATTACATCTTTTCGTTATTATCATAATCATACTAAAAATTAAATTGTTGTAAAACTTATGATACTCTCTTTCAATTTAAGAAATATGGCTATGATATTCAGAAAATGTGGCATGCTTTTCCCTGCACTTTTGTGGGTTTAGTAACCATTTTATTTCTAGTTGTTGGAAGAGAAGGACATTGTTGAATAATTTGATGTTGTTCATCAAGAACAAGGTAGATGGTAAAGACCAATCTCATTGTTCAAAAGAGAGAAATGGAAAAAGTGATTCCTCATCCTAGAAGGATAATAAGAGGAATTTTTTCACTCATTATCATATGCATGGACACCAAGTGGAACATTTTTGGAAAATTCATCCATCACACTATCTAGGTAATGGTAAGATGATTATAGAATACAAGCCTATTATAGAGATAAATTAACTTCCTAATCCACCATCACCGATGAGTCAACCCTCGATCAGGTAATAATTGAAAATGAAAATCCATTAGAATGGGTTGGAAAACAATTTTTCAATTATATATTGCATAATAGATTATTATTAAATGGAATGCAATTAATTTAGAGGTGTTGGTTATGGGATTCCTGTTGTATTTTTAAAGGAAATATTTTCCCATATTGGTAAGCTTTGAATAGTTTTGGTGTTCGATTCATGAGAAAAAATGAGATACGCTTTTATCATGCTAAATGATTTTCTTACATTGAAAAATTTAAAAATACTCCATTTACATCTCCTTATTTAGCTTTTGAGTTCCTGGTATAGTTTGGGTACAGTGGATTAAACTCATGTTTCAGATCTATAGATTATTTATAGAAATTTAGGCATGTTGATGGGAACATTGGCGTTGTTCAATTTCATACTTTCATGACATGAGTAACATTGTCAGGAATGCATCTATTTTTGGCATGTATATGTTAGGTGCATTTTAAGACGCATATATTGAACATATTTGTAATTGTGCTCAAAACGTGTAATATCAATGTGGCCATACTTTTAAATCACATGTCCATGAGGGTAATAAATGTGATTTTTAAATATGGTAACAATGTTAGAGAACATTATGATTACACTAATAAACATTTGTAGTCGTAGTGATCTGGTAGTTTCATAGGGTTAGTGGACATTAGCCTAGTTGTTGGATTTTGGTGTCTTATATTATTGATCTATATTTGGGTGAAATTATATTTGCAGTGATTGTCCATGTCACAGGGAATTAATTTGGCAATTACCTCTTTGATCGTGAATTTTCTATTTTTAGCTAATAAATTTTGTGATGGAAGTTACAATCATAGTGCAATGACAAATTACATGGATTCAATTACACATTTTCCTATTATTCATATTAGTTTGTCTATTTTGTTGGGGTTGATAATGTGAAGTGGGATATCATTTGATAAACCACCACTTATGACCCTTATTAAAAAAATTATTTAAAATAAACTTAGTCGGTCTACACACCTCGAATAGAGTGAAATGACATGACCGTTCACCATCCTATATAAATAGGATGATCCCACATGGGATTGACCACTTTTACCTGAGCTATTGATTAAGATAGAAGAACTTGAGATTTTTATGTAAGTTATTTGTTTAGTGTGAGACCGAGGAGTGAAGTGGAAGTGCTGGGTTAAAGTCTAATAAATTCTTAATATAAGACAATGCTTTATCAGTGGGGTTTTCTCCTATGGTTTTCCCCACTTAAATCATAAATATGATGATCCCACATGGGATTGACCACTGATACTTGAGCTATTGATCAAGACAGAAAAACTTGAGATTTTTATGTAAGTGAGTTGTTTACTATGAGACCAAGGAGTGAAGTGGAAGTGTTGGGTTAAAGTCTAATAAATTCTTAATATAGATAGTGCTTTCTCAGTGGGGTTTTCTCCTTTTTGTTTTCCCACTTAAATCTTGTGTTATCTGTTTCTTCTTACTTTTATTTGTTTAATTTTATCTCATGCTATTAAGTTCTATAATTTATTATCTGTAATAAGATAACTATGTGATTAAATGGATTGCACAACATAATCTATAATATTTGCATTTATCTGTGAATCTATAATTTTTTAATTATAGATTCCATCTAATTACCAACATGGTATCGAGACGATGATTATGTGTGTGAATGATCAATCTGGAAGATTTTAACTAGCCGTGAGTGAAGAATCTTGAACTTTGTTTATGGATTTGAGAAGCCCTGGTTTCTCCACGCTTGTCTTCAAGCTAAATAGGTTTAAAATTCTGATTCATGCCTAAATAGTTTTTGAAAATATTGTTTAAATGGCTATTTATACCATGTTTGGGAAACTATGTGCTTAGATCTGTGCTTCTATGACTGTTTTGATCATTTGTAATTTAAAACTACCATCTGCGTGATGTTTTTAAGTTTTCACGTCATTTATAGTCGTTGGGGATATCTTTGTCTATGGATCCGAAAGGATATCCTTAGATCCAGTTAGTTCGGAGCATTTGAATCGCCTCAACTTTATAAATATTTTTTTCTAAATATGCTTTTTAAAATCCCAATCCAATCATTTTGTGCCATTTGGATTTGTTGTGTCGATTTTTATAGATCTTTTCAATTTTGTGAATCTCGAGCTAATAAAATTTCTCCAATTAGATTTTTATTTTTTCATGTTTACAAAACCCAATCCACTCATGGAGTGCCAAGTGGATTTGCTTTGTTATCTTTTTATTTAAATCTTTAATTTTTGAGACATTTTGTCTTTGCGAAGCACAATCCAATCTTTAAGTGCCATCTGCTTCGCTCTGTTAGTATTTATTGACTTTTTGTGTTCTTTGCAAGGTTTTGTTGACTGTGAAGCTTGAGCCAATCATTTTTCTCCATCTAGATTCGCATTGTTAGTCTTTTATTAGAATTCTTCATTTTTGTGAAGCCCAAGCCAATCATAAATCTCCACCCTAATTCACATTATTAGTTTTATGTTTTATTTGATTATCACCATGAAATACGAGCCAATAAGGGCTTTACACGTTTTTGCATTTTCGTAATTATGTTACCTTTCATCTATCATTTGTGAAATCTGATCTAATAGGAAAGCTCCAAGTTGCTTAATATTTCACACTTCCGACATTTTTAATCTTGTTTCTTTCTTTGTGAAATACGAGCCAAAAATATTTCTCTAAGTAGTTTCGTATTTCACATTATCGGTTATCTGTTTGTTTTCTTTTGTCATTTATGAAATTCAAGATAATAATATTTCTCCATATTTCGCTTTATCGATTTTTTGTTTCTTTTTCCGTCTTTGTGAAATGTGAGCCAATAGGATTACTCCAAGTAGCTTTGTATTTCACATTGTTAGTCTTTGGTTTTTTTTTTTGTCATATCTCAAGTTTGATCCAACAGATTTCCCCGTGTCTTCATATTTTAAATTTGTAATTTTTTTGTGGTAGTGGCTTATCCAATTAGATTTTACCACCTTTCCACATTTTTCATACTTTTGAAGAAAAATCCATTTAAAAGGCTCTATGTTTGTCCATTTATTCCTTAATTCCTTTTTATTACATTGCAAAGTGTGAATCAATTGCATTTGGACACGTATATTAATTTTCTATTATGTCGAAGATCTGCTTTGGCTTAGCCACTAAGATTGTGACACCTATCTTTTATTTTTAGGCTCAAACTTTATTTTAAGTTTGGCTTATTCCGAGGACTTTAAGTCTTCCTAAGGAAATCTAGATAAATTATTAGCGGAAAGCTACCAAGTGTATATTGCCAATCGTTAGATCTTTGACAAGTGACATCATTTGATTGAGTTTTTTATTGTCTTTGCTTTTGCATTTTGTTTGAAGTTTTTCAGAGTGTGAAATAGAAAAATAATTAATTAAAGACATGTTTATATGGTTTTGTTGTCTATTTTTAATTAATTTAATTATGACTTATTAGTTACACTATGAAGTGCAAGCTAATTGAAAAACAACACGTGTCATATCCTGATTTGTCCATGGATTTTTAAATTTTCTTTATTCCGTGGGTTGTGAAATTTCTTTATACCACTTGTATCTAATTATTTGTACTGTGGCTATCAAAATATTCTTTGTTCTGTGGGTTTTCTAAGTCTTCATTCCATGAGTTTTCTTGGTTTCTTTGTCTCATGGATTTAAAAATTTGAAAATATTATATATTTTCTCTACAACCTTCTGTGGCTTCTTTGTTTCTTTTATTTTTGGCTAGTTGTGCGTGCATATATCTACTAAATTGTTTTTGGCTTACCATTTTTAACCTCTGTTTGGCTTTTAGCTCATTTCAAATTGTATTATTTTGTTGTTACTACCTAAGAATTAAAATTTCTAGTTCTGCTAGATTTTCTATAGATAAATATTAAATATTAAATGGAGCAATTATAACATTTAGAGAGTTCATTTAAAAACATGTTTCATGGCTAGGAAGCTATGTGATCTGGTAACTAGTGTGGAAAAATAACCCATGGGTAGACAAGTAACTCCTGAAAACCTTATCTCTTTTTCTTAGAGATCATAGGAAGCTCTGTCCATTCTTTTGCAAAGCATAAAAGATGAATTCTTAATGCATATAGGTCATATAGACTGGCCTGCTAATGCTTGGAAGAAATTAGAGACAATGCATGAAGGCATTTGTTTTTCAAAAATAACTAAGCCGAGTTTAGAAAGGTTTGTTGTCAATTTTTTTCCCTCTTGGACAAAAATGGATAACGGTGGTAAATTACACCATGGGACCTGAAAAGTCCTTCATAAAGCCTTCGAGGACATTATAGGAGTTTTTATTGTGCTTCAATTTATCCTCCAATCTCGTGAAGACATCCCAGGAGGTAAAAATTTTGGTTCTTAAAGATTTTAAGGAGCATTGAGCTAGAAAAACTTGCCAAAACTTTCAATGAGCCGAGTTATCATACGAGGCCGAGTCGAGGCCAAGTTGAGTTATATATAGCTCCAAGCTAACATGAAATAAGAGTATTATTCAGTTTGGACTCGAAAGGGATGAGATTGGTTGTCAAGAAGTTAGGATTGGAATAGGTGAGCTCATAAATCATTGTATGGGGAACGGGGGATGAACTTATACATCAAGCCATGAACGTGAAAATGGCTCAACCGATCTCTTTCGAGAACTTGGAAATCTCGTAGTATGCTACATCAATAATAATGGACTCCTCAAATATGGGAAGAGCTCGGAGTTATGGGAGGCATATGCCTTAGATCGATAGCTCATTTTGGCAAGCCAACATAAGTAATAAGAAGCATAAGGAGGGTGGCTCGGTCCAGTGAGATTGATGCATGAGACAACTCGATCATGTCATGGATGAATTTAGAAGCCAAACAAGCTTGATAGATTTTAAAAGTGAGGTGGGTCGAGGGAGTAGCCATGTCATCTCGCATCGTGCACAAAAGATAACTCAACCGACATTGCAAATTCTTGACAAGGTGGACACCTTGGTTCGAAATAGGAAAAGTGGATCGTGTTACCAGGAAAAAAGCATCACAAAGAATCATAAGTGGGTTGAGGAATTTCAATGAAACCACGTAGAATCTCATTAGTCAAAAACTCTAAACTAGGTGGAGTGGTAGCAAGCTCTGTTTCAGAGGTTGGTCAAGATACCTAGAATCAAGTTAGCTAGAATTCAGTGTCAGTAATAATATAAATGGAGCTCAATGGAAAGAAAAAGGGTGAACTTAGATGAGCCTTTGGGGTCTTCGAATAGCTCAGGGAATTCAAGAAATGACGTAGACAGGAGATCGACCAGTGTGAGTCGAGGGAATGCACAACTCAAGATCGCATAAAAACGGTAACAGTGCAGGGAGAAATTCAAGTCATGGGAAAGTAGAGATGAAATGATGGCAGGCCAAAGTGCATTCCCCGCTTGGGGAGTTTTGAAAGATCACGGAAAATGGGGGAATTGAGGCCAAGTTGACAAGGATGCGGGTTTTTATGGAATAAAAGGCATGCCAAGCTTGGCATGGCAAGACAACGTTCGGGCTCCCAATCCAGAATAGCCATAGTAGGGAAATCACCGTGGAAAATGAGGATTTAATCCCCGCATTGGCTGAACCAATATGTCAATCTCAAACAAGTGGGAAATGCGATGGAGCTCGTCTGACGAGTCACATTTTTGAGAGTAAGAGTATATCGCCAAGTCATCATGAGAATTTGGCGGATAGGTGGCACGAAGCTGAGTTATTAGGCTGTTGGTGAGATATAAGACGAAGGAATCAGACAAAGAGGATTTTTTCAAAGCCATGAGCTCATTCAAGACATATCGTGGGATTTCCTATATGCTCACCGAACAATGAAAATGTGGGTCTTCTTTAATCTTATGGTAATCGAATGGGGAATTAAATTGGAAACCATTGTAACAATATTGGTTCCTACTACCAATGTTAAAAAAATGAGCTCGAAGCTAAGTAGTCACATGTGGCCGAGAATATCACAGCCCTAAACTTGAGGATAACCCACTCAGGTCCAAGACGCTGATTCGAGCTCAGAAAATGGGTTATATGTGGAGTTGGCTCATAAATGGGCTTGTGGAAAGAGCTCAGAAGGCCGAGATGTGTAGGCAGATGGAGGGAAATTTTGGCGAGCTCAGATTATACATGGAGTCGAGCTTGGTATGGAACCAAGTCATGAGATATGTATGCACCGAGAGGTTAACGGAAACTCATAAGGAAGCTCGTGGTAAGGAGCTTGCGGCGAGGCATTGTAATGATTAGCTCTTTCGTTGAGGTCGAGAAGTGAAACTTAGAAGGAGAATTCGCGTAAAACTTGAAAGGAAGAGTGGAAGCCAATACTTTTCCCCTGCATGGATAAATCTATAAGATGACAGCTTGTGAGTCAAGCCTGAGGTAATACAAAAGAGCCAAGTTGAGGAATCTAGCTTAACTTGCAAAAAGGATAAGTTCAAGCCAAGGCCAAGCTCGAGAGAATTGTGAAGTATAACAAACCAAGCTCATGGCTCGATGTTAGAGAAAACTTGGTGTTGGAATGTCTTCTAACTTCATGACGAGATCACTTTGTGGGTCACTTAATAAGATAAAATGAGTCATATAACGGTGAAAATTCCAAGCTTGATGGGTAATATGTTGATGTGGAGGTCCTAAGCTCGGTGGGTAATAGATCGGCTTAGACTAAGAGCTCAATCGGCTAATGCAAAGGGTCAACGTCAAGTTATACTATGGCATGATGGCATAACACATAGAAAATTCAATGAGGGGTTCAGATTTGAAGCAACTTGTCGGAGACCAACAAGAAACATCACAACATATGATGGAGTTGAGCTCATTAAATCCCTACGAGCTATAAATCTTGGTCGAACATGTTGGATGAACTCGGTGGTCTCACGAAGGGATATGTAACTCGGTCTTGGCATGGCTTGAATAAGGAGTTATTTCGTAGCTCTCGTCAATAGAATGGAAAATTAGGGTTTAAAATAGGTAACTCGGTGCTTGATGGTTAGCTCGCACAGAGGAAATCCATGCGAAGAGGAGCTTGCGAGTCAAGAATCTTGCACCATGAAAGAGCTCTTCGGCATATGCAAAGGGCTCGAGTCAATTACGGAGCTCGGTAAGAATAGGAAGAGCTTAGTGGAGATATTATTTTGGAAAATCGATGTTGATCACCTGGAAGCAGCTGAGGATCCATGTTATAAGATCAAGCCGATCAAGATGTGCTCGATGAAAAGGAGCTCAATTACAGTGAAGGCTAGAGGAGATTGACACCAACTTGGTGAGTTGGCTTGCAAGCCAACCACCGAGTTGGGCTATGTGTGACCCTATTTTTTTGGCCATCCACTTTCTTCAAATCAAACCAATTAAGGGGGCTCCCACCATTATTTTTTAATTAAATTAGTATTTTTATTTTAAATATTTTATTAATAATATTTATTATTATTATTTAAATATTCCTTTAAGTAACTGAGAGGATTAGGTCAACATGCAATTAATGGCACATGATGGAAGCTTCTTAAGTGGTTCAACCAACTATGATAAATGAATCATCATGTACCTTCAATTTAGGAAGGAAATTTATGACTTCTTCTCTCTCACACACAACTTCTTCTATAAATGTAAGTTGGAAGCTCATTCCAACAGGTTGCACCAGTTAGACTTATGAGACAATTGTATATTTTTTCAAGAATCCTCCTTCTGCAATTTGTTCTTGTATGTTGAGGGAAATTTCAAGCCTCCTTTCAAGACTGTAATGGAAACCATTTCCTCTTCTTGAATGTATGATGCATTGTGCATGTTGTGTAGTGTTGTGTAGGTAATAAAAGTGTGTGTTTTTTAATCGGTTTAAGTATGACACTTAACAAAGAACATATAGAAGGTTCGCACAGAAGAGAAGAGTGCATTCAAAAGTACAGGAGGATCAGAAAGGAATCACGCGCTGAAGAAAGAGACAAATTCAGGACTTAGTCATTTTCACGATAAGGAGATATTTTTGGAGATAGCATGCGGAGCACACAAACCGGTTAAAGACTTGTGCGACATGCATTGGCTATTTTGGAGGATTGAATATGAAGCACTTTACATGGATATAGGATGAGAATAGATTTACTACTAACAGTTAACTAGAAGAAGTCTATTGTTAGCGCACTTGCATGTGTGGCTATTATTGTAACGACACGTGGCTAATAATAGCATGCGACCTATTTTGGGATTGGATAAGCGGTGAAGGGAAAGTCCCCACCCTTATAAATATGTAGTGAACTATGTAGCATAGGGTGGCATGTGAGAACTGAGTTATTGTGAGGTTATGCTACCAAATCTGATGCACACATAGACTATGGTACTATTTATTGTAATAAGCTTCTATGTATTTATCATGTTTAATGCAATGGAATGTGTTGGTTGAATCAGTGTCAAATCCTGAGTATAATTGGTTCGTGCATGCTTGATTTCATCATGGTTATCTCTTAAGTCTGTTATTCTCTAGATCTAGATCTGAATATGTATTGTAGAATGATATATTAGTCATAGATATGAATGCTTTAAGTCTTCATCATGCTAACATCCTACAACAACAACCCTAAAGAGGGTCTTGGTACCATTGCGCACTTTGGGTGAGTTCTCAGTCTAGGATGAGTGATGTGTCAGCACGTCTGGGATTTTATTGGTGAATTCTAGGCTGCATCATTGGTTCCATTTCTGGGACCTCTTTTTCAATTATTTTTAGGATGGTTCATGATGAAGACATACTTGGTTGACCCTAACAAGTGTTGAAGAGTGGATACATGACCTAGAAGAAGAATACACATGGCGGTTCAACACTGGATCTGAGTTTAACACAAGCAACGTGGGCGGAGTAGAATTTGTATGACTATTTGTATGAGAGTTTCTTTGCTATCTTTCTGATAGAACTTTACAAGTGGCTGGTTGCTTATGTGTCTAAATGGAATTAGAGGTATCACACACTTGTCTAGATGCAAGAAGAATTTCAGACCTTTCATGGTGTTGATCTAATTTGGACTCACACTATGGATACGAGGTTCTGTGGTGTTCTAAATAGTTATATCTTGGAGTACTCAATTTCCACTTATTTGTGCCTAGAGGTAGCTCAATTCTAATTTTTGCGATATCCCAAGGGAACTTACCTGCAAGACATTCCACTAGCAATCAAAATTTTGATGGTAGCTTTGAATTTGGAGAGTAAACCGATGGCTAACTAAACCCCACCATGAATGGGGACAGGAGAAGGCTTGGTGAAATATGGCAGACCTAGCGGTAAAGAGGTAGAGAGAGGAAATGAGGCTTAAGTATAATGAGGTGCACGAGAGGGAGGTAGAGAAGCAAAGTGAGAGGTTGTAGAGAAAATGGCATTGTGGAGAAAGATAGTTTGGGAAGGAGTTGAAGTTCATGCAAAAGACATGGAACCCAAGCATCAAGAACTCCCCCATTTGGGAAAGCATGACAGGGAACCCTCCTCGGCCTCACGTAGAAGCACACCAATAGAGACGACCTATGCCACGGGTGCACATCTAAATCCACCTGGAAACCTTTCCCTTGCGCTTCGTTTTCTAGCATCTAGTGTAACAAATAATCAACAAGATGATTCAAATAGTGGGAGAGAAGGAGAGAATCTTATAAGAGGCATAGCGATGGTAGTGCAAATGGCTTCATTGTTATATGGGAGTACCTTTTTGGGTGTATCATCCGCACAAAATTTAGGTGCACAAATTTTTGGACTATCTTCTAGGAGTAGTAACACTTCACAGACTATTAGGGTATAGTTCAATACTACGGTTGGGACACATGAAAGTACATATTTTGGTCTGACCCTAACTACAAGTTCTAGATTAAGAGGTATAGGTGGCTCTAGCTCTAGTGGATCTAGTGGTTCTAGAGGCAGAGGAAACATAGGATGTTCTTGATTAGGTGGGTAAGGTCCGCACCAACCCCAAAATATTTACATGGAGATGTCTCTTCATCTTCCAGAGTATAGGGGCATAGAAGATGCTGCTAAACACATACACATGTGTGAAATATTGTGGCACGTAAAATGGATCATGGCTTCGAGTATAGAGCAAGTAAATTTTCTACTACGTTATAAGGGCACACACATAGCTGGTACATAAAGTTTTACCCTTATCAAACTTGCATAGACTTTGCAGCCTTAAATGATGCTTTCCTTAAAGAGTTTCACATCCCTAAGTTTGAGTAGAAGAGTATAAGTGCACTCAAAGATATTGATCAAGGCACTACTGAGAGTATTAGAGAGTATGATGCCCATTTCAAAACATTGTTATCTAACATCTTATGATATTCATGCAAACCAACATGCACAATGATTTTTGGAGGTCTAATTACACCTTTTAGGAGGGTGCTATCACATAAAACATATACTGATCCGCGTAAAAGCACTTGAAGCCACCTTACACGCTGAGGCATTTGGAAGTATAGACATTGGGTGAGCATATTTTTAGAATCATAGATCACAACTATGGCAAAGCAATTGGAGAAACTATTGGAAAATTCAGCACATGAGATGCACATAGGGATTTGGTGCATAGATTGTGAAGTGGAAGGTCACACAAAGGATAGTTGTCCCCACATATTAGTGCACTCATTGTTGTTGGACTATGATATATGCCATCTAAACCATGATGCTAGCCACTACCCATTACTACAATGCATGATAAGGAAGAATGTTTCATGCTACTACAAAATTGTTAGGTCCACGACTCATGACACGGAAGACTTCCAGCTGATTGGTCAGATTCATGATGCTAAAGTTATTGGTGTACAATAGACAAGATTTTTAGATAACTCTAAAGGTAAGAATGAGCATTAGGATCGAGGAAACAATCGGGCACGTTATGATCATAATGAAAGGTATTTTGAAGGCAGCCATGACCGAGGTCGAGGATACCATTGTGGATTTGGAGGACAAGGCGGTGGTGGTGGAAGAAGTGATTTCCCTCACGGGCGTGTTATACAAGTGGATCTCTGTACCACTATATGCATGAATGTCCATAGAATATTACATATTGTTTTTGTGGAAAGAATCATAGCTATGAGGAGTGTTCGAACTTATATGAGCATCTTAGAAAGCAACATAAACATGAAAAAAAGGCACATGAATGATTAGGATGAAATGTGTTGTGGAGAATCGAGTGGATGCCCAAGTTGGAACCAAACTCCAAGGCATTGCGGGTAAAGATCATGACCCGCACCGAGCAACGCGCCCTAAAGAAGCATTGCAGCAAAGGCCTACCATCACTAAGGAGGAGGTTTCACATGCATGGTACACGGATCTTTCTCATCAAAAGGAGGTTTACTAGGAAACTAAGGAGATACTCAAGAATCTCTAGGGTGAAATACAATATTTAAAGGAGCAATCATGGAATATGAAGTAAAAGAAAGCATCGAGAGATAGTCCAACCTAATATAGATGACTTGAGAGAAGTGTGCAAATTTTTGTGCTAGGAGAATATCATTCCATTCTTTGGGGAATTGGTTAAAAGGAAATACTCTGCGTGTAAATCTACTGAGACTAGACAACAGATCCTACATGAAAATATCCCCCCGTAGCCTAGATTATGACAAGGAAATAAATCTAAATGCTATTGTGGATGGGTGGCTATTGAGTAATATACTGATTGATACTAGCGTGAAAGTCAATGTTCTTACCGTAGATGCATGGGAACAAATGGGGAGACCCCATTACATCCATCCTCTAATACATTGTTCATGGCTAATCGGACTAAGGCCACTCCCATCGAGTTCTAAAAGATGCATTCATTACCATACAATGAGCCAAGTTCACTAGAGACTTTGAGGTTTTAGTGTTGGCGAGTCAAATAGCTTCCCAACTCTATTGGGGCGTCGTGGTGCTATGTAAATAATGATGATAATCAGTTTAATATCAGCTTTGAAAATAAGGAGGAACGAGTTATTATCCATTTAACAGATGGCACATTTGCCGCATGTTGATCCCTTGAGTGAAGAAGACCTAAATAGGATTTATGTATGGACCATCTGAGATCCAAAGGTGCTTGAGCCATTTAAATAAGGAATCCTTAAATGGGAGGATGCATAATATATTAGTGATACTACAAGTGTTTTTGTGATAATTGGGCTAGTAACACTTATGAGTTGGTAGGGCACAAAGTAAAGAGCATATTTCCTAAGGGCAAAAAACCACATTATGTCAGGAGAATAGGTAACAACTCGGTACCTTGTTACACTAGAGAAGGAGATCCTATGGTGTTCCTGCGCACCATGGAGGAACAGTGGATAGACCCACTAGAAAGAAGAAATATGCTAGCATATACACTATGTGGGAAAAAAATGTGCTGGTGGGTGGTCCACAAGGATAATATTGTAGGATGGAATGAAATTAGGATTTCTCTTTCCACTAGGTTCTATAGGAGAAATGAACCTACTCAAATCTACACTTATCATGGTAATCAACTTGTTCAGCACCATGTTCAACAGTGTGAGAGACTCTGGATAGAGGGGTAGGAAGATTTACCACCTTCACTCTAGGTGCACAAGTTTTATTCCACTTTACAAGGTTGCACATGTGCTTGGTATGTATATGCAGAACTCCATAGAGAGACTAGAAATTGGCAGGATTTAATTACAGGAATGGCCCAAACGTTTGACTTCTTCTCTACCAAGCCTCTAGTGGAAGAAGCATTAAATTCATAAAGCACTTAACTATGGGAGATAGTGCCAAGGCTGAAGAACTCCTTCAAGAGTTATTGGATGAAGGAAACTCAGGAGTGCATCTTGTTGAAGAGACAGAGGCCGATGCCACACTACTTCAGCACACTTGCCTTGAGAAATAAAAAGGAAAAATAGTCTACTTAGTGGATGACAAAGAAGTAGAAAATTAAGATATAAACCATTCAAAGGTAGCCGTGAGGTGCTAGACAATGAAGATAAGACCTCACGTTCCTATAATGAACCTATAAAGAAAAAGAAATTGAATATTGGATAAGATGTTGAGCCTAAGGAGGCCATAATTGGGGATTATTGGTTAGACTTTGAAGTGGAAAAAATCATAGAGTTACTATGGGACTATTAGCATTTATTTCCTCGGGGGTACCATGATCTTAAAGGCATGCATGAATCATTTTGAGAGATGAGGATAAAGCTTAAGGAGGGTGTGCACCCAGTTAGAAATAGACCCTACAGGATGAACCCCAACTTGCATGAAAAGGTCAAAGAAGAGATTGAAAAAATGTTGAAGTCTAGAATCATCAAACCCCTCGATGAGTCAGAATGGGTTAGTCCAATGGTGATCAATATCAAGAAGGATGGATGGATTACGATCTGTGTGGACTACAAGAAGGCTGAATGTTGCATGTGTGATTGATCCCTTTCCTATGCCATTCACTAAAGAAATACTAGAAGGTGTGCAGGGTGTGAAATCTATTCATTTACATATGGGTTCTCTGGGTATCATTAGGTTAGGATTTCTAGGAGGATCAAGAAAATACTACTTTTACTACTGAATGGGGTAGCTTCACCTATATTGTGATGCCTTTTGGTCTAAAAATGTACTGCTTTGTATTTTCGCGCATAGTTGTTCAAGCGTTCAAGGAGTTTATTCACAACTTCTTATAAGTTTATTTGGATGATTAGCCGGTGTATGGATTATTTAAGTATTATTGTGATAATCTACGCTTAGTGTTTGAAAGATATAGGCAGTTGAGTATCTCTTTGAACATCAAGAAGTGCATATTTGCTACACCATTTGGGATACTATTAGGACACATAATCTGCAAGGAAGGTTTGTTGGTTGATCCAGTTAAGGTTACAGTCATTATAGGCCTAAATGATCATACTTGTCAGATTGAGGTGTGTGGAATTTTGGGTCATACAGGATATTACTGGAATTTTATTAAAGGAT